>CAMXCT020000018.1:0-34365 GCA_947184155.2 Cladocopium goreaui
GTCATGTCATGCTTATAGAGAACCGACATAGATATGGATGCTGAATAAGTATCATCTTTTTGGGGTGTGGATGCCTGTGAGTCCTAGCTGCTAGCTAAACCCCTGAATATCATGCCCCACTCCACGAAACGAGGCACCGCCCTTTGGTCTCCCTGCATTGGTCCAGCACACTGATGTCCTCAAAACCGCTGTTCAAACCCAAACCTGGGCAGAAGGTGGGCCATGGCAGGGGCAAACTGCTGGCTGTAGTTACAGTACATCTGACACAATTCTGCTGATCATCAACTAGAGAACTAGGGTGCCCCAATTCTTCCAACCCAAGTTAGTTGCGAACTTCGCTGCAGTTTCTAGACACTCAATAGTTTGCAACGCTTGGTGTGACCCTTTAACGATTCACAAAGTTACGGGATGTTGTAAGCAACCAATCACATACCAACCCACCAATCATGCGAGGAACCAAAGAAGGGCTTCACCGAGTGGATCGCATCACCCAAGAGACAACACTTGCCACCTGTGGGCGGATGGCAAAATGGGTCAAAATTAAAAGTTTTTAAGCTGGACAAGATGTGTATCCAGCGATCTGAACCACTCATAATATCTCATACTTACCCATAGTGGGGGTGAAACAGGTGGAATATCCCTCTTCTCTCATCCACCAACCAGTGGGGAAAGGACATCGAATTACCTACCCCAAAACAAGACATGAGATATCATGAGATTTTGCCAAGTCTACACCAAAACTAGCTAAACAAATACCCGCAAATGACCTGCAGCCCCTCCCCCTGCAGCTGGCACCTAGGTTCAGCTCCGGCCCCGTGTAGGCGAACTGCGGCAGTTGCCGCGTCTTTCGAGCCGCGAAATTCTCCCACCTAGGCTGGGAGGGTTCTTGCTACCACTGTGAAAGTCAAGGTGGCCATCTTGAAAAAAAAATGCAGATACATTCCCTCAAAACAACATGTTTTTTTCTCCAATGATCAATGCTAAACGTCAATTTGTCACAGACGGGGGGCCTGGCTCCTGGCGGTTGTTTGAATCATATGTGATTTTGTTTGGGGTGGTTGTCTTATTTGTCTTTCCGATTTTTGTGAGCAATTGAGGTGCACACTCTTGATCGCTGATCATGGGTGTTGGCCAGTCAGGAAAAAGCTCCTGAACAAACTTTGAACAGGACTGCTTCACTACTGGCCAGCAACATGAGTTTGTGTGAGTTGTGTCTCGTTGATTAATTAGAAGAACATGACTTTCTCCCAAAACCATGCAGACAACACAAATGTGCATCATGCTGTGCATCAATATTTGAAGCCATGCAATCGTTGACACACCAAAAACTGGCAACCACACTTCCGTCCTCGAAAATTTTCTTGGCTTCAGCTCCTGGAGAAATATAGACGCAGCTGGTGCAGTGGATGCAGGCTGCTTGAAGCATTGCTTTGTTTGAAGGGGGCAAATATTGAGACTCCCGGCGCTACCACACACTACAATGGCAAAAGAAAACCCATCATTACCGTCTGGTAAACTAACATAACTTAACTATGGAAAATCACCATTTTTCATGGGAAAGTCCACTATAAATGGTCATTTTCCACGGTGTTGTTAAATTACCAGAGGGTACATTCTGGAAAATCTTCTTCCAAATCACATCCAGTTTTCAAAAAATCCAGCTGTCACCATTTCTTGGGATCATATTACAGCATATTACAGCCATGTCTGCTGCCAGCTTTGAACGACGTTCGATCCCTCCCACAAACAATCAATGACATAATGAATGTTGGGGGAGAACTCCCATGAATTTCCCCAAACAAATTATCCTACAAAGTGGTGTCCCCCCCAGTTATAAGTTTGTTTCTAAACCATATAGAAACTATAAATATCTACCATAACCCTAATTATGAGATATAAACCAATCTATCTATGGGGCACCACCTATTACCCCCAGAAACCAAATCCACGACCCCAACCACAGTGGTCTCCTGACTTCAAGCCCTCGATACGTTCGTCCGTAGGGCGGAACAGGACCACGCCCAGCAGGTTGCCCTCCACGTTGGGCAGCGCCTCCACGATCACCTCAGCCGTGGGATGCGGGGGATGGGGAATGTTATGGATGTCCAGCAAAAGAATGGTTGGGTGGTAAAAAATGGTAAACCAGTAAAACACCCAATTTGTGGCAACATGATTCACGCAATCAACTTTCTATAACCTGACAAACTATAGCCATTCAAGAATTCTGCGCTACATGGGTGTCAAAAATGGCCTTGTGGTAGTCCCAAATCCCAACAAATGGGTTTCAATCCGTTTTCAAAAACATTACAAAGGGGTTCTCATATGTTCTTATATCGAGGGCTGGGATTCGTTACCAGGTAGGGGGCACCACATAATTTTACATATAGGTTTCTTGTATTTGTTTGTTGTTATATAGGGACTATAGCTAAATGCAGAAGGGGGCATAGATTATAGGAAGATCAAAATGGTTTGGATCTGGTTGTAGTATGCCATCACAACTGATCATGTAAGATATTATATGATCGTCTCTGCAAGGCAGGAGTGAAACTGCAGGCATTGGGGTCGGCTGACTTCGGGTTCCAATGCTATGTTGCGGATTAAGTTCCTGTGACAGGATTCATGTCATTCTGCCAGGTTGACTTCAGAAACTGTCTCTACTTTTTTTCTGCGCATTGGTAATTGGGGCGACAGGGCACGACCTCAACAGCAACCGTCATTCAGGCGAGGGCGCATTGTCCTTCCGGACACTGTAATTCAACTCAGTACTGTCATCCTTGCCCGTCGGAATGGCCAAGACCCGGTAGACGATGGGGCGCCGATCCTCGGGTCGATGACTGCAAGGGACCGACCCCTGTTGGCTTAGCTACAAAACATTCCCAACCATCTGCCTAATCATGACAAAACCTCCAACAGCTAAGGTTCGTTGAATGGACCCATGAAATAAACAGCTCAGAACCAACCCTTGGTGTTCAAAGTTCAAACCCTTATTTTTGAGGCTCTCCTAAACCCCGCTACTCTTTGACTAAAAAAAACGTTTGACTACGGTGACTACAGTTAAAAATCTTTCTCACATTAGAACAACAGTTGTTGAGTGTATCCTTGCCCTGGGTTTGTCACGAACCTGCCAGCTCCAACTTCCCCCATCCCAACAAATCCCATATGCCCACCATACGTTGATCATCTCCCAATCTCCTGCAGGTCCAACGTCCACTTACCCCCGACAAATTATCACAAGTGCTCATCCATATTTTAACCAAACATCCAGATTTCCACCATTACCACTCAGATTACTCATCATCAAAAAAATACACTTTACATGGCTGTTATGGTGCCATCCCACCTACCACCAAGGCGCCGCAAAGCGCTGCTGCTCGACGTCTGCCCCCGCCGTCCGCAGCGCCTGCCGCACCGCCGAGCGGATGCCGTCGCAGCCCAGGACCAGGTCGGCCTGGCGCCCGGATGCGTCTGTTGACATGTACCTTTTTACATGGTTCTGTTGGGGAAGGTTGGGGGGTTTGGGGGGCAAACTTGGAAAATGACTTTGAGCAAATGGATATTGGAGAAATGGATTGGTGAGTTTTGCGCAGTTGAATAAAATTGTTGAATTCAAGTGACGGTATCTTGGGGAACATATGTTTCATTCCGTTTTTTAGGTTTGAACCAACATGTGAGGCGGAAAACAAACAAACATCGTTGAATTCCGACCACTTTGGGCACTCCAGGGCATCTCAGTCAGGCCCACGAAACCAAACACCTTTTGAACCGACAAGGCTCTGATTGGTTTGCTCGGGCTGACATTCTACCAAACCTGGCAAACAGGCCCACTCTTGTTTATTCTTGCCGGCCAAACACCTCTGGATGTGTGAGGTGATAACCTGCACCCTAGTGTTTTTGCATCTGTTCAAACCACTGGTTCGAATATCTTCCGACCAGATGCCGAGGGATGCACACTCAAATAAAGAAGTTGGTCCATCATCCCACACTTCCAAAATTGCTTGGCAAACCACAGTGTTCTGTGGCGAGTTCTCACTATCCTCATCGCACCTGAGTAGGGTCTATGTATACAGTGTAAGTCACATTCCACGACTCACGCCAGCCGAGTCAAGAAAATGGAATAGGCTGGGTATTGGTACAGGAACGACCTCTTGTCCTGCAAGCAGGCACATTGGTGTCAAGATTTCCTGAAATTATTCAGAAAAATCAAGCTGGCGATGTAACTACAGCTATGGTTTGATCACCTCCTACCATACATGGGCAACAAACCTAGCTCAAACGATCGCACCCATGGACTGAAGAATCTGAAAGGCATGTGGGGAACATCAAAGGAACATTGGATCACAGACCCGACATCAAAAAGGTCCTCCAGCACCTTGGTATGTGGGGGAAAGAGGTATCCATCTTCAACCTTGGTAAACACTGCGTTCGGCAAAGATCTGAAAAAAGACTGCGTTAGATTAGATGTGGCCATGTATTTGTTCATTCATATCTTCTTGAGCCCAAAAACTCTCACCAGTGTCCAGTTGTACAGTAGCAGTTGCTGTGGAGTTTTCCCATAGACTCATTGATGCCAAGAGAAGCCCAGCAAAAACAGTGGCACCATCCAAATCCCCAAGTCAAGTAACAGCGTCAAAGTCAACTTTCACGCCGCTTTCAGCGATGCCATTCGTTTTGGCAATGTTTTGGCCTGAGGACATTGCAAATTTGAAAGGTGCCAAAAGTCTGGTCTGGCGGAGGAGTGGATGGTTGTCACATGTCGCTACATGTGGGTTGTGCAATGGTACTGTGTGTGGTTGACTGCTTCACTTATTTCTACTCCACTTCAATGGGTATGTCTGCGAATATCTTACCTCAAAACCGTTGCTTCGCTATGGTTTATCACAATTTTCTTCTGAGTATGCGGCCAGCTGGGGTGGCCATAAGTAGGAGCTTCTAGCAAACCCATGTGCTCAGCATGCTGAGGCTGATGCTATCTTCGAAGCACATCAACCACTCCCAGTTGCTCATTACCTGAGCCGTCCCGCCCAATAGCCATGGCGTGATGGGTTGGCACACCAAGGCTACAAGAAAACATCCTGGCCTGTTGGTCGTGTATCACGGTCAGGTACCTCTCAAAAACCCTAGCAAAACCATGGCCCCAAGAGAACACGCATTAAGTTGGAAATCTTTCGAAAATCTTTCGATTTCCACAGCCCAAGCCACACCACGAAGACTTCTCTACCTACCAACTTAAGCATCCAAACTTGGTAAGATGAGATGCCCCATTCCCAGTTTTCAGGGGGTTGGTTCAATCTACGGGAAAACGAACAAAACATTTTCACCCATCACATGGCCATCCTTCCCATTAGGGCCATGTCACTGGGCCATGGTTCCAGCCCAGGAAGGCGCGACCTCCGATCTTCAGCTTGCGCACCAGCTGGATGCCAACGCTGCCTGGGTGTAACCACGCCTTCCGCGGCATGGATTTGATGATCAGGGCGTGGGTTTCACACGCTCTAAATCACCCTCCTGGTTAATGGCAGGGATATATTATGTTATTACGCGATTTGTTGGTGATTAACGTTCCATTCATATCCATTCATTACATAGGCAGGAACATGGAAATTATGCCGTGCAAACAACAACTAGCAAGGTGCACGACATGTTCGGAGCTGATTGAAATCCCGCGGGTGGCTCTTTCCAACACAAACAGCATCAAGCGCTGGCGTTGCTATGCCTTTGACCTCAATTTTCCCGTTTTTGTCGGCAATGGCACTGCCCCCGGCAAATATAGCTGCCCCAAGTGGCACTGCTCGTCCTTCTCCAAGTGGTAGATCGAGGCATACGACAGCACATGGTCAAAGGTGGCCTGACACTGCCGCACGTCAAAAGCAGGTTCCGGCAATCAACAGCAAAAAAAATTACTTTACTATGGGGGTACATGGTACGGGAGTCCCTTTGGCATCACTTTTCAAGCCCCCAGTTTTGGGCCCCCACCGGCCATGTTTTGTCACACTATCTTCCAAAATTGGCATGGAAGCTGTCCAGACGGCATGGCTTCTGCAGCTAGCACGGCTCACAGCTCGTCGCAGAAAACACAATTTGACTATATCTATAGCCATGTCGTCTGCCGCCGCTGGTATGGAAAGGGATGCTGCGGAAGGTGCTGCTGTAGCCCATGTGCCCGGGATGGATGACCGTATAGCTGCTTTGAAAGCTGAAAGGCAGGCCTTGAAACGCCAGCTGCAGCAAACCAGTCGAGAAGTCAAGGCCCAGGCTGGTTCAATTTCATCCTTGTGTGCCATGTTTGTGTTGGTGAAGCTGTATTGACATTCCATCGTGCCACTTGCACCTTCATCTTTCCCATCTCAGGTTTTTTTTTGGTGAAGCTGCATTGCACCTGCATCGCACCACTTGTACTTTCAATCTTTTTGTTTCAGCTCTGCGCCAGGAGAAAAAACGACGCAGAGTCCTGAAATCGGCGGGCAAACTGAGCACCCAAGACCTCTCGTGGCTCCTGGCCTTCAAAAAGACCCGTCAGCAGTAGCAGCTTCTTCAAAACTATATGTCTCACTGAAGCACTTGTGATTGCTGTCTCCCGAGGAGTCAGCAGCAGCTTCCTCAAAACTATATGTCTCACTGAAGCACTTGAGACTGCTGTCTCTAAAGGAGTCAGACAGGAATGTGGTGAAGTCACACGCGGCAGGTTACCTAACGACTGCTGTCTCCCAAGGCATCAAAAACACGTTTTTGCGTGCTTTGGCACCTGTTTTTGCTGTGGCACCAAAAAACTACTAAGGATACTTCCAACCATTTTCGCAGACTTTGCATTGGCACGGCAGAGTCACAGCTCATGCACGCATGAAAAACTACTAACCCGTGAAATTGAAATCACAATGACTTGGACGCAAAACTACTAAGGAATTCTGCCAATTGAAAAGAAATAGGAGAAAGTGTTTCCTTTTTTGTCCATTGAACAATTCCTTAGTAGTTTTGCCACCGAGCCAATACAAAGTTTGAAATTCCCCTTAGTAGTTTTCACACAGAAGCATAGTAGTTTTGCGGCAGAGCCAATATAAAGTTGTGACATCGTGCTTAGTAGTTTCACGCCGAAGCATGCTAGTGTTGCAGTGGAGCCAATGCAAAGATTGACATCGCCAACGGCCAGTGAAGCATTTCATCTTGCAGCTGTGATGGGCCACCTGCCGTGACGGCACATGTGTTTCTTCCTAATTCAAAGGGCCTTTCCGGCCACATGCGGCCCCCCCCTGCACCCCCCGGAATCAAGGTTGACGAAAATGTCTTGCTGTGAAGACCTGACGCTTTGGAAGTTGGCTGCTACAGTGATTAACACCAGGAAACAACATTGATCCTGGGGGTGCGGGGGGGGAGCCGCTGCTGTGACCCTATACGTGGGGCCTCGTGCTGTGTGTGCAAAAGGTCTGAATTTGGGGTCGCTAACGGACGCTGATTTCAGCCCTCTTCATTGAGGGCCCTCCTTGTGACAACACAAACCTGCATGATGTGGAGAGATAACCAGCAGTGTATTTTCCATAACCAGTGTATTTTCCATAACAGTGTCATAACACAAACCCACATGATTGGACGGCTCATCATCATTGTTCGGTCTTGCCTGCTCCTCACAGGTCGCCTCTCCTCGATGTTTTTTCCTGGACGCAGCCATATGAATCAAGTCTTGCCGCGCTGACTGCATGCAACAGCAATATAGTTTTTGTTTTTTGCATGAGCCAGACATGAATTTGTATGCTTTGAAATGCCGAGGCCATGCTTTGGCCGCACTCATTAGGTCATCTTCCTTGCTTCCCTTCGAATTCAGCTGTATCAGACAGCATTGGTTTGACATGACACGAATGTTTTCAATGAGTCTGCCGACAGATAGTTTTTCTGCGGTCAGTCATGCAGCCGCCCTGTGGTGTGGCCGAAGGCACATCTGATGCCAGGGTGTCAGACTTGAAGGAAGCCTTGGTGCAGAACGGCAAAGCACTGAAAGCGGCTTATCGGCAGAATGCCAAAAAACGGAAAAGGTTGCACTGTGCCGGCCTTGGAGTGGCAGCCCGCAAAACTGTGGTAGCTGTTTACATGCTGTCGAATTTTAACATGGATTTGACTCTCCGCATGGCTTGTGCTTTGACAACGATATCCTATGGCAGCAATGGGTACCCACGGCAGCTTTGATCCAAGAGATGTTGCTGACGACGCCGCTGCCAGATTTGACCGCTTTGGATGACACAGCTTCACGCAAAGCGCAAGCCTTCCTGGCCGAAGCAGCCACGGAGCAGTGGGTCTATGACTGCAATACGAATCATTGTCAAGCACCTTCTGCGATGGACACGTTTTTGAAGTGGGAGGAGGCCTTCCATGGCCAGAAGCTGGACATGGGTGTGCCAAACAAACGCATGGTCAATAAGTGGGTGCAGCGCTGGCGGGCTCGGTGGGGCGTCCGCCGGAAGGTGCTGAAGCAAGTTGTTAGCAGAGACCCCGCTGTACTGCGCGACAAGGCGCGGGCCAGCCAACTTACAACATTTTGTCTTCTTTTTTTGGGTTGGGTGGCTCCATTTTTGGGGCCGGAATGTGGCCCCAAAAATGGGTCCCCCTCATGTTTCATGCCTGTATAAGCCTACTTAATCCCGGTTGGGCGGTCCCATTTTTGGGGCCAGAATCTGGCACCAAAAATAGGCCCCCATTTTCAATCAATTTCTTCCCTCGGAATTATATTTGGGGACCCTATATATAATAAGGCTTTGTCTTTCACTTCCTGCAACGCTCGAGCAGGTCATGACATTTTGGCGGACCATCTGCTATTGCCACAGCAGGTTCGCAGACAGGGAGCTACTTTTTATAAATCTGGATGAGACTAGCGTCGGCCACACCATGACACCGCCTATTGGATGTGTGGCAAAGCCACGGACAGCAGGTGGCAAACAGCCGCATGCACAGGTGCTGAAGCAACATGTTCGAGGTGCGTGGACTTACTTATGTCAGCGTGATTTGCAACTGCAAGCACATCCAAGGGAAGTTGCCTCATTTTTTCATTGGCACCCAGGTGAAACTCACGAAGAAGCTCTTGCGCGCCCAGCGCGCTTTGCCACAAACTCGTTTGCGTGTTTTGCGGCAAAAGTCCGCTTGGACCTCTGCTGCCAACAGTGCCCAAATTCTCAAAGAGATCGCAGAAGTGCTGAAAAGTTTTCCGTCAAAACAAGGCGTTGTACTCCTTGATTGTGCGCCGGCACACCTGCCACGGCAGGTCATGGCAATGGCACGCAAGTGCAAGCTGCAGCTTGTATATATCCCAGCGCAGACAACGGATTACCTACAGCCGCTTGATCTGCAAGGCTTCTCCCCTTTTAAACAATATTTGAAAAGGAAGCACCAGGAGTTGCGCTCATATTCAGAGCATGGTTTAGTGCCTCCTCTGGCCTGGCTATGGCAGTGCATGCAAGCCCCTCACGAATTTTGGGCAGCTCGGCAATGGCAGAAAAGCTTCGATGCAGTGGGCTGCAATGGCCCAGGTCAAGTGCACAAAGCGCTTCAACACTTGATGGGTGCAGGGGTGCCTTGGCCTGGGCCTGACAGGCCGACACCCCAGCAGATGCAATGCGTTTGGCCAGCGCGACGCCAAATGGCGCACGCGTATAAGGTTCTTTTTCTTTGATGCTGCCGCTCCGGGTGGATCCAACAGATTTGCAGACGTGGGTGGCACTATAGGACAAAGATTTTTTTTCCATAATACTATGGGGGTACATGGTACGGGAGTCCCTTTGGCATCACTTTTCAAGCCCCCAGTTTTGGGCCCCCACCGGCCATGTTTTGTCACACTATCTTCCAGTTGTGCAGTTTGAGAAAATTGGCATGGAAGCTGTCCAGACGGCATGGCTTCTGCAGCTAGCACGGCTCACAGCTCGTCGCAGAAAACACAATTTGACTATATCTATAGCCATGTCGTCTGCCGCCGCTGGTATGGAAAGGGATGCTGCGGAAGGTGCTGCTGTAGCCCATGTGCCCGGGATGGATGACCGTATAGCTGCTTTGAAAGCTGAAAGGCAGGCCTTGAAACGCCAGCTGCAGCAAACCAGTCGAGAAGTCAAGGCCCAGGCTGGTTCAATTTCATCCTTGTGTGCCATGTTTGTGTTGGTGAAGCTGTATTGACATTCCATCATGCCACTTGCACCTTCATCTTTCCCATCTCAGGTTTTTTTTGGTGAAGCTGCATTGCACCTGCATCGCACCACTTGTACTTTCAATCTTTTTGTTTCAGCTCTGCGCCGGGAGAAAAAACGACGCAGAGTCCTGAAATCGGCGGGCAAACTGAGCACCCAAGACCTCTCGTGGCTCCTGGCCTTCAAAATGACCCGTCAGCAGTAGCAGCTTCTTCAAAACTATATGTCTCACTGAAGCACTTGTGACTGCTGTCTCCCGAGGAGTCAGCAGCAGCTTCCTCAAAACTATATGTCTCACTGAAGCACTTGAGACTGCTGTCTCTAAAGGAGTCAGACAGGAATGTGGTGAAGTCACACGCGGCAGGTTACCTAACGACTGCTGTCTCCCAAGGCATCAAAAACACGTTTTTGCGTGCTTTGGCACCTGTTTTTGCTGTGGCCCCAAAAAACTACTAAGGATACTTCCAACCATTTTCGCAGACTTTGCATTGGCACGGCAGAGTCACAGCTCATGCACGCATGAAAAACTACTAACCCGTGAAATTGAAATCACAATGGCTTGGACGCAAAACTACTAAGGAATTCTGCCAATTGAAAAGAAATAGAAGAAAGTGTTTCCTTTTTTGTCCATTGAACAATTCCTTAGTAGTTTTGCCACCGAGCCAATACAAAGTTTGAAATTCCCCTTAGTAGTTTTCACACAGAAGCATAGTAGTTTTGCGGCAGAGCCAATATAAAGTTGTGACATCGTGCTTAGTAGTTTCACACCGAAGCATGCTAGTGTTGCAGTGGAGCCAATGCAAAGATTGACATCGCCAACGGCCAGTGAAGCATTTCATCTTGCAGCTGTGATGTGCCACCTGCCGTGACGGCACATGTGTTTCTTCCTAATTCAAAGGGCCTTTCCGGCCACATGTTGGCCCCCCCCCTGCACCCCCCGGAATCAAGGTTGACGAAAATGTCTTGCTGTGAAGACCTGACGCTTTGGAAGTTGGCTGCTGCAGTGATTAACACCAGGAAACAACATTGATCCTGGGGGTGCGGGGGGGGAGCCGCTGCTGTGACCCTATACGTGGGGCCTCGTGCTGTGTGTGCAAAAGGTCTGAATTTGGGGTCGCTAACGGACGCTGATTTCAGCCCTCTTCATTGAGGGCCCTCCTTGTGACAACACAAACCTGCATGATGTGGAGAGATAACCAGCAGTGTTTTTCCATAACAGTGTCATAACACAAACCCACATGATTGGACGGCTCATCATCATTGTTCGGTCTTGCCTGCTCCTCACAGGTCGCCTCTCCTCGATGTTTTTTCCTGGACGCAGCCATATGAATCAAGTCTTGCCGCGCTGACTGCATGCAACAGCAATATAGTTTTTGTTTTTTGCATGAGCCAGACATGAATTTGTATGCTTTGAAATGCCGAGGCCATGCTTTGGCCGCACTCATTAGGTCATCTTCCTTGCTTCCATTCGAATTCAGCTGTATCAGACAGCATTGGTTTGACATGACACGAATGTTTTCAATGAGTCTGCCGACAGATAGTTTTTCTGCGGTCAGTCATGCAGCCGCCCTGTGGTGTGGCCGAAGGCACATCTGATGCCAGGGTGTCAGACTTGAAGGAAGCCTTGGTGCAGAACGGCAAAGCACTGAAAGCGGCTTATCGGCAGAATGCCAAAAAACGGAAAAGGTTGCACTGTGCCGGCCTTGGAGCGGCAGCCCGCAAAACTGTGGTAGCTGTTTACATGCTGTCGAATTTTAACATGGATTTGACTCTCCGCATGGCTTGTGCTTTGACAACGATATCCTATGGCAGCAATGGGTACCCACGGCAGCTTTGATCCAAGAGATGTTGCTGACGACGCCGCTGCCAGATTTGACCGCTTTGGATGACACAGCTTCACGCAAAGCGCAAGCCTTCCTGGCCGAAGCAGCCACGGAGCAGTGGGTCTATGACTGCAATACGAATCATTGTCAAGCACCTTCTGCGATGGACACGTTTTTGAAGTGGGAGGAGGCCTTCCATGGCCAGAAGCTGGACATGGGTGTGCCAAACAAACGCATGGTCAATAAGTGGGTGCAGCGCTGGCGGGCTCGGTGGGGCGTCCGCCGGAAGGTGCTGAAGCAAGTTGTTAGCAGAGACCCCGCTGTACTGCGCGACAAGGCGCGGGCCAGCCAACTTACAACATTTTGTCTTCTTTTTTTGGGTTGGGTGGCTCCATTTTTGGGGCCGGAATGTGGCCCCAAAAATGGGTCCCCCTCATGTTTCATGCCTGTATAAGCCTACTTAATCCCGGTTGGGCGGTCCCATTTTTGGGGCCAGAATCTGGCACCAAAAATAGGCCCCCATTTTCAATCAATTTCTTCCCTCGGAATTATATTTGGGGACCCTATATATAATAAGGCTTTGTCTTTCACTTCCTGCAACGCTCGAGCAGGTCATGACATTTTGGCGGACCATCTGCTATTGCCACAGCAGGTTCGCAGACAGGGAGCTACTTTTTATAAATCTGGATGAGACTAGCGTCGGCCACACCATGACACCGCCTATTGGATGTGTGGCAAAGCCACGGACAGCAGGTGGCAAACAGCCGCATGCACAGGTGCTGAAGCAACATGTTCGAGGTGCGTGGACTTACTTATGTCAGCGTGATTTGCAACTGCAAGCACATCCAAGGGAAGTTGCCTCATTTTTTCATTGGCACCCAGGTGAAACTCACGAAGAAGCTCTTGCGCGCCCAGCGCGCTTTGCCACAAACTCGTTTGCGTGTTTTGCGGCAAAAGTCCGCTTGGACCTCTGCTGCCAACAGTGCCCAAATTCTCAAAGAGATCGCAGAAGTGCTGAAAAGTTTTCCGTCAAAACAAGGCGTTGTACTCCTTGATTGTGCGCCGGCACACCTGCCACGGCAGGTCATGGCAATGGCACGCAAGTGCAAGCTGCAGCTTGTATATATCCCAGCGCAGACAACGGATTACCTACAGCCGCTTGATCTGCAAGGCTTCTCCCCTTTTAAACAATATTTGAAAAGGAAGCACCAGGAGTTGCGCTCATATTCAGAGCATGGTTTAGAGGCCTGGCTATGGCAGTGCATGCAAGCCCCTCACGAATTTTGGGCAGCTCGGCAATGGCAGAAAAGCTTCGATGCAGTGGGCTGCAATGGCCCAGGTCAAGTGCACAAAGCGCTTCAACACTTGATGGGTGCAGGGGTGCCTTGGCCTGGGCCTGACAGGCCGACACCCCAGCAGATGCAGTGCGTTTGGCCAGCGCGACGCCAAATGGCGCACGCGTATAAGGTTCTTTTTCTTTGATGCTGCCGCTCCGGGTGGATCCAACAGATTTGCAGACGTGGGTGGCACTATAGGACAAAGATTTTTTTTCCATAATACTATGGGGGTACATGGTACGGGAGTCCCTTTGGCATCACTTTTCAAGCCCCCAGTTTTGGGCCCCCACCGGCCATGTTTTGTCACACTATCTTCCAGTTGTGCAGTTTGAGAAAATTGGCATGGAAGCTGTCCAGACGGCATGGCTTCTGCAGCTAGCACGGCTCACAGCTCGTCGCAGAAAACACAATTTGACTATATCTATAGCCATGTCGTCTGCCGCCGCTGGTATGGAAAGGGATGCTGCGGAAGGTGCTGCTGTAGCCCATGTGCCCGGGATGGATGACCGTATAGCTGCTTTGAAAGCTGAAAGGCAGGCCTTGAAACGCCAGCTGCAGCAAACCAGTCGAGAAGTCAAGGCCCAGGCTGGTTCAATTTCATCCTTGTGTGCCATGTTTGTGTTGGTGAAGCTGTATTGACATTCCATCATGCCACTTGCACCTTCATCTTTCCCATCTCAGGTTTTTTTTGTGAAGCTGCATTGCACCTGCATCGCACCACTTGTACTTTCAATCTTTTTGTTTCAGCTCTGCGCCGGGAGAAAAAACGACGCAGAGTCCTGAAATCGGCGGGCAAACTGAGCACCCAAGACCTCTCGTGGCTCCTGGCCTTCAAAATGACCCGTCAGCAGTAGCAGCTTCTTCAAAACTATATGTCTCACTGAAGCACTTGTGACTGCTGTCTCCCGAGGAGTCAGCAGCAGCTTCCTCAAAACTATATGTCTCACTGAAGCACTTGAGACTGCTGTCTCTAAAGGAGTCAGACAGGAATGTGGTGAAGTCACACGCGGCAGGTTACCTAACGACTGCTGTCTCCCAAGGCATCAAAAACACGTTTTTGCGTGCTTTGGCACCTGTTTTTGCTGTGGCCCCAAAAAACTACTAAGGATACTTCCAACCATTTTCGCAGACTTTGCATTGGCACGGCAGAGTCACAGCTCATGCACGCATGAAAAACTACTAACCCGTGAAATTGAAATCACAATGGCTTGGACGCAAAACTACTAAGGAATTCTGCCAATTGAAAAGAAATAGAAGAAAGTGTTTCCTTTTTTGTCCATTGAACAATTCCTTAGTAGTTTTGCCACCGAGCCAATACAAAGTTTGAAATTCCCCTTAGTAGTTTTCACACAGAAGCATAGTAGTTTTGCGGCAGAGCCAATATAAAGTTGTGACATCGTGCTTAGTAGTTTCACACCGAAGCATGCTAGTGTTGCAGTGGAGCCAATGCAAAGATTGACATCGCCAACGGCCAGTGAAGCATTTCATCTTGCAGCTGTGATGTGCCACCTGCCGTGACGGCACATGTGTTTCTTCCTAATTCAAAGGGCCTTTCCGGCCACATGTTGGCCCCCCCCTGCACCCCCCGGAATCAAGGTTGACGAAAATGTCTTGCTGTGAAGACCTGACGCTTTGGAAGTTGGCTGCTGCAGTGATTAACACCAGGAAACAACATTGATCCTGGGGGTGCGGGGGGGAGCCGCTGCTGTGACCCTATACGTGGGGCCTCGTGCTGTGTGTGCAAAAGGTCTGAATTTGGGGTCGCTAACGGACGCTGATTTCAGCCCTCTTCATTGAGGGCCCTCCTTGTGACAACACAAACCTGCATGATGTGGAGAGATAACCAGCAGTGTTTTTCCATAACAGTGTCATAACACAAACCCACATGATTGGACGGCTCATCATCATTGTTCGGTCTTGCCTGCTCCTCACAGGTCGCCTCTCCTCGATGTTTTTTCCTGGACGCAGCCATATGAATCAAGTCTTGCCGCGCTGACTGCATGCAACAGCAATATAGTTTTTGTTTTTTGCATGAGCCAGACATGAATTTGTATGCTTTGAAATGCCGAGGCCATGCTTTGGCCGCACTCATTAGGTCATCTTCCTTGCTTCCATTCGAATTCAGCTGTATCAGACAGCATTGGTTTGACATGACACGAATGTTTTCAATGAGTCTGCCGACAGATAGTTTTTCTGCGGTCAGTCATGCAGCCGCCCTGTGGTGTGGCCGAAGGCACATCTGATGCCAGGGTGTCAGACTTGAAGGAAGCCTTGGTGCAGAACGGCAAAGCACTGAAAGCGGCTTATCGGCAGAATGCCAAAAAACGGAAAAGGTTGCACTGTGCCGGCCTTGGAGTGGCAGCCCGCAAAACTGTGGTAGCTGTTTACATGCTGTCGAATTTTAACATGGATTTGACTCTCCGCATGGCTTGTGCTTTGACAACGATATCCTATGGCAGCAATGGGTACCCACGGCAGCTTTGATCCAAGAGATGTTGCTGACGACGCCGCTGCCAGATTTGACCGCTTTGGATGACACAGCTTCACGCAAAGCGCAAGCCTTCCTGGCCGAAGCAGCCACGGAGCAGTGGGTCTATGACTGCAATACGAATCATTGTCAAGCACCTTCTGCGATGGACACGTTTTTGAAGTGGGAGGAGGCCTTCCATGGCCAGAAGCTGGACATGGGTGTGCCAAACAAACGCATGGTCAATAAGTGGGTGCAGCGCTGGCGGGCTCGGTGGGGCGTCCGCCGGAAGGTGCTGAAGCAAGTTGTTAGCAGAGACCCCGCTGTACTGCGCGACAAGGCGCGGGCCAGCCAACTTACAACATTTTGTCTTCTTTTTTTGGGTTGGGTGGCTCCATTTTTGGGGCCGGAATGTGGCCCCAAAAATGGGTCCCCCTCATGTTTCATGCCTGTATAAGCCTACTTAATCCCGGTTGGGCGGTCCCATTTTTGGGGCCAGAATCTGGCACCAAAAATAGGCCCCCATTTTCAATCAATTTCTTCCCTCGGAATTATATTTGGGGACCCTATATATAATAAGGCTTTGTCTTTCACTTCCTGCAACGCTCGAGCAGGTCATGACATTTTGGCGGGCCATCTGCTATTGCCACAGCAGGCTCGCAGACAGGGAGCTACTTTTTATAAATCTGGATGAGACTAGCGTCGGCCACACCATGACACCGCCTATTGGATGTGTGGCAAAGCCACGGACAGCAGGTGGCAAACAGCCGCATGCACAGGTGCTGAAGCAACATGTTCGAGGTGCGTGGACTTACTTATGTCAGCGTGATTTGCAACTGCAAGCACATCCAAGGGAAGTTGCCTCATTTTTTCATTGGCACCCAGGTGAAACTCACGAAGAAGCTCTTGCGCGCCCAGCGCGCTTTGCCACAAACTCGTTTGCGTGTTTTGCGGCAAAAGTCCGCTTGGACCTCTGCTGCCAACAGTGCCCAAATTCTCAAAGAGATCGCAGAAGTGCTGAAAAGTTTTCCGTCAAAACAAGGCGTTGTACTCCTTGATTGTGCGCCGGCACACCTGCCACGGCAGGTCATGGCAATGGCACGCAAGTGCAAGCTGCAGCTTGTATATATCCCAGCGCAGACAACGGATTACCTACAGCCGCTTGATCTGCAAGGCTTCTCCCCTTTTAAACAATATTTGAAAAGGAAGCACCAGGAGTTGCGCTCATATTCAGAGCACGGTTTAGTGCCTCCTCTGGCCTGGCTATGGCAGTGCATGCAAGCCCCTCACGAATTTTGGGCAGCTCGGCAATGGCAGAAAAGCTTCGATGCAGTGGGCTGCAATGGCCCAGGTCAAGTGCACAAAGCGCTTCAACACTTGATGGGTGCAGGGGTGCCTTGGCCTGGGCCTGACAGGCCGACACCCCAGCAGATGCAGTGCGTTTGGCCAGCGCGACGCCAAATGGCGCACGCGTATAAGGTTCTTTTTCTTTGATGCTGCCGCTCCGGGTGGATCCAACAGATTTGCAGACGTGGGTGGCACTATAGGACAAAGATTTTTTTTCCATAATACTATGGGGGTACATGGTACGGGAGTCCCTTTGGCATCACTTTTCAAGCCCCCAGTTTTGGGCCCCCACCGGCCATGTTTTGTCACACTATCTTCCAGTTGTGCAGTTTGAGAAAATTGGCATGGAAGCTGTCCAGACGGCATGGCTTCTGCAGCTAGCACGGCTCACAGCTCGTCGCAGAAAACACAATTTGACTATATCTATAGCCATGTCGTCTGCCGCCGCTGGTATGGAAAGGGATGCTGCGGAAGGTGCTGCTGTAGCCCATGTGCCCGGGATGGATGACCGTATAGCTGCTTTGAAAGCTGAAAGGCAGGCCTTGAAACGCCAGCTGCAGCAAACCAGTCGAGAAGTCAAGGCCCAGGCTGGTTCAATTTCATCCTTGTGTGCCATGTTTGTGTTGGTGAAGCTGTATTGACATTCCATCATGCCACTTGCACCTTCATCTTTCCCATCTCAGGTTTTTTTTGGTGAAGCTGCATTGCACCTGCATCGCACCACTTGTACTTTCAATCTTTTTGTTTCAGCTCTGCGCCGGGAGAAAAAACGACGCAGAGTCCTGAAATCGGCGGGCAAACTGAGCACCCAAGACCTCTCGTGGCTCCTGGCCTTCAAAATGACCCGTCAGCAGTAGCAGCTTCTTCAAAACTATATGTCTCACTGAAGCACTTGTGACTGCTGTCTCCCGAGGAGTCAGCAGCAGCTTCCTCAAAACTATATGTCTCACTGAAGCACTTGAGACTGCTGTCTCTAAAGGAGTCAGACAGGAATGTGGTGAAGTCACACGCGGCAGGTTACCTAACGACTGCTGTCTCCCAAGGCATCAAAAACACGTTTTTGCGTGCTTTGGCACCTGTTTTTGCTGTGGCCCCAAAAAACTACTAAGGATACTTCCAACCATTTTCGCAGACTTTGCATTGGCACGGCAGAGTCACAGCTCATGCACGCATGAAAAACTACTAACCCGTGAAATTGAAATCACAATGGCTTGGACGCAAAACTACTAAGGAATTCTGCCAATTGAAAAGAAATAGAAGAAAGTGTTTCCTTTTTTGTCCATTGAACAATTCCTTAGTAGTTTTGCCACCGAGCCAATACAAAGTTTGAAATTCCCCTTAGTAGTTTTCACACAGAAGCATAGTAGTTTTGCGGCAGAGCCAATATAAAGTTGTGACATCGTGCTTAGTAGTTTCACACCGAAGCATGCTAGTGTTGCAGTGGAGCCAATGCAAAGATTGACATCGCCAACGGCCAGTGAAGCATTTCATCTTGCAGCTGTGATGTGCCACCTGCCGTGACGGCACATGTGTTTCTTCCTAATTCAAAGGGCCTTTCCGGCCACATGTTGGCCCCCCCCTGCACCCCCCGGAATCAAGGTTGACGAAAATGTCTTGCTGTGAAGACCTGACGCTTTGGAAGTTGGCTGCTGCAGTGATTAACACCAGGAAACAACATTGATCCTGGGGGTGCGGGGGGGGAGCCGCTGCTGTGACCCTATACGTGGGGCCTCGTGCTGTGTGTGCAAAAGGTCTGAATTTGGGGTCGCTAACGGACGCTGATTTCAGCCCTCTTCATTGAGGGCCCTCCTTGTATATATACATGCAATATTTACTGCAATACAATATTCAATGCACTTGTGTATTTAGTGCAAAAGAGAATGACATAAGACAACAGCATGTTTAACTTCCAATCATTAAATGATTTATATTAACTTTAAATATCGCATAGGTTTTTCGGACTCGAACAAGACGATGCAATTTAAACATATGTTACCCATAATATAATAGAATGTAATGTACAGCTTAATTTGATCTGCCACATATGCCATTAGTAAGTTATATAGCACCATATTATATACAGTACATTATTGTAGATACATGTATATATAGATGTTTATAAACGGTTTACTTTATGTATTTTATTTGTTTAATGCATATACAAATATGCAGATTCGTACAGGTTTTTTGTGTTTATAGAAGGCTTCCCAGTCATGCTGCTCCTTCCCCCATCCTCTCAGGAGCCAGTGCCCGCTACTACGGAGGCAGGAATTTGGCTGGGATTGTTAACCCTTTGGTTGTTTAACTGTGGAAAATGGTCCATTGATCGATGATTTACCTGTATTTACCCATTAAAAATGGTGATTATCCAGGTCGCTACACTAAACAACCAGAGGGTATTTGGTTTTCTCATATGTTCTTCCAATCACACTCAATCAACACTAGTGCATATGTTTTGTCTCAAAATGCGAACGGGCCATCGTTTCAAGGCCATGAAACAATCTTGAAAAGGATGATAAACAATGGCTGGATGATATCAATGGTAAAATATAGGAAAAAAATAGGAACATTCATTATAAATGTAGCTTTAGCGGAAAAATAATCCTGCTAATATCTAGCTGAAAAAAACTAGCTGACGTACTTTGTGTTGTCATGATGATTAGGATTTGGGGATCATCCAAGGATATTTCGGGACGGAGATGGTCGTGGACACGAATTGCAACAGACTCACCAGTTTCGATTTTGCCAAAATTTACTCACAGTGTGTGAACAGAATCCCGTGATCTCTTGGTGTGAGGAAGCCAACCTCAACTTCAACCAAACCCTCAGACACATTTGGTGCGTCTTGGGGGTGCTGCAACATCTTTATGTCGATCTTCAACTGTTCAATCCCTAAAATGGCATGACATTATTCCAATTACTAATTGCTAATTATTTTGTGCCCGGTCAATAGCTACCATCTTACTTACATATTTGGTTCATTGCTTATCTTTTTTGTAAAGAGTAAGGGATCCCATTTTATGAACACTCATGTGGTGTCGATCCGATTTTTTGTTGTTTATGTCCAATATTTTGTTGTTTCCAACCATCCAATGTTTGGCTACCCAAAATCACCTCAAAGGGGCATGAGTTATCATGAGTTCACATCACCCAGAGAATTTGCAGCAGAATTATTTAACAAATCCGTTATATCCATTATATATCATGTCAATGGATATGATCAGATAACAAACATTGATATGATCATGTTACCCTCTGGTAAACGTTTACATAACTGTGGAAAGATCCACCATTTTTCACGGGTAAATCCACTATTTCTATGGCCATGTTCAATAGCTATGTTTGTTTTCTAGATGGTATATCCATTCTAAAACCGCATGCTTCGATTTCCCCCAGGTGCCGCAATTGACGGAGGAGGACCCCAGCAGCTTCTGGTGGAGCTGTTGCGTTTGGAAGCCCGTTTCGGGGGGCCATTTCTGTGGGGTGGATGTGTATACCTAATTGTGTACCATCAATTGGATTATGATTCATGATGATATGTTGACAAATTGGATCAAAAATGATTACAAAGCATATAATTTGATGGCAACTGGGTTTGTATTTTGTACCATCAACTGAACATAATTGGACCATAAAGATAATGGGGTCCTTCGCTTGGACAGCAGCTGCATCATGTTGATTCATGGAGGTGACTGTGTCAGGGGAATATCCTTTGATAGGTAAAGGGAAGCCCCTCAATGGTGATATATCATAAATTGCAATCTACTAAATATATAGATATACAGCATATAGATACATATATATATATATATTGTATGTATATATATATATGTATATATGTATGCGTCTAATATGTATATATATATATATGTGTCTATGTATATATATATATATACATATGTCATATGTGTATATGATTATACATATATATATATAAGGTAGACAGTTGTAAATACATCAATCTGATACCATTACCCCACGGCCTCAGCGATCATTTTCTCAGGCTGGTTCCGCTGTGATCGCCTCCATCGAAGCGAATGATCTACATGTGGCGCCACAGGATGATCCAATTTATGGGGAAAAAACATCCAGCGGAGCTACAGCGGAGCTGATGACCGGAGGGCCCAAAAAGTTGCAAACATCAGAAGTTGGGTTTAGGACCGAAATGGATTTCTTGTGGCTCCCAAATGAATCTACCTGGCTGGTGGTTTTGAGTCGATCTTCCGAATCAAAGATCATGGGATTCATCCGTTTTAGATCATTGAGAACATCTAGAGGTTTCCTGAAATGGGGATATCCAAAAATGTATGGTTTTTAATAGAAATTTGAAATTCCTATTAGAATTGATGATTTACGGGTACCCCCATTTCAGGAAACCTCCACATAAAACGTGGGTAAAGTAAAGTGCAATCCAAGAACAGCATATCGTCACTGATTGCGACCAAACTTCTGGCATAGCCAACAGCTTTGGGCTGCACTGTAAGTCCTTTCCTCATCATTCGCGCAAGGGAATCTGGCTGATATCGTTTATGCTCATGACACACTGGTGATGGGCAGCTGCAGAACTGAGAATAGAAATAACACATCTTGCCAATCTCTGTGCGTGGATTTCCGGGGAGAGATGGCCGTAGGGATACACCCGAACCTATAACCTGTATAGTCGCGAAATCCAATCCATGAGCAGAGAACCATGTCACCAATGGGAACAGGGCACCAGATAGGCAAACTAAGCTGGCGACAAATAGCTTGAATAGCCTCATGGGAAAACCCTTTGACAGGAATGGCACGGATGTTAGTCCCTAGTGGCCCCCAGACAGCCGGTTGCTCGGCGATGCGCATAATTGAAATAGTGACTTCTCAGCCGACCCAAGACGTCAGGTGATATTGGTTGATAGGGATTTTTGGCATATATCATGCTATATGATGCTATACAGTAGCCCTATCAAATTATAGCTATGATATATGGTGGTTTCTTAAAATAGGGATGACTCGAAATCATGTATCTATAGATTGGATTTTCCATGAAATAAAACCATCCAGCTATTGGTGTAGCCCCATGACTTAGGAAACATTCATAATTATAATCAATAGCTATTCATCAATGTTATATCTGTTAATCATTCTTGTTAATCATCACTCTTAACCATCACTGTTAATCATCCCTGTTATAATCATCACTGTTAATCATCCCTATTAGCCATCCCTGTTAATCATCACTCTTAATCATCCCTGTTAATCATCACTCTTAATCAGCCCTGTTAATCATCACCCTGTTAATCATCCCTGTTAATCATCCCTGTTAATCATCCCTATTAGTCATCCCTGTTAATCATCACTGTTTATCATCACTGTTAATCATCCCTGTTAATCATCACTCTTAATCATCACTCTTAATCACCCCTGTTAATCATCACTCGTAATCATCACTGTTAATCATCCCTGTTAGTCATCACTGTCAATCATCACTGTTAATCATCACTCTTAATCATCCCTGTTAATCATCCCTGTTAATCATCACTCTTAATCATCCCTGCTATTTAATCATCACTGTTAATCATCACTCTTAATCATCCCTGTTAATCATCCCTGTTAATCATCACTCTTAATCATCCCTGC
The DNA here is from genome assembly GCA_947184155.2 of Cladocopium goreaui. Classification (NCBI taxonomy): domain Eukaryota; class Dinophyceae; order Suessiales; family Symbiodiniaceae; genus Cladocopium; species Cladocopium goreaui. The sequence continues at coordinate 22,745 of CAMXCT020000018.1, forward strand.
TATTTAATCATCACTGTTAATCATCACTCTTAATCATCCCTGTTAATTTAATCATCACTGTTAATCATCACTCTTAATCATCCCTGTTAATCATCCCTGTTAATCATCACTCTTAATCATCCCTGCTATTTAATCATCACTGTTAATCATCACTCTTAATCATCCCTGTTAATCATCACTCGTAATCATCACTGTTAATCACCATATGATATTATGTAATCACCTCTAAGAACCATATCAAAATCTCCCTATTGATGGATGATCAGGACCGTGCCTCCGAGCGTGAGCACGACGGCTTGGAAGGCCCAGGCCCGGGTGCGGGAGGTGGGGAGGGGGGGGGGGGCGGGGGGTATGTTGTCTCTATGATATACACACATATATAATATATGATATACATGATATGTATGATATACATGATATGTATGATATACATGATATGTATGATACATATATGATACTTTGAGGGAGCATGTGTATTATGTAGGTCGTCTAAAACATGGTTTGCACCCTTTGTGGCCCGGTTCCAGGTGAGATGCCCGTGAGTCCCGTCGCCAACAAGATGGCTCGTGGGCGGGGACCGCTCCGGTTGTATAACAGTTATGGCGATTGTTACAAGGCTACAGACCACAAGAACCCATAACATCTGGAAAGGACATGTGTGGCCTTAAGTTTTGGCATGTTTACTGGCCAGTTCTGCGAAGAAACATATGGATGTTTGCTGGTCACGGGAAGCTTTTGGGGATGTGTAGAACTGAAAAGCAACGAGGAAATCTCCGGCGAATATTGATTTCACTTCTTGGAATGATGTGGGTGTCTCTGAAAAATGGAGAATATACCCCACAAATGGCCATTTTTAACGGGAAAGTTATGACATGAATCATTGGATTTTCATGGATTTTAGGGGTGCTAGTAACCCTTTGTTTTTTCACGCAGCTATTGGAAAATCACAGTTCTTCATAGGTCAATCATCGTGAATCATTTTTCAATGAACAATTTTTCATGGGTATGTTAAACAGCCAGAGGAATATATTACAAAAATCATGAACTATACTAGCTCCAAAGTAGCTCCAACATTAGGTGTCCAATAGATCTCAGTTGGGTCGACCTTGGATGCATAGTCGAAGTGTTAGTTCGTTGATGGGCAGTGTGGTAAACCCAATGCCATAAACCATCCCCAACATCACCAGTTTGATGATTGGTTTTTATACCATGCCCAGTCATGCTAGTTTATGGCAGCCAGGGTTGCCCACATTATATATATATATATATAAACATTATATGAACAGGACACATTTACTAACCAGCCCACCAAATATATATATATATATATATATGGAGGGTAAACCACATCATATACATAGTACATCATGCTACATATTTACTATTATTTACTAACCAGCCCAGAAAAATATATGTGGAGGATATCTAAACCACATCAGTCCATGACCAGATGTCCCGGCAGGTGACCGGAGGCAAAAAACCACGGCTGGGGTCACTGGAGAGACGGGATACTCCCGATATTTCAGAGGGATGTGTTTGTTGGATTCCAAGATTGGTTTTGTACTGGTAAAGCAACATGGCTATGGAAAGAACCACTCTTCATAGGTAATATCATCGAAGTAAATCCGCCATTTTCAATGGCTGTTTGTCTCTTTTTGTATGTTTGCTGGAGGGTATATGTCATATATGTGTCCAGATTGGCAAAGTGTTCCCATTTCACGTGGCATGAGGATCTCAACACGTTGGATTAGTTATCAAGATGGCTTTGTCTGAAAAATGGTGTATAAATAGTATAATGTCATAAACCCAATCATAAACCTACCATTTGGATGGTTTATACCACCCATAAAAATGGTGATTTTGGGATGGTAACCCAAATATCCTGGTTGGTGCTTTGGAATTTGGAACATTAATGATGGTTAATGATGGTTAATGATGGTTAATAATCACTGGTTGGGGGTTTGGAACATGACTTTTATTTTTTTTTCCATTCAGTTGGGAATGAATCATCATCCCAACTGACTTTCACTCCATCATTTTTCAGAGGAGTAGGTCAACCACCAACCAGTCGTTAACCATTATTAACCATGATTAACCACTATTAACCATAGTATTATATAACTATTGTGTGTTTCACGCCTTCACGCGCTTTATGATTCATTCATCCGCGTTAGTGAATCCGCCGGATGACCAGCCAATAGATCGGAATCACTACCCTCTGGTAAACTGTCAAAAAAAAACATGGAAAACCACCATTTTGTAGCTGGGTAAATCAGCTATAAATGGCCATTTTCCATAGCTATGTTAAATTACCAGAGGGTATTTGGATATATATATATATATGTGTGTGTGTGTATTGGATATTGCACATGATTTTGGATATTTTTAAACCAGGTCCCCAGTTTTTATCAGTCCTCGGAGGATTCCCCACTTTCTTTCCCTGCGCCGCGCCTCTGGCAAGGTGCACCCATGTCCAAGGCCTGCGATGCGGCTGGTCATGTGGAGTTGAAAGGGATAGAACTACCTATAATATGTGTATACATGGGGATTGGTCAAAGTTCAAAACCTTGTACCCCTTCCGTTCACATCAAAATAGCTGGTAAATGGATGTTCATCCCCCTGAAATGCTATCCCAGTATATTATATATATATAATGAAGGTATTTCATGGGAATACGATATCAGAGATACCATCTGGTAATTTCAGAATGTGCGAAATGGACAATCACCATTTTAACTCGGAAAATCATCTAGACATGGGCCATGTGTCATGGCTATGATTAGCGACTGTTAGTTTACTGGAGGGTACTCATCCCTACTTGGGATATGGGAACACCTCTCATAGGTGTTTCCAATGGAGAAATCTTCAAAATAGCGGTACAAACCAGTGGTTTCCTATGGTTCAACCTGCTGATTTTTGGCTTCAAACATGGACAAAAAACCATACCTGGGATCATGGGATCATGGGATCATGATCCCAATGGACTTTCGAGATCTCGGGGGTTACGGTTTTTAACCACCAGTCGCAGGCGAAAGTGGAGATCTCGAAGCTAAAATGGAGACCAGTCGAATTAAAACCAGGTTTTGGTGAATCAAAACTCTGGGCAAGGTAAGGTCATGATTTATGCCGGAACCACAAACGTTGGTCATGTTAAGCATGAACGCTTCAATTTTGTAGAGACCGGTATGAATGTTGACCCATACATAGCATTTGGCAGTAGGAAGATTCAGCTGTTGTTTGCGTCTCAGTGCGACTGGTAGTTTGATCTCAAACATGGAAAGCATGGGAAAACAGGGTCATAGATTTTGCAATGTCAACCCCGGATTGATAAGATCATTGTAACCCCCACGGTATAACACAGCGAAGTGGTTTAGTAATAATTCCGATTGTCAAATAGATCAAAAACCAAGATCATCCATCTTTTGGTTACCCCCAATTCTACTTGTTAATGATCTCCAAAAAGCGAAGATATAAGAAGATCATTGTGGGTATATATAATATATATATATACATACGTATACATCAGATAAACAACCAATTACATCCCTGGTTCTTCAAAGTGACCTTTTCAACCAGTCACTTAACCCCATTTTTAGGCGCACCTCAAAAGGTTCCCTGAAAGAAGAACCAGGTCCTATTTCCACAATTAGTAAAGTGACCACAACCCTTGTATGATATATAATACACACACACATATATATATATATGAATGAATTGAACCCTAGATGAATACAATACATATACACACACATACATATATAATACACCACAATACACACATCTAGTTCAATTCATATATATATATATATCCGTAGATGAATTGAACTCGTGGCGCCAACCAGGCTCCAACCTCGCTTCGGCCAGAGGCGGTTTTTTGGGTTGCCGCAACAATTTATCCATGGAAATTGTGGAGTTTGAAGTTCCCAATTTCTACGGATAAGAGATGTCCCAATATCATGAACTTACACCGGGATATTCAGGTTTTTACAGATTTTCATGGGAACCAATTGAGCGTTTTTGGTGCTTCGGGATTCGGGTAGGAGCTATACGTGTGCTGTGCGGATGCCGCAAGTCGGAATCTAGCCGACATTGTGGGTCAAGACAATGGTACATATGGATACAATTGGATACATATATCTTACCCTTTTGTTCACAACAGAAATTCTATAGATAGCATTTCTCGCTGTGAATCATGGGGAGTTCATCCCTTCCCCCAAAAAAAACGGTATTTCATAGGTCACAACATCACAGCTGATCCCCATCCATCCCCTGGTGTTTCCAGGCCCATACAGTGGTGGACCTTCCCAGGTGGGATGGGGAGGTGGTTAGTGCCAGGGGTGAGGACTAGAGAACTAGTTCCTTGAAGAGAAGTATCTGAATTCAGTTTGACTTCTCAGATACTGTGGTGACTTTGAATTCTGAGTTCAGGTTTGGAACATGCTGAAAGTTGTCCAGATCAAACGGGTAGCAGAGAGCCAACTTTGCGTGCTGCAGGAGAATGGCTGCAGATTCGAAAGCCCTACCCAAATATGAATAGATAAGATGGTTAGTACAAGTAGGAACAAGATGTAGGATGCAAGCAACAAGAAGATACTTTGACATACCTTGACCATGCAGTATAGGGAAATGCTTTGGTCAATGGCTTCAGATACCAATTAATTGTTGCCTACTTGCGGAATTGGGATGATCGTGGTTTGTTGAGACCTTCCTTCAGTGACCAGTGGAAGCTAACATCATGAAAGAAGTACTGTAAAAATTGTAGGTCCCACCCCCAGCATTTTTGTTCGCAGTTTGTGCAACAACTTTGGCACGTTGGGCCACTGTTGACTAGATGTTCATCAGGACGACCACCAGCACCAGCACAACCACCAGCAACTTCACCACGACAACAACAACAACAACACCAACAACAACCACAACCACAACCACATCCACAACCACAACCACAACCACAATCACAACCACAACCACAACCCCATCATCATCATCATCGTCGTCGTCGTCGCCGCCGTCGCCGTCCTCCTCCTCATCATCATCATCATCATCTTCATCATCTTCATCGTCGTCATTGTCATGGTCGTCACCATCATGCTGAGCCCGCTGAAAATGGCATGAACTGGGAGAAAATTAAAGGGCCATGCGCAGGTGGTCAACTTGAGGGCCTTGTTTGAGAAGCCAGTGCTGTGTTTGGGAGTTTGGGCAGTTTCAACAAATTCGCTCAGAGGAGTCTGGATGACAGCTGTGTAGTCATGTTTTTCTTTCTTAATATGACGGTCCTGTTTGTTACTTTCCATATCATGTCGACATCTTTGGTGTTTTTCCTCTGCGGAGTCGCGGAGTCTAGTTATTCACAGGAATGCTTCCCTTTGGAAAACCAATGCCCTATCAATGACTGCACTAAAACTCATTCACTGCCCAAGGATGCCCAAGGTTTAAGCAAGTTGCTTCAATCCTCAGCAAGATTGGACTTGGTCATGACTTTGAACCATTAATAGAATCTGTTTTGGTCATTTTGGGAGGGGTTGGGGGTTCAAGCAACGCGGCATGGTCCAGGCATATCTCTCATCCAATTGACCCATTTTCGGATCGTGGGGAAGCCCGGCTTGCGGTGAGGGAGCTGCGGGAGAGCAGTGCTGATGGTTTCTCCGAATGTATGTTACCGTTTACATATATAATGTATAATATAATATATACATGCTATGTGTACATATATATATATAATAATATTATTATTAATAATAATATAATAATAATAATATATATGTTAATAATATGTATATATAATGTATATTATATATAATGTATATATAATTAATGTATATATAATATATATATACACAATGTATATCATATATTGTATATATATATAATGTATAGATGTAATGTTATATGTGTAATGTATAAATGTGTATATATATATACTGTATAATGTATAAATATAATGTATAAATATAACGTACGATAAATATAATGTATATATGATGTATGTATATATATATATATATATAATGTATGTAATATATATATATATTTACATTTAATGTATGTGTATATATATATATATATCATACTTTATTATACACATGTTATTTCTAGCAAATTACATGTGATTGCAGTCCAAGTGATTAGACATCAAGTAGATCAGCATTTGGGGCCTCGAAATGACCTGGGATTCACTGCCTTCCCGGCTGAAACGGAGAAACGATGGGGTCTCCCCAGCATGGTCCAATAATTGGTGGATTTGTGTGGCGTTTCTCAAGAGAATCATCGCAGTTTGGTGGTAACGATATCTCCCACTTCCAATTGATGTTCATTTGTGTTTGATAAATATCAAAACAGAAAGATCATGATGATCATGATATTCCACTGTTTTGATTAATCCAATTATCACAGTGTCCAACATTTATGACTATTTGAAATTTTATTCCTATTTCTGTCTGGTCACCCCGGAGAAGAAAGAAGACATGTAAAAAAAAAACACACAACCACCTCCAAATTGGGAATATGTTGGAAAACAACTATTCAATCAGCCTCAGGATGATTGTATGTGTATTTGTATATATATATAATTATATATATATGATATATATATATACATATATATATATAGAGAGAGAGATTGTGTGTGTGTGTGGGTTTCAACAATTGTCTACATTTCTCCTATATTTTGGATGCTGCCAGGGCAACAAACATCACCCCAAAAAACACGGCCGATCAGGATGACCAGCTGGATGGAGGCGCGAATGATGTGGAATGGTAGGGGAATGATAGGTGGAATAGTCATTGGAAATCATTTCCCTAGTTGGATGGTGTTTACTGATTGGTGGTTTGGAACATGACTTTTATTTTTCCATTCACTTGGGAATTTCATGGAATTTCATCATCCAACTGACTTTCATATTTTTCAGAGGGGTAGGTATACCACCAACCAGTCATTAACCGTTAACCATTATTAACCAACCACTATTAACCATAGTATTAACCAGAATTTCTAATTATGGTTTAAAATTGAGGCAACCATTAGAAATTCCAACTCTCCGGAAGAGTCTTATGATGGCCATCATGGTTTCTATCTCATGGCAAAGGAGCTTTGAAAAAGCTAGGGGCATCCATATTCACACAAAGAAATGCCCATATGGGCATCCATATTTCTATCTCAATTCGTAGGGTCATGGTAAGGGTCAAAAGAAAACAATGAGCTACGAATTGAGTTTCCCTTGGCTACCAGCAGAATATCGGGATTTGACCAAGAAGTATTCGGCTCCTTAGCAGACTTCGTAATTTTATCAGCACGACTTGTGACAGGATTTGACCACCAAAACTGGGGATCTACAGTAACCATGTCAGCCCACACGTGTTTGATTTAACAGTCAAGAAGTGTGAGTTTATCCACTCAAACTGGGGATTCAATACTGACGGATATATAGGGTGGTCTTGAAATGGGTCATACCCCAGAATTGCGGGCTTCAATGGGGAGAATAATAAAATAAAGAGATTTGAAGTACCCTTCGAGGTGGAGTGCACAAAAACCCTGGACATGTAATGCCTGAAAGGGCATTGTACTTAAGAACATGTATATGTGGAAAACAATGTTGAGCAATGGAGTTTTGAGTAGAAAACTTTGAGACATCCCCATAGACAAAAAACATGCAATATATTCAAGCGCAAGGAGCGTAGTAAATGTGAAACGTACACGACACCTTGCGATTTCAAGTATGTTCTTCATTTCCACAGAGAAAAATATCACGATGATACCTGAGCCAGTCAGCGGCCAGTTCCACAACTCTTGGTGGGTTCCGGGTTCCACTTCTATGTACCATTTGGAAACGACGATCAGACACAATGGCCCTGTAGTAGATGGTTCATATCCTTGAATTTCAATCGTTGGCTGTTTTTTTGGTGGGATTATGGTCCACTTGTCTATTTCAAAAAAAGGCAAAGTTACTGTTGATGAACCTGAAATTTAACATGTACAGTATTATGGGTCATATAATGGTTTATTCCACTTGTATATCGGCCATAACCAAACCATATAATGTCACTTGTTGAATGGTTCATCCTGGTATTTATTGGTTCCTTTCATGGAAACGTGTCGCCATGTGTCGCCCAGGTGCCAGTTTAGCTTCTGATTGGATCGACAGGGACCTTTTGCCTGCCTGCTTTCACAGAAAAGACAAAACCTAGGATGTATAGGTTACCATGTATACAAACTACCAAAGATGTTTTTTCAGCCGGTATACTAAACATGAACTAAACATGTTATTTTTGCAGGGTATCTAAGGTTGGCCATGTATTGATGAAAAGTGAACCAGCAATTTTATGTGGGTTTAACCATCAACAATTGGAGTTTAAGTATCGTCAACATAGGGACTGCACCAATGAATGATGAACATGGTTTAGTCTGAAAGCAGGGGAAATCATCTCCAATTTGTGGTCAGTTTGGTAGGCAAAGTGATACACCTGAACTCGTTGGGGCCCTATGTTTTCTGGATGTTAGGGTTGCATAGGCGGGTTGCCACGTGTTGATTTTCAAAGCGTGTTGGTTTCTGTGGATGGATAGTAGCGGGATCATACTAATTAGATCTATTTATAATTGGTATGAACCATAGTGGACCCATGTTTGGGAAATCTCACATCAACCTGGAGCATGGTGAGAAGCAAGGCATGGCTTGGCTGGTGTTGCGAAGGCAATACCGTCCAGGTCCTCGCTTGATGATCCTCCACAGATTGAATCTGAGTGGAGGTTCAGTCAGGCCACCGCAATCCGTGCCATGCCTGAAAGTATCCACCCTGTTCTTCATGAACTCTTATGAAAAGGGGCGGAAAATGATGGAGAAATCTAGAGATACTCTAGTTCCGTGTGGCTCAAAAGTCTGGAGTCCAACATTTCCAAGGCTTTGTTGGAGAAAATCAAGTTCGATTATTTTTTTGGTGCCTAAATATTACGTTAATGATTTTAATTATTGCTAAGACTATAATAGTAATCAATTGTTCACGAAAGGTAGCCTCCTAGCGGGCTACCTTGAGTTTTACTTTGAAGCAAAGGGGCGGGCTGGACCCCTTATCCCTGAACGACCAGGAGAAAGGGACCCCCCCCCCTCACCGCCCCCTCAAAGGGAACTCTCGCCATATGCCTGGTGAGTCTCTTCACGCAGCAGCCCCTTCGCAGTGTCTCGTCATCATCACCATCATCATCATCATCATCACCATCATCATCATCATCATCACCATCATCATTCGACTTGAAATTCGGATTTTTCGACATCCATTTTCCAAGTACCCAAGGGTGCGATGAAAGTGACAGGTTCGAGCATCCATAGGTACCGCATGGTACCGCAAAAAGAGACATTGGAGTTTGTGCTAACACTGATCGTATTTTTTTTCCCCGCACGATGCGTGTGTCTGACAATGTATACCTCCAAATGGACTTTTTAAATGGACTAAGTGATGAGCAACCATGGACATCGTGGAGTGCTCTCTTTTCGGATCCAGATATCTCCGCTCTGCTCTGAATGTCCAGTTCCATGCCCCCCCCCCAAGTGAACTCTCGTCACATGCCTTGTGCGACTCTTCACGCAGCAGCCCCTTCGCCGTGTCTCATCATCAGCATTATCGTCATCATCCTCATCATCATCATTATCATCACCATCATCATCATCATCATCATCATTCGACTTGAAATTCGGATTTTTCGACATCCATTTTCCAAGTACCCAAGGGTGCGATGAAAGTGACAGGTTCGAGCATCCATAGGTACCGCATGGTACCGCAAAAAGAGACATTGGAGTTTGTGCTAACACTGATCGTATTTTTTTTCCCCGCACGATGCGTGTGTCTGACAATGTATACCTTCAAATGGCTATTTAAATGGACTAAGTGATGAGCAACCATGGACATCGTGGAGTGCTCTCTTTTCGGATCCAGATATCTCCGCGCTGCTCTGAATGTCCAGTTCCATGCCCCCCCCCAAGTGAACTCTCGTCACATGCCTTGTGCGTCTCTTCACGCAGCAGCCCCTTCGCAGTGTCTCATCATCAGCATCATCGTCATCATCCTCATCCTCATCATCATCATCATCATCATCATCATCATTCGACTTGCGATTCGTTTTTTTCGACATCCATTTGCCACGTCACTTTAACTTTTGCAAGCAAACGGGTGAAGCAAAGGAACGTTGGCGCTTCTCCATGCTTCGGTTGGACAGAAATTTTCCCTTCGTTCTGTCAAAGCGGCGATTTGCTAGCGCATGATGTCCATATTGACAAGCCTAAGGCTTGGTGTCAGCAGAAAGGGCCCGGTCGGATGTCGGCTTTCGCACTGAGTGATCCCCCGCGTCCCCTGTGATACAACTACCTTTCGTGTCACCCCTTCTCAAGTCTTATACACACACTTGTTGAAGTCGCACCAATCAGCTCGGGGAAAGCTGCAGGGAAATTTTGCTGAAACTTAAAACGTCAATGTCCAAGAGGAAGTAAGAAATACGGAAAGACAATGAAAGAAAGGGGGGGAAAAGGAAAGAGCAGCAAAAGAAAGGAAAGAAAAGGAAAGAAAAAGAAAGAAAAGGAAAGAAAATGAAAGAAAAGGAAAGAACAGGAAAGAAAAAGAAAGAAAGGGGAAAGGAAACAAAGTGAGCGAGGGATGAAGGAAATGAACACGCTTGACCTCGTTCGTACCTCGTTCGGACCTCATTAAATTTGTCGGGCACGTATACCTAGAGACAGATTCAGGCATCCCCCAAAGTATTCATGCAATGTAGGTTCATAATGGGTTTGGTACCGGAAAGCCAGATGAAATATACCTCCACACCAATATTTTCTCATTAATATTTGAGGACAAAAATAATTCAATATATAATTTATTTTTCTATTGGATAATTTATGTGTATTTGATAATGTATATATAATTATATATAATATAATTAATTATATAAAATATATATATTTAAATTATTATTTAATAAATTATCGGAATTATTATTGGGAAATATGGTTGATTCTTAATATATTGATAATATATATAAATATATATAATAAAATAGAATAGAATATAATATAATATATTTTAATAATTAAAAAAAATATATATATATAATTAAATATTTATTATATTATAAATTATAAAATAATTATTAAAAATTATAATATATATTTTGAATAAATTATATAAAAATAAATAAAAAATATATATAATTTATTTCTAAAAAATTAATTATATTAACAAATAATATATAAATTTTATATATATAATTGAATTTAAAATATGAACAAGAGGCTAAATTCTCCGTGTAGGAGATATATATTCGAATGATTTTTAATATATAAAAATATGTATTTTAATAGGTTATACCTAGCTCTTACAACGGAAAATACGTAAAAATATGTTGATATTTTTAAATTTGATTAATTTATTTATTTTTAATTATTAAAAATGGTTTTATATTTGTTTCGCCATTATTCCTGTTTTACTATTGTTTAAGCCTTTCGGATAAATTCCGCGCATTTATGTAAGCAATGATAATAACAATAGGTATCCTTTTTAATTTGCTTTGGTTCATATTATTTTCCCAAAAATGTTTTCCTTTTTAAACGATAACGAAAACGATAACTAAACGATAACCATTT
>CAMXCT020000018.1:35626-321463 GCA_947184155.2 Cladocopium goreaui
ATCATATATATATAATTTTAATTTCAATTTAATTTATATTAATTCAAATTTATATATTATACAAATTCATATAATAATATCAATAAAATATTATTATATTATATTTAATTATTTATCTAAAATTATTAAAACAAATTAATATTTTATAATTATTTAATTAAAATTGAACAAAATGGATTTTAATAATTATTGTTTTTTGCACTTACATCAATTCGAATCGAAATTATTTATCGTCCTGCAATAACATTTTTGGATGGGAATGGACAGGAAATTGTCTTCGTCTGCAAATCATTGATCTTTGAAGCGAGGAGATGAAAATCCATTTCAATGCAAATGTTATCATGTATCATTATATAATCATTATCATTATCGATATTATTATTATTGCATGTCATTATTATGACTAATTAATTATTATATGTTATTACATGTTATTACATGTTATTACTATACTATCAGCTATTATTATTATTATTAGTATCAACAACTTCAAAGAAATTATTGTGCAATCAGTCCTCTTGGTCAACAGCACTCTTCAATTCGGTCACCTCCTAGCCGAGACGCAAGATGCACCAGGAACCCTGAAGAGGGGCCCTAAGAAGGGTTGGGCCTGACATCCCTCAAAACATGTGAGTCAAGTCCGCTAGATATGTGTTGTCTGAACATGTTGTCACCTAAAATTTGCAGTTTCGAACATTTTTATGGCCAGTCGTTTTACTGAAGGCATCATCAAGTGGAATCATGGCTATCTTCACCCTTGCACGATTGGTTTTGTCTCACAAAATCCTACCCATGGGTACCCCATGGTAATTACCCCTAAATTTCATGGTTTATGAATTACCCTCTGGTAAATTAACATAGACCCTGGCAGTTGTCGGGGTTGGAAGATTTGTTTCCATTAAAAATTGGTGATTTTCAGGGTCAACAAGTTAATCTACCAGAGGGTATCTTTTTTTTTTACCATCCAAATTGTCGTTCGGTTTTTCCCCATTTTCAGACACCCTCTGGGGAACGTGTTTCTTGAGCCACAAACCTCTGGGGTCGCTTTGCCGATTGCCTGCACGGACACGGGGCAACCCGCCAGGATCCCCACCAAAACCCCATGTGATCCACTGTGATTTCTTCAAACATGTTCTGGTTGGTGGTTGACCTACCGCTCTGAAAAATATGAAAGTCAGTTGGGATGATGAATAGCCCAATATACGGAAAAATAAAACATGTATTAAAAATGTTCCAAACCACCAACCAGAAAACGTTCAAACATTTTTGAGACTCCAAAAAACCATCAACACATATCACATTATCAACACCATCTATGTTTGACTCCGCGTGTGACAAGACAAAACGCATCTTTGTCTAAAAACAGCCATCAAATCCACACAGGGCGCCTTGTCAACCACGCCTGGCACAGGTTGAACTTTTCCCACCTTTTGATGATCGCCACTTAAACAATGGTTTACTCAAGGTATCAATGGAATAGTAAACTGGGAATATGTCATGTCGATAAATCATGATAAATCTTCTCATATCCCAGGAATTATTTGGCAGTGTGTCAAAACCTTGTACCCCTTCCGTTCACATCAAAATAGCTGGTAAATGGATGTTCATCCCCCTAAAAATGGTATTAATAAGGTATTGATCCATCCCCATTTGGGAATCAACTGTCCGAAGGACCAGCCAAAAACTACTGGCATCTTTTTTCAGCATTCCCAGGCCCAGGACTTGCTTACTTGGGCGCTGGGGCCAGCCTATCGCAATCATATATACCATCTGGTTATGACATGTTATGACTAACCGTTTGCCATGGAAAATCACCATTTTTAATAGGTAACCATCTATAAATGGTGATTTTCCATGGCTATGTTAAATAACCAGAGGGTACAATTTAGTGAACTCACCCCTACGCAGTTTCAACCTCCCTGAAAAGTATCTCAGATTATGAGGGAATCATGATCGAGTGGAAATTTCAAACATGGAACCTTCAAACTGCTACTTCCAACAGGAAAATGGTGGCAAAAAAAGTAGTCGCTACGTCAGTTCATTGGGTGCCACTCTTATCTTTAACCGAATCAATAAAATTCAAGGGGTCGGACAAACACAGAAAAAACACATCAGGCAGTCACTAGCCATGTATAATTTATTAATTTATCAGGTTCAGACTGAAGGTGGCTCATACAAAATGGATAAACTGATGAAACAAATTAATGTTCTCCATGTTTTCGTATCCCATGACGGATCCATGGTGCTGGTATATATGCTAACATGACTGGGGTATATTGATGGGATCCATGTTACCATATATGGCAGCACCATGGATCCGTCATGGGTATTACTTCATTCCTTCATCACGTGGAATCTCCACGTTTTCGTCCAAAAAAAATGGATCCAAGTTCTGACGACAACGCGGCCCGCGGCCTGGACTTTTGGGTTCTTTGTCCTTGCCCTTCAAATAGCTCAGATAACCTCGGCTAAAAAGCTCACCCCACTTTTGTCCTGCAAACAACACAACTTTGTTTGTGTACAATTGTTTTTTGAAGGGGTAATATCTTCTTGGATTGCGAACTATACATAACTATACTATACTATACTAGGTTGTTGCTCAATCGATATGATACAATATGATACACCAAATTATGAACACATGTCAACATCTACTGGTCACTGCCAACACCCAACAACTCTCAGATTCGTGGTGTCTAATCCGGAGTGTCATCTGCGAGGTCGCTTTGTTGTGGAGCCGCTGACAAGCAACTCTTGTAGAAGAGGGAGGCGAAGACCATGCACAGTGACAAGATCTGCAAGAAGGTGATTGGATGGGAATACCTCAGCTCACCGAGTCCATTTAAGAGAAAACATACAGGACGCTTCGATACGTTTCACATGAAAAGGGTTTATGGGGGATGCTGTAGATGTTCCCTTGATCTAGTTTTGGGACGCAGCCCGGCGCCACAAGAATTTCACACAGCAAACGGTCTAAGGTAGCATCAACGACATACAGGACATTAACTTGGACATATTCATAATTGAACAATGTTGAAAATACACTGGAGCTTGTTCTCAGCATCAAACTTATCAAACATAACATAAATATCCAATCCATTTACATCCTTTCCGCAGGGAATCGCTCTCTCGATTGAAGGGGTCCCAGGACTAACCCATGCCCCGCAAAGTCACAACACATAGGAGGTGAGGATGGACAACACCTGCACAAGAGGAAACAACTTGGCTACCCGGCCTGGTAAACATACAAAAAACTATGGAAAATCACCATTTTCAATGGGTAAATCCACTATTTCAATGGCCATTTTCAATAGCTATGTTAAATTACCAGAGGGTACTCAAAACACAAGGAACAAAACGACTGGTTCCTGGTTGGACAACATATTCCTCCAATTTCCGGTTTAGAACTGATTTTTTTCCCAAATTGTTCAAGTGGCCAACAACGGACTCTATCTGTCAACACTTCCCAACAGTTAACATGATCAACGTACATGGACAATTCCCAATATGAACAACATTAATAACATGCTCAAAAAGGTTGTGAACCTATGGATATGCATATTTTATGATTGTTAAATCCCATAGGATCCATGTATGCTATATATGGTAACATTTACCATCAATATACCCCAGTCATGTTAGCATATATACCATACATGGATCCTATGGGAATGGTTATCAACCTATGGATGTCAACATGTTAATCATTGTGTTAACAACCCTCCCAAGGCCTGTCGCATGTTCATGGTGGCCGCCAGAACAAGGGCTCCGAACTCCTACCCCCGGCTGGGGATGGAACATCCCCAGCCGGATTTAAGGTGAACATATGGGCAAAACATGCAAAAATCGCGGTTTCAATGGAACATCTGGGGAAGACCATGGAAAACCCGAACAAGAATGCAGGTTTCAAGCTGGGACAATCATTGAACCAAATGGGGGATTCTCCAGCAAGCCACGTTGATTACCGGAGGGTGAGCAAAAAATAATAATGATCATTACCTATGCATATCCCAAATTAGGTAACGAACCAGTTTTTGCAAAAAAAGTGGAGTTGGAGACACTGATTTTTTTCAGCAACAAAATTGGAGATTGAAAAAAATCAGTGTCTCCAAATTTGGTCGATTGCTATTTCTACTCAATGGATACTCTCCGGTCAGTTAAAATAGCAATGGTGTCCATTGAGTTCCATGAAAAAAACCCTTCGCAAAGCGTAGCAAGATTTACAAGTCCGGGTATATCTGGTATCATATTCCCATCTAGGGGTTGGGTCTATGTTTTATAATCCCCTATTAAAATCTGGTGTATAGATGTTTAGTGTTTCTACTCCCTCTAATCTTATATCCCATTAATTGACGTTGAATGCCGGGGAAAAAAAGCCAATACTGTACCAGAATACCAGAGGGCAGAATATACAAGAGTTGGGACACAACAAAAGTGATAGCGATATCGTCACTGTTCCACGTGGAAAACTGTGATAGATGATTGTATCATGGAACCCTGGGGGGGTAGGCGGGGGGGGGGGTAAGTAGCTTATCATATAAGAGCCTAATAAGGGCTTATCAGATATCCCCAACGCCAGGGAAAACTGTCTTTATTCCCTGGTCCAATCATGAATGAAACAAGAGATCCTTATCCAAGGTTTGTTCAGGGTTGGTTGAAGACTGATAAGGGCTTATCAAGGGCTTATCCAGGGCTTAAAGGATAAGCCTTGGATAAGCCTGTCTCCCAACCTAATTTGCCTACCCCCCCCCAAAAAAAAAACACACCAAAATCCCAAAAAATCCCCCCAACCCCCAACGTCCCCAACCACCCTCCTATCCTCACCCAAACCTTCCCAGACCCCCTCCCCAGGCCCTTCCCCTCCGCAGACTCTCCCATACCTTGGTCCTAGGCTCCTTGGCTGAAGACTTAACCAGGCCCATGATTGGACCAGGGAATAAAGACAGTTTTCCCTGACGTTGGGGATATCTGATAAGCCCTTATTAGGCTCTTATATGATAAGCTACTTACCCCCCCCGCCTACCCCCCCAGGGTTCCATGATTGTATGGATATCCGTTATGATCATAAGTCGGGATATAATATACATGCCAATACATATACTAATATATATATATATACAATATATAAATATACATTGTTATATATTATCTGTGTGTGTGTTAGTATGTGTTAGCAACATTTTATAATCAACTTGCTGCAACGCCACTTAGTTCGAGTCCTTGACCAAGGAGTAGATAAAGAACCTGACTTCGAGCAACTCCGCTGAAGCACTTGGGAAACTCCATTGATTTGGATGAAAAGCCTGCACGCATCATGCATGTCCACATGGAAAAACTTGCATTTATGATATTTATGTTTGTATCCCTTACATGCGCTTATATGTCTATGTGTCCCCGTTGCACATAACTATGTACATAGATGAGATAAGATAAGAAAGATAAGATGGACATATTGATAACTCATGTTTTTCAAGCAGCTTGTGCATCAACCCACATCTATGTCAATGCATCTAGTACAGTATATGCACCATGTATATATATATATAGCTATATATTTATATATACATACATAGTAATCCCCAAAATCTAGATAGAAAAGGAATTCAACACTATTCTTGAAACAGATCTTACTTTTCGATCGTTTTGGAGCTTTTTAAACGTGTAGTCATTCCCCACATCGGGCTCCGCACTGCCCGGTCACGGCGGAGGCGGAGAGCATGGACGCATCGAAGATGATGGTGGGATGCCTGGCATTTCATCTATGAGACTTTCGGCGACTTTCGGAGTTTACTCACCTCTAGGGTTTTTGAACAACCCAAAGGTTGATGACAGTAATTTTAGCCTCTGGTAAACATACAAAAAACTATGGAACATCACCATTTTTTTGGTAAATCAACTATAAATGGCCATTTTCAATAGCTATGTTAAATTACCAGAGGGTAGCTTCCCAAAAAAGCAGCAACTTCCAAAGGTTGATGAAATGCGCCATGAAGAAAAGCAAGGTCTTTTGCATCAGGTGCTTGACTGTGCGGCTTTGAGCGAGCATCTTGGGTATGAAACCTAGACCTAGGGGTTCTGTTTCGTCCCTGCTAGCGGGCTGGTAGTCAATGTATCCAAGGGTATCTGGTTGCTAGTTTCGATCACTCCGAACACGGCTGGACACTAAATCAACATATGTCAAACCACAAACATATGAACTATTTTCATGTTAGATGAATGGCATAACAGTTATTATGGATAATATATGATAATATTAATCCCCATTATCAAATCAACTACCATCAACAACGGTTATCTTGGCATTCTGGCAGTGCTTCCACTGAGAATCCTGATGGTTTGACAAATGGTCACAATCCCAGTGGTGCATCCGGTCCATCCCCCGTTTAGTAAATGTGTAAAAAAAAACCCAGTTAGATTAATGGAATATCCCCACTTAGAAAAATGGGATGATATTTGGGATGATATTTGGGTTAGATTAATGGATTATCAACCACTTACCCTCTGGTAAACTGTCACATTTTGCTATGGAAAGATCCACCATTTTGTAGCTGGGAAAATCCACTATAAATCACCATGTTCAATAGCTATGTTTGACATAACCAGAGGGTACTAAGTTAGTTAAGTGGGATGCACATCCACAATCGGTAGCACTTCCCAGGCCTGTGAATGAAGCCGAGGGCCTGCGGGTATGGAGAATTTTTAGTTTCAAGTCATCCCAACAACATTAGCCCTGTGGTAATCTATCATGTAAACATGTAGAAATAAACATATATATATAACACATGTATAAATATATAAATAAATAAATAAATAAATAAATATATGCATATATATATATACATATATATATAACACATGTATAAATATATAAATAAATAAATAAATATATGCATATATATATATATACATAAATATATATATATATATATACATCATTTTATATGTATATAAACCGGGTATGGTGAACCGATGAAAACTGGGCTATCAATCAGAATATCACCCATTTTGTCCAGGTCGTATTCTATCAGGCCAGAAGCATCTCTTCGAATCAAACGACACAAACCAACCTGGCCCTGGCTGCATTTGTCAAACACGATTTTGGATATATATATATATGTATATTATCTAATATTATATGATATATTATATGTATATTATAAAACATTATATATATACCATCTGGTTATTTAACATAGCCATGGAAAATCACCATTTTTAATAGGTAAACCATCTAAAAATGGGCCATTTTCCATGGCTATGTTAAATCACCAGAGGGTAGAACTACCCCGTGATACGACTCGCTGACTGAGCATGACATCAAGTCTTCTAGTCTTTGTCGGCTCACCTCTGATGCCCGATTAAAAACAACTTGGCTTTTACTAGCCAGGTCTGAAGATGCAAACGTGTCCTTCTTTGGATTGTAGCATTTGCCCCACATGCCATTACATCCCCTATTGTTGCTTGTAGTTGTAACTCTATATATATATATATACATAATTATATATACGTATATATATATATGTACATCATATTCCATAGTATATGTCCATATCAGGTTTCCATTTCACATCCCCAATAAACCAGGTGATACGTCCCGTATACCCTCTGGTGATTCAAGATAGCCATTAAAACACCCGTTTAAATAGCTACATCAATGGGCCATCTATGCCATAGCTAATATCAGTTTACTAGAGGCTCTCCACGTATATTCCATATTTTACATTTCGCCAACGTTCTGTTCTCATACGCTTTCTCCCTCTCAATGGCATGTCGCTCACGCAACTTTTTTTTTGGAGGGTTTGGTTCAGAAAGAATAAATCCAAACCTGCTGAGGAAGCAAGTGTCCCCGAGAAAACACAAAACACCGGAGTATGAGAATTCACGAGGTTCAGTGTTTTTTCTCCCCCTCAATGGCACGTCGCTCCCTCAGCGGTTTTCGAAAAAAAAACATGAACACATCAAACAATAGCGAACCACCCTGAGCCAGATACATGTTCTGAGAAGCAGCGTCTCTGAGCAAGCAGTGCATAAAGATTTTTGATTTCCATACGATTTTCCCAGATCACCTTCCCATGAATATCACTAAAAAACAAAGGTGATATTAGTATCCATTTCTATTCGCATAAACATTAGTATCGATGCATATTCCCATTCATATCACAATTTCTATACTAATATATGAGATAATGTGCATATATATATATCCGGCCAATATCGGCCAATATCGGCCAATATCATCACATGGGTGTATATATATATATAATTCAGAAAGAATTGTATAGTATATATGTATATATGTATATATTCATATTATCTTCCCATTAATATTCCTAAAAACCTTGGTATCGATTCATATTCCTATCAGTATTCCAGTAACATTAGTATCCATTTTACAATACTACTAATGTTTTGGGAAATCTTTAATTGTACGTTAATACTAAATTCACATAATTATATATTACTGTCATATACAAATGATTTGGTCAACTTATGATTATCCTCCCGGTAAACTAACATAGACCCTGCCAGACAGGGGTTGGAAGAATAGCTTCCACAAAAAGTTGGCTGTTTTCTTTTCAGGGTCAAACATTTAATTTACCAGAGGCTAAATGTTGGTAGCTGGCAGATTCCACAGATGCTGATGCTAAGAAAAGATGTGGTCAACCAGATAATTCGATGATCACCTAGATCAAGTAAAAACAAGGACAACTGCAAGTCCTTCACGTCCACGGTGTCCCCAAGGCACCAACGCTGCAGCACTGATTTTGCAGCAAAGGATCAGCCACGTAGCATCACACGCTCGACAGAGCGTCACAAAGGCAAAAGGGGTCCCTATTCACGAGATGTTTTGGGCCAAGGTGCCAAAGGATTGAAATCAGTGGGAATCTGAGGCTGACAAGACTCAACAACTGACACGTCCCTTAAGTTTTGAAAGGATTTGGCACGTTGGCTCGCCTTCAATTTCTTGGCACTCGTGAAATTGGGATCGTAACACAAAGTCCACTTTCCGTCATGGAGGACCTTATGTAAAATTC
This sequence comes from Cladocopium goreaui, assembly GCA_947184155.2. Taxonomy (NCBI): domain Eukaryota; class Dinophyceae; order Suessiales; family Symbiodiniaceae; genus Cladocopium; species Cladocopium goreaui. The sequence goes on from CAMXCT020000018.1 coordinate 44,662, forward strand.
CCGGCGGCAATGGTTTGGTCATGGCATCAGCCAATTGGGCGTCCGAATGCACCCATCTCACGCCGGTCTTCAGTCGCTCTATTGACTCCAGCAAACATAACACTTCCAGAGCACTGTATTTATCTTTCAAACCAACTGCTGCCGAATTAAGTTCTCGCTTCTCTAGGACGTCAAAAAGAGATTTTGCATCTATGACTACTGTTCCGGAAATTTTGCTGATGCTTTCATCAGCCTTTCTCAAGTCAACGGCAATGCCACACAACTCACTCCAAGCCAGCCTTACGAACATCAGCTCTTGATCTGCTTCAGAGAGCGCTTGCGCCTCTGCAGACAAAGACGATCGTGATTTTCGACCCAGCTTGCCAGAGCGCCATGAGATCAAAGAAAGAGGAGAAGGTTCGCCACGCAAGATGCAAGGGTTTGCTGCAGCAACCAGAAATCCACCAGTAGAGCCAAAGTCGACGCGATTGGCCAATGCTGCGTCCGACCATGCTACAAAACACACATCCTTTGGATCTAAAACATCCAATTGGTTGATTCTAGTGGACAAGTGTCTGGTTTGAAAACATTCCCTTACCAATCTGTTAGCAGCTTTCAGGGTACCAACCGTCGCTTTTGATATTTCACTTTGCAACTGACCAAGCCTGGAAGCTAAGTGAGGTGCTGTCTGGTGTGAGCGCCATTGCAACGCACCTAGCACTCCCCGAAGCTGAGTCAGTTCATCATCGGTGACGCGCTCGTGGTCGGCACGCTTCTCATAGGTGATCTGCTCAATGTTCTCACAAAAGGTGGAATGGTCCAAGGAGAAACTAAAATCCAGCTCTTCCCGTAGACGAATGCCGCAATGGAGAAATGACTGGGCTTCCCACGGGCTCCATCTAAAGCGCCCATGAAAATCTTCCAAGGCTTTGCACCATTCTTCGCACTGCTTATTGCCAGAAATGATGAAATCATCCACATGAGAACATATGTAACCCTGGGTCTGCATCTCACCTCGTTCATCCGCGCAAAGAAAAATCCATAGACATGGGTCGCTCTTGCACTGGTGGAAGCCAAGTTCTTTCAGGGTCTTGGAAATGCATTGAAACCATCGGGCTGGTGCTGTCACCAGACCATAGCATGCCTTGAGAACCTGAACGGCTTCATTGGGGCTCACACCAAGCGCAGCTGCCAGTTCGGGTACTGGCAAAGCATAGACCAGTCGGTCCTTTTCAGTGGCTTCGCCCTGTAGGAAGGCGGCTTTGACGTCGGCCTTGAGAAGGCGCCATTGTCTCACTGAAGAATACTGGAGGGCCACCTGTCTTGTCCTCCGAGACATGGTCGGTGCACTAGACTGGAGCGACTCCAGGTCTGGGTCCTGGTATCCAATCAGCACTATTCGAGCTTTTGGTGCGCCGCTCTCCTTGTAGGTGAGCACCCACCGTGTTTTCAGAGTTCGCCCTTTTGGAATTGGTCCCACTGCCCTCTTGACAGCTTCTGCTTGAATCCATTGGTCCACCTCTGCCTGCTTTGCCGCCTGAAATGCCTCCTTCTTTTCTGGAGAGAGAAGATGCCATTTCACTTCTGCACTTCGAACTTTCTTCACGAAGAAGGATTGAGGCTCACGTTTCAGACGCTTCCACTCCCTAGAGGTCTCAGGCAGAGGCAATTCCAAAGTACACACCATCTTAGGATGCCACTCAACTTTGTTCTGTGCAACATAGCCAGCAAAAGGATCATCATCTCCAAAATGCTCTTTGCGTTGCTTCTTGAACAAAGGTTGTTGAAAAAGATCAGAAGTTGGGCGCTCTTTCACCACGGCACTTGGAGTTGGCTCATACGCAGGATCACGCAGATAGCGTTCCAGATCGATGCCATCAAGACTTTCTAAGCGTACACCACTTGTGGGGACGCTGCTAGGATCTGAACTACGGGCCCTAGACCTACTACTAACTCCTGGTGTTACCTTAGCCAGTTTGTGGTCTCTCCCGTCTTGTTGCCCTTCTAATTGGCTTTTGTTTGTTTTCTTGGATGCAGCTTTTTGGTGTGCCCTTCCACCGCTGTCATCCTGGTCCAAAAGTTCTTGAAGGGTCATATTTCCGGGGTCAGCTTTCTGGTGTGCCTCTTCACCGCTGGCCCCGGTCTCAACAAATTTTTGTGAGGTCTTTGTTAGCTCTTGGCTTCTTGGAACAGACCTACTCCTAACTGACGCAGGCTGAGCAACATCTCCACGAGGACGGCTGAGAGATCGTGCTCGTGGAGTTCTTGGCGCTGCCATTCGCTCACCATCACCAGGAAAAACATTTTGATCCAAGATTTCAAACTCACCCTTCACCAAAGTTTGAGCCATGCTGTGGAAAGTCCATGTAGTGCTAGGAGATTGTGAGTTCTCTGCTATCATCCGTTCTCGTTCTGAAGCATGACGCAGCTGGTCTGGTGAACAGCGTTTCAATCTTCCATGCGTCACTATCCAGATCACATGCGTGGGCCTACGCTCACATCCATAGGCATCACTTCTGGTTTCCGAAGCCAAGACTCGACCTGGACCATACCATCGCCATAGCTTGTGACCCATCCGCGTGGCTGCAGCTGGCTGAGCCGGCGGTTTCACTCTCTTGAAGTAGACCATGTCACCAGGCAGAAAAATCTGATTTCTGCGAGTCTTCGCATTGAGAGCACGACTCACTTGTTCTTGTGCTTGTTGTCGCAAGAAAGTCTGCTGAGCTCGCACCCTCAGCTTCAGATTGGTTGCCATGCTGCTGCCCGGGACTGCTGATGATGTCCAGAAGGGGTCATCAAAACTCTTGTCATGAAAACGTCCAGCATGAGTTGGTTGTCTTCCAAAAGCCCATTGATAAGGAGTGTAGCCTTCTATCTTGTCAAGCTCATTGTGTGATTGACATGCGTGTACTACTGCCTCCCAAGGTGAAAACTCTGAGGACTGCAGCAGCTGTCTCACTGTGGCTTTCACAGTTTGAATTGCCCTCTCTATGATTCCTATTTGACCATGAGACTCCGCAACGCACGGAAGCACCTCTATGCTTCTCTCTGAGCACCATTGTTGAAGTTCTCCAGAACGAAAGGCTCCTTCTGGATCCAGCCGGATGCATGCTGGAGCACCATAATGGCGAATCCAAGAATCACGGATTCCTTCAACAGCTTCCTGGCCAGTGCAGTTTCGATTCTCCTGGTCAGAATGCTCAAACAGAAAATGAGGACATAGCAAACGAGAGGCTTCATCAATCATCATGAGGCAATGCATGACCTTGCCATCTGCTGGAAACTCCGCATTGTCAATCACCAAGGTTTCCCACAGTGTCTCTGACTTTTCCAAAGAAACAGAGTCATGCAGCGGTGCCATACGCAACTCTTGACAATCATCGCAAAACAGCTTTTTTGCCATCTCCAAAACTTCAGGATGTGCCCCACGGTGTCGTAGGGTCGCAGCTAAAGCAGTATTTGAAGGGTGTCCTGTTTTGCGGTGCAGCTTGTCTAAAAGTTTTTGTGACGCCTTTCTCTCATTCTCTGTAAGGGGTTCATACTCTGCCTTCCTTGGCTCATACTCTGTCCCCTTTGTGTCAAAAACTGGAAAGGCTTCAGCAAAAACACCATGCTGGGTCTCATTGATCATCTCATGAACTGCACGTTGAATTGCATCGCACATGGCTTGTGGATAAAAACCAGATTTTCTCGCTTCCTCACCACCGATGCACTCATCATGGAAGGAGTGACCTGGACACCGTCTTCCAAGAGCAGCAGCTAAAGTCTCACTTGTCAAAACAATTTTCCATGGCTTTCGTAGAGGGTTGCCCTTGGCGCTGAGGAGTCCAAAGGCACATCCATCCACATGCACTCGGTGATAGCATTGTAGCTCTTCCAATTCTTTCAGAAAAGCTCTCATTTCTCGCAGGTTCCATCCACCATTGTTAGATGGCCACTCCCAGCCAACATGTCCGCCAAGTAGAAGCTGTTCACGTGCCGCTTCAATGCCATTGCGGATCAACTTCCGCGACTGTCTTTTCCGCTCTTCACTTTTGGCTTTCGCCTCAGGATTGGACTCGTTGAACAGAGTCTGCAAAGGACTGTAGGGCCCACATGGCAAAGAGAACCACGCCAGCGCCGGCCGATGTTTGCGCAACATGCCCTTCAGTTCGGTGAGGCCTGCTTTGGTCTTGAGGTCAAAGGCAGGCAGGCCAATTCGTATAGCGGATCTGCCCTTTTTCAAAAAGGTTTCTGTGAGTCTGGAGTCAGTGGGGCAGCAAATTTCCATCAGTTCCACACGCTGGCCATAGAGCTCATCAAGGGCGGCGTTGGCGTCCTCGATATAGTCCATGCCACTTTGCAGAAGCATAGCATGAGCCTCTGGGGACAAGTGACCCGTCCTCACTTCTTGACTTCCACCCAGCCCTCCGTCTCCTCCTCCAACTTCTCCGGTGTGGTCTCCTGATCTCGCTTCGCCGCTTTCTTGGAAACCTCGGTGACAGTCTTTGGAGGCGGTGTAGCAGAGGCCGTTGCCTGTGAGGATCCTTTGGTCTGAAGAGCTTTCTCCTCGTTCTCCAACTTGGCAAGCTTCTTCAAAAGGGATTCCTTCGCACCGCTGATCCCCACAGCCTTGGTGGTCAAAGTCTCCCGATCCTCGGGGACTGTGAGGATGGTGTCCTTGACCTTCTCCATGGCTCGTGCAGCATCCGCAGGTAAAGGTCCTGCGCTCCTGTATGTCCCTTTGCTGCCATGAGTTGGAACATACAGGGTGCGTAATCGGCACACTGAGCAGACTTCCCATTTGGCATGTCCGTTCCTGCCGCTGAGAGATCCTCGTCCCTCCTTCTCGGGTTGGTGCTGTCCCCAGCAGGGGAAGCCTTGACAGCGGCTGTCCCGGGGGTCGGCATATTCCGCCCTGCTCCAGTCGTAGCGTTCGCTGGAGGGCTCCCGGTTCTTTCGAGAAGCTGATGTCTTCGGCTTTGCCTTCGGCTTCTCCTTTGCCACTGCTGAAGGTGCAGTGGCCTGGTCGTTCTTCTCGGATTGGTATCCCGCTTGATGGGACATGGCACGTCGGAGAGGATGTTGTCGCACAGATTGCAGCGAGTAGGGGCAGACCCACTCTCATGCTTGAGCCTTGGCTGCTATCGGCTGAGGCATCTTGATCACATGCTTGACGTTCGGAATGAGAGGATGTATGCAAAGATGAAGACGAAATAGAATGAGGTTGATGAAGTTGCTCATGAAGATCACACTCATGTCCGTCATGATTATGCAAAACTGGGGCATCACTAAACCTATTCCGTTCGCAGACCTGAACCTCATTGCACTCTCTCAAAACCATTGAATCCATCTCGACAATCTGCTTTGCACTCTTATACTGTGCGGGGGACTTGACATCATCTGAAACATGTGAAACTTCATCGTGCAGCACATTGGACTCACCATGAAACCAGTCCTGCGTGAGATTCAGCAAAAGATGGCCATTCTTGGCACGCTTCAGGGGAATCCAAACCTTGTCGGAAATGGACTTGAAGCAAATCTCCGCTGTCGAAAAATCTACCACTGCATGCAAACGTGTCAAGGTCTTCACTGAAATCAAAAGTGGAACACCCGGAGCATCCATGGCGTGTACTCCCAGTTCACTGGGTGCCCTGACAAGAACTGAGGAAGCTCTACAAAAGACTCTGCACACTTCATCTCACCATTTCCAAAACGAAAACGCTTCTTCTGCTCGTGCACTACGACATCTTCACTGCCAAAACGTTCGCTACGCAACTGCATGATTTCATCCAAGGCTTCCAAAGAGGCTATTGGTTCAGTTGCGCCTGAGTCAATCACTGCATGGCCAGGGTACTCCTGAGCCAAAACCGCAAGCGCTTCAGCAGAAACAGGAATGGTCTCATCAGGAATGCCCATGACATTCTCTGTCTCGCCAGATACCATGAAGATGGTAGCATTGAGCACGGAGTGGGAGTAGTGCACAGGTCTGCTGGAAGAGCTAGAAGGTGCGGTGGGCTGCTGTCGCTTCGGGCAGGTCCGAAAGTCATGTTCACGAGAACCACAAACAAAGCAGCCCTTGTATCCTGGATTGCCAGGACGTTGAGGACCAGTGCCCGTAGGAGCAGAGCTAGTGTGGCCTCCCTTGGAGTTCATGAGAGCTTGAGCAGGGTTGGAACTTGATCCCTTCTTTCCACCCCATCGGGGATTCTTACCTTTACCTTGGCCCTTACTTTTACCCTTCATCATGCTTAGGGGGTAATAACCACGTGACAGATGTTTAGCCGTATTCAAAGTCCTGCTCTCCTTGCAGGTGCGGATGCGATCTTGGAAGTTCGCATAGACCTCTTCAAACTGCTTGGCATCTGCTGGAGCTGACGCCATGCACTCCTCAAAGTCGAGCCAAGTCTTCGTCTCTGACCAGCTCCAAAAACATCCGTTCACATCCATGGCATAGAAATCATCATCATGCCATTGCCACTCAAGTTCTTGACCATTGGGGAGCTGGGTCACCCAGACTTGTTCATCATCTGTCAGCTCGGGGGCTGTTGCAGTATAGACTTCTGCTGGCAAGTGATCACCAACCCAGTGAATGGAGTTTTCATTGATCTCATCCAGTTCTGTCTCCGCTAACAAACCCCATTGACCTTCAGACTCAATCCAAAAGGAACGCCGAGGCCGCTGAACTGCTCCATGGCTTCTCTGGGCCTCAGTCACCAGCAGCTCTTCTTCTTGATCCCTCATGGCCCGTTCCATCACTGAGAAGTCCAAACAGTTGTTGATGGCAGACAAGATGGAAAGCCTGGCACTCGCAGGCAGGCCACTGCGTCGCAGTAGAATCCATCCTAGAATCTCTTCGGGAAGAATCTGCATTTCACCATAGTCAAACTGTTCCCATTGAACTTTGACATCATCAGTGTCATCCCAGGAAACATTGGTTGAGGCGTCTGAAGGTTTGTCACGCCAACGACGTCGCTGGGCATACCAATCATCCCATTGCGCACGTGTCCACCACTCATAATGGCCCGGGTTAGATCCGGTCTCAGACGTGGGAACTTGTTGATAACCATCTGGATTGGGCTCTGGTGCATCTTCGTGACCTGGATCGCCTTCAGGCACAGGATTGGGATTGAAGTCATCGCCATCATTCCCAAACCTTTGCGAACCAGTAGGAGTGTGGGATTGCCGCTCTTGAGCCGGTGAAGTCACATCTGACCTACGTCTCTGAGCTTCTTGAGTCTGTTCCGGCACTGGTGCCGTGTGTCCAGGGTTTCCAAGTTGAGCTTTGCGAAGTTCACTGTCCCTTCGCTGTCGAGCCATCGCCCTTTGCAAACGACGGTAGGTCTCCTGCACTTGAGTCGCCCACTCCGTCATGGAGGCGCCTGGTGTCCGTCTCAGACGGATCAGCATGTCCTCAAGTCTTTGACCAGTGTCTGGAATTGGTGCTTTGCAGAGTTTGTCCTCCAAAAACTTCAGAAGATATGCAGCTCCGTCGCTTCGTTGAAGCTGGACATGGTCTATCTCTGCAGCGGTTACTTCCCAAGCTCTATTGGTGAGTCTGGAAGCTAGTTCAGCACCCAATAGACGTCTTTTGCGAGGCTCTGTTTTCTCATACTGGAATCTAACCCTTTTCACATACTCAGTCCATGTTGCTGGATTTCCATCCCAGGTCACTATCTGATCTCGTTTCTCTAGTGACGTCATGTCGAAGAAAAACTGCACAAAGAAGGTTGCAAAGAAAGAGGAGTAACAAGCAGTCAGTGGAGTTGTTCACACAAAATACTCGCACCCTCTGAGTCAAAAAGGTTCTTGGCCAAAAACTCAGAGACAAATCAGTTGCTTCACAAACAAATCGCCACCAAGCAGCCACGTGCACACCCCCACTGATAGGAAGCCCGTAGGCTCCGCTTACCAGTTGGTAGCTGGCAGATTCCACAGATGCTGATGCTAAGAAAAGATGTGGTCAACCAGATAATTTGATGATCACCTAGATCAAGTAAAAACAAGGACAACTGCAAGTCCTTCACGTCCACGGTGTCCCCAAGGCACCAACGCTGCAGCACTGATTTTGCAGCAAAGGATCAGCCACGTAGCATCACACGCTCGACAGAGCGTCACAAAGGCAAAAGGGGTCCCTATTCACGAGATGTTTTGGGCCAAGGTGCCAAAGGATTGAAATCAGTGGGAATCTGAGGCTGACAAGACTCAACAACTGACACTAAAATAGGATTATGGGGAGATGATTGGACATATCAAACTGGTCTATTATGGGAAGATGAAAAGACACCACATATTTATTAAAACTCCCCATGTGGAGATATGAATCAACATTCAACTTACCAGGTCTATGGTCAGTCCATTAATGTGGATAAAACAATGTCATAAACCACCCATGACTGGGAATGATAACCATACCGCCTTAAAAAATGGTGATGACTGGGGGATGGTTTATGGCATTGTTTTGCCCACATTATATCTTTATATATATATATATAGTTTCAACATGGCTAGATATCTTCACCATAGATCATAGATGACCATAAAACCTAGTTGTTAACTGTTTTGACAACCCTCCCTATTTTGCTAGTGACATTGGCACCATTTACCATCAGAGAGGGTTTTTCATGCGCATCCCAATTTGGGAATGGTAACCATACCACCTATCTATGGTGATGACTTGGTGTATTAATTGATTGGTTTATACCACCTATCTATGGTGATTTATGGCATTGTTTTACCCACATGGCAGTGTGTCAAAACCAATAGTACCCCTTCCGTTCACATCAAAATAGCTGGGATTTATGGATGTTCATCCCCCTAAAAATGGTATTTTCATAGGTACCCTCTGGTAATTTAACATAGCTATGGAAAATCACATAGCTATGGAAAATCGCCATTTTTAATGGGAAAATCCACTATAAATGGCCATTTTCAATATCTACGTTAAATTACCAGAGGGTATTGATCCATACCCACATGGCATCAATATCCACATGATCCATTCATCATCTCCCCGCGCCATCCGCATCCTGGAAAAGGCCACTGCTGGCGATCAGCGTCACAAAGGACACCACCGAACTGCTGCTGTTCACCTGCACAGCGTTGTTGAACATGGGGGACTCCACCAAGAAACGTAGGGAATTTTTGGGGATTTATAGCTGATTTAAGGCTAAGTTGACTTATAACTGGGTGAATCTTAAGGCTTATGGATGCAATAATGGGTGATTAGCTGTATTAGCTATAATGGGAACGTAGACCAACTTATAACTGGAGGGGCCTCACCTTTTGGGAAGTTACACCAGGGTAAATCAACTACAACATTTCTGGTGGGTTTTCCACGTCGATGTTCGTTTGATGGGAAGGTAAACAGCAAAAATCAGGATCAACAAACATCGGGATTTCATGAAATTTGATCCACTACTAACTAAACCAAATTAACCATTATGAACCATTATCACCCTTTATTAATCATTACAAACCATTATTAACCACTATGTATTTACCATGGGATTTCTATATGATTGATGATAGTAAAGTTGGTTTTGAGTGGACTACACATCCCTAGATATTATAGTTTTTCAACAGGTTGAAATCAGGAAATATATCTTTGAAACCACCGGTTATAAATCCATTCTGTGGTGGTTACCCTCTGGCATAGCCGGGTGCATAGCGAACTGGAACATCACGTGAAATTAACAGCTAAAAATCACTTACAAATAGGCACTTGTCCTTAGCTTCGTGAAATTACTGGAGAATAAACATACCATAAAATAACAATTCTTTAGCCTACAAGGTGGGGCCCCCTAGATAGCTAACTTGGTTTATAACTTCAATAACTATGGTTTATGGTACTTATAACTATAGTTACTGGGGCTTATAAACCAACTTATATCTTGGGGGCCTCACATTGTACTTGTACTGATTTAAAATATATGGAGATAACCAGCCGAAAAAAAACGCTGGGACAAGTGGTTCACTGCTTGCATTTCAAACAGGCCAGGCTGCATAAATTTCGAATCTGATGGAGGATCATCTTTTCAAGTTGGGTTTCCCTCTGATAAAACAACATACCCGGCCTGGTCCATTATGAATCATGCACATCCAAGACTATCCAAGTATAGGATAGTATAGGTATATTAACTATTCATTGTACCCTCAGGTTATGTCAAAATAGCTATTGAAGCCATGGCCATTGAAATAGTGGATTTTCCCATTAATAGCATGGTGGATCTTTCCATAGTTATGTGACAGTGAAACCCAGAGTGTATCCAACATATCCAACTTCTGCTGAGCCAAGATTCGTAGAGCATCTGGTTGTATTTGGATGTCTTGTGCTCCTGGGAACCCGCCACCCATGGTGCCAGGATTATTTTGGTCTTGGCTAACAAGAAAGGACATGTTCGCAGCACGTGCCAAATTTGGCAAAACTCTTATCTATACATATAATATGGCTATAATTAATTTCTTTATACAACTGGTTCATGAATTATGAATCATGATTGTTAAAATTTTTGCATATCCTGTTACACATTGTTGTATCATTATACGTATTGTAAAATGATGGTTCTTATTATTGTTCTTCTTATTATACTGTCCATAATTAAATGTCATGTATACATTATACATATGGCAAGTGTGTCAAAACCAATAGTACCCCTTCCGTTCACATCAAAATAGCTGGGTTAAAATGGATGTTCATCCCACTAAAAATGGTATTTTCATAGGTATTGATCCATACCCATAATTGTTTTGATTCAGTTCTGGTGGTTTATGATCCACCTACCAAGTGGGGTGCACATCCAAGCTATGGTGTCCCCAATTCGATGCCTGATACTGCCATCATCCGGCGCGGGAATGGCCGGAAGGTCGACAACAGAAGTTTGTGTTAAAATCATGTTATATGACTACCACAAAGTTAATTGTGTGTAACTGTGTAAGTATAGAAAACATGTCATTTTTTCAATCATATTAATGTAGATATATGCTATGTAATATACACCAATTAGTATTATATGTATATATATGGTTTTGTATTCTACACAATCCATTGAGAATCCATTGACCAATGTCAACAAACATTCCATCCTTAGAACGGGTCGTGCGAACATCCGTGCCGGACGTCCTTGAACAATTTTTCCTGAAAAGTCGATGTGAAACCGTCCTGGCGAGGGTCTGAATCCATCAGTGGATGGTGAAGCGATTCCGATTTAAGCCGACAGAGGTAGGAAAAGGATGGAAAAGGTAGGTTTAATCCATTGGATGGTGAAAAAGGGAAGCTGTCTGAATTTATGAATCTACCTATCTCTCTTCATATGAGCCATTGGCAAAATATGTCAAACATTTTTTTTTTGTTTTGCCTTGCTCCCAAAAGGGGTATCACTTTTGGAGGGTGCTGTGGTTTTGCACCTGCGGAAAAAAATGACAGAACAAGGAAAAGAAGAGGAAAGGAAAAGGACAGAACATTAACAGAAGAGGAAAGGAAAAGGACAGGAAATTTAGAGAAGAGGAAAGGAATAGGAAAGGAAGAGAGGCAAGGAAGAGTAAACAGAGAAAAGCAAAAGGAAGACGAGCGGAAAAAGCGAGGAAAGGGAAAGAGGACAGAAAGAGGCAAGAAAAAGGACAGACAGTACCTCACACACACACATTTCAAAACCCGAATCATTCATATGTAAAAATATACAAAAACATAAGAACGGGATATGATACCAGTTGAAGCAACAAAAAACTGGACATATCACTGAGTTGGGTAATATGTTTTTCCCCACTGGGTAGCCATCAACAGCCCATATCCACCTTAAGCCTTGAGCTTAAACCATAAATGTGATGTCACGTTTCTGGACATGTGAAGCATTGTATTGTACAACTGCACATGCACTAAATTACTAAAACACACATATATGTATATGCACATATAAATACACATACACATATATACTGTATATATATATATATCATAATATTACAATATAAATAAATATATATTATGTCACTATAAATATATCTTATATGTACATATATGTACAGTGTACAACCATCATACTGATCCCGTGGGAAGTGACTTCTCCAAATCGCTTGGAAAGCGCAGCCAAAGGGCGCATGCAAGGAAGCAGCACAGGAGTAGCAAACCATAGACGCTGCCTGCAGTGTCTGCAGACACCGCGTGGAAAGACGCGTGCATCACACGCAACAGTGTTTGATATCGTGGTCTTGGTATTATCTTGATAAATTCTGATAGATGTTCAAAATGACTATGCTCAGCGATGTTTCCTGTATGCTCAGGGATTCCCTGAGAAATGGATAGGCACAGCGCACTAAGCTATGCCTACAATGCCAAAAGATGGACCACCCTGGAAGGAATACTTGGGAATGTTCCAAGTGGCGCCACATCAAGCCTGATACAAATAAGATGTGATATTAATTGATAGCAGTTGTATATCAAGTGACACAAGAGTCTTCCGAAATTTGTCATGGCTCAAACATGGGGTCTCAAGGGGATCTGACCTTGTGGACAAGATCTCAAGATCCATTGTGACCTGAAAACACGACGTAGTGCTATCCCCGCATTGTTGCTGATTAAAATCACCATACATCATCATCATCAACAGCATCATCATCATCAACAACAACATCATCATCATCATCAAAACAATCACACTCTTAATTATAGTGAGTCAAAAACAAACATGGTCAAAGATGCTCAGCAATGAATGACTGTCATCCAGTCATCCATCTCCATTTCCCCATCATTTCCCCAGCATTTGGCCCAAAAATTCCCCAGGTCTCGGGCTATCTTTGGAGGAATGCTTCGACTTGGTCTCACCTGCCAGAATAGGAAAATCCCCCCTATTTTTGGAAGTTTTGAATAGGAAGAAAACATCTAGAAATGGGGGATTAAAAAAAAACAATCCAACTTTGATTGCCAGAGGGTATAAATATGTATAAAGATGCATAAATCACAATCACATACAATGGGATGCAGCACCAATGCCCATCCGTTTGCATGGACAGAGTCGTGAGACCCAACCGATGATTTTGATCCCCCGCCGTCGAAAAACATCTCAAACCTCAGTATTAACTTTGGGATGGAACCAAAACTGTGGTTAAAATGTGTTAAAATTGAATGCTGATAGTCTTTAATGTTTTATAGTTATGCAATGTTATGCAGCTATGCAGGTACTAAGAATGACAAACATCTGTGCTCTACTATGCTCTGCTGCCCCTGAACATTGAACTCGAGCCACAATCCCTTCCCCCAATAGAAAACACCAGAGAAACTTTGTTGTACTGGGTCTCTGATGATGTGTTGGGCTCCAATTTGTGGGGGGGCTGATCCTGATTGCGGGAACATATTAATGAGAACCAGCCCAATTATATCCCAACATACCAAACAACGATCATGAGCCCCATAAAAGTGGCACATTAGGGACAATCATTATAATTCATCATAAAACCATATATAAAACCATCATAAAACCATCATAAAACCCAAATGTTGGTTCATTATGACCGGTGGACATGGGAATGATCATATATCAAACCCCGAACTGCCCCCATCCCCCCGACCTGTCAGCAGAAATGCAGTGACACCTCCTGTGACTCCTGCGGAATAAAATAAAGGCAGTTTATTCCAGGGAGACTACAGTATATGGTGCCAAACTTGTCAAAACAACACTTGAAGATACTTGTTACTTGAGAAAGTTGCCATTTGGCAAAAAAAAAGGCTACTACCCTCAGCCAATCCAAATCCAAAAGTAGTTTGAAAGGAAAAAAATATGGCAAACAGCCACTCCCCATATGATGCCATGGCAAAAATCGATGGATTTTCTGAAAAAAATCGTCCCTTGACCGGTTTTTCGCTCCTGCCGCGATGAGCCAGTCCATGGCTTTGTACTTCTGACCGGAGATCAGAATGCCCCAGATCCTGGGACGGATATGAAGCCATCGGAAAAAAGGATACCCCAAAGGCTGGTTTTAAGGCCATAGTTATGATAATAACCCTTTTGGGTATGATAATAACCCCTTATAATATTCGGATATCCCATATAAATCCATATATATATATTATGATAATTCCGGAAGGCTGGTTTTACAAAATGACAAATCCAAATGTTATAAAATCTGAGATCCATTGATGTTAAAAAAACATGTTCCTTATAAACTGGCACTCTGTGCTAAAATCCTGTGTCATTTTATAAATGCCTGACCCGTTTCTAAAATGACACCGATTTAAGCGCCACAACGGTTGATACACCCGACAAAAGGGTTATAACGAGGGGGGTCACTAAACTACAATAAATGTGAACGTTATATAGAAAATATAACTTTGAAACCTTAGTTTTAAGCTGCAAAAATCAGGATCAAACCCATGATTTTGGTTTGAAATCTAATCTTGCATAGTGAAAACTAATGGGAATGCTGCACCTGTAAATCAATGGACATGGCCATTGGGCCATGGCAACATGAAGTCTTTGGGGCAACAAAGTCCTAATTGGATGGTCACCTATTCAGTCAAGGAGGAAAACACAGTATGGTCGTATGGCCTTTGAATCTATTCGAGCATGGTTTCAACCATTGCTGTTGCATGCTCTCCTCTTTGCCACTCCCACTGTCAATACTCGCGTTTTCACTTTCACATGTTTTGCGTCATATTGCGTCCTGCAATCCGCCGACCCCTGCCGTCAGCAGGGGGAGCGCGTCAGAGGAGGCCTTACTAGCAACAAGATGCCAGAAGGGGCGAAGAGTTTGTGCAGAACGAAAGCCGGCTCCAGAAGGACACGAGCAGGGTGGCAGTTGGCAGTGCAGAAACGCAGGAAAAGTCAAGGTTTGGAGCTAGCTTCTAGTCGGTTCAGAAAGTGACGTTTGGCAGTCTGGGATACGGGCCGCGGGCCCAATCCGTCCTTCACTGCCATGGTGTTTTAGCCCTGCGACACGGTCCTTGGACTCCAGCTTGGACCGAAGCGGTGCAGAACGAAAGCCGGCTCCAGGAGGACACGAGCAGGGTGGCAGTTGGCAATGCAGAAACGCAGGAAAAGTCAAGGTTTGGAGCTAGTTTCTAGTCGGTTCAGAAAGTGACGTTTGGCAGTCTGGGATACGGGCCGCGGGCCCAATCCGTCCTTCACTGCCATGGTGTTTTAGCCCTGCGACACGGTCCTTGGACTCCAGCTTGGACCGAAGCGGTGCAGAACGAAAGGCCGGCTCCAGGAGGACACGAGCAGGGTGGCAGTTGGCAGTGCAGAAACGCAGGAAAAGTCAAGGTTTGGAGCTAGTTTCTAGTCGGTTCAGAAAGTGACGTTTGGCAGTCTGGGATACGGGCCGCGGGCCCAATCCGTCCTTCACTGCCATGGTGTTTTAGCCCTGCGACACGGTCCTTGGACTCCAGCTTGGACCGAAGCGGTGCAGAACGAAAGCCGGCTCCAGGAGGACACGAGCAGGGTGGCAGTTGGCAGTGCAGAAACGCAGGAAAAGTCAAGGTTTGGAGCTAGTTTCTAGTTGGTTCAGAAAGTGACGTTTGGCAGTCTGGGATACGGGCCGCAGGCCCAATCCGTCCTTCACTGCCATGGTGTTTTAGCCCTGCGACACGGTCCTTGGACTCCAGCTTAGACCGAAGCGGTGCCGAACGAAAGCCGGCTCCAGGACGACACGAGCAGGGTGGCACCGAAGCAGGGTGTAGAACGAAAGCCGGCTCCAGGAGGACACGAGCAGGGTGGCAGTTGGCAGTGCAGAAACGCAGGAAAAGTCAAGGTTTGGAGCTAGTTTCTAGTCGGTTCAGAAAGTGACGTTTGGCAGTCTGGGATACGGGCCGCGGGCCTAATCCGTCCTTCACTGCCATGGTGTTTTAGCCCTGCGACACGGTCCTTGGACTCCAGCTTAGACCGAAGCGGTGCAGAACGAAGGCCGGCTCCAGGAGGACACGAGCAGGGTGGCAGTTGGCAGTGCAGAAACGCAGGAAACGTCAAGGTTTGGAGCAGAAAGAACGAAAGCCGGCTCCAGGAGGACACGAGCAGGGTGGCAGTTGGCAGTGCAGAAACGCAGGAAAAGTCAAGGTTTGGAGCTAGTTCTAGTCGGTTCAGAAAGTGACGTTTGGCAGTCTGGGATACGGGCCGCGGGCCCAATCCGTCCTTCACTGCCATGGTGTTTTAGCCCTGCGACACGGTCCTTGGACTCCAGCTTGGACCGAAGCGGTGCAGAACGAAAGCCGGCTCCAGGAGGACACAAGCAGGGTGGCAGTTGGGAATGCAGAAACGCAGGAAAAGTCAAGGTTTGGAGCTAGTTTCTAGTCGGTTCAGAAAGTGACGTTTGGCAGTCTGGGATACGGGCCGCGGGCCCAATCCGTCCTTCACTGCCATGGTGTTTTAGCCCTGCGACACGGTCCTTGGACCCCAGCTTGGACCGAAGCGGTGCAGAACGAAGGCCGGCTCCAGGAGGACACGAGCAGGGTGGCAGTTGGCAGTGCAGAAACGCAGGAAGTCAAGGTTTGGAGCTAGTTTCTAGTCGGTTCAGAAAGTGACGTTTGGCAGTCTGGGATACGGGCCGCGGGCCCAATCCGTCCTTCACTGCCATGGTGTTTTAGCCCTGCGACACGGTCCTTGGACTCCAGCTTGGACCAAAGCGGTGCAGAACGAAAGCCGGCGCCAGGAGGACACGAGCAGGTTGGCAGTTGGCAGTGCAGAAACGCAGGTAAAGTCAAGGTTTGGAGCTAGTTTCTAGTCGGTTCAGAAAGTAACGTTTGGCACTCTGGGCTACGGGCCGCAGAACGAAAGCCGGCTCCAGGAGGACACGAGCAGGGTGGCAGTTGGCAATGCAGAAACGCAGGAAAAGTCAAGGTTTGGAGCTAGTTTCTAGTCGGTTCAGAAAGTGATGTTTGGCAGTCTAAGGATACGGGCCGCGGGCCCAATCCGTCCTTCACTGCCTGGTGTTTTAGCCTGCGACACGGTCCTTGGACTCCAGTGGGACCGAAGCGGTGCAGAACGAAAGCCGGCTCCAGGAGGACACGACAGGGTGGCATGGCAGAGTGCAGGAAAGCAGTTGGCAGTGCAGAAACGCAGGAAAAGTCAAGGTTTGGAGCTAGTTTCTAGTCGGTTCAGAAAGGACGTTTGGCAGTCTGGGATAGGGCCGGGGCCCAATCCGTCCTTCACTGCCATGGTGTTTTTAGCCCTGCGACACGGTCCTTGGACTCCAGCTTGGACCGAAGCGGTGCAGAACGAAAGCCGGCTCCAGGAGGACACGAGCAGGGTGGCAGTTGGCAGTGCAGAAACGCAGGAAAAGTCAAGGTTTGGAGCTAGTTTCTAGTCGGTTCAGAAAGTGACGTTTGGCAGTCTGGGATACGGGCCGCGGGCCTAATCCGTCCTTCACTGCCATGGTGTTTTAGCCCTGCGACACGGTCCTTGGACTCCAGCTTGGACCGAAGCGGTGCAGAACGAAAGCCGGCTCCAGGAGGACACGAGCAGGGTGGCAGTTGGCAGTGCAGAAACGCAGGAAAAGTCAAGGTTTGGAGCTAGTTTCTAGTCGGTTCAGAAAGTGACGTTTGCTCCAGGAGGACACGAGCAGGGTGGCAGTTGGCAGTGCAGAAACGCAGGAAAAGTCAAGGTTTGGAGCTAGTTTCTAGTCGGTTCAGAAAGTGACGTTTGGCAGTCTGGGATACGGGCCGCGGGCCCAATCCGTCCTTCACTGCCATGGTGTTTTAGCCCTGCGACACGGTCCTTGGACTCCAGCTTGGACCGAAGCGGTGCAGAACGAAAGCCGGCTCCAGGAGGGTGGCAGTTGGCAGTGCAGAAACGCAGGAAAAGTCAAGGTTTGGAGCTAGTTTCTAGTCGGTTCAGAAAGTGACGTTTGGCAGTCTGGGATACGGGCCGCGGGCCCAATCCGTCCTTCACTGCCATGGTGTTTTAGCCCTGCGACACGGTCCTTGGACTCCAGCTTGGACCGAAGCGGTGCAGAACGAAAGCCGGCTCCAGGAGGACACGAGCAGGGTGGCAGTTGGCAGTGCAGAAACGCAGGAAAAGTCAAGGTTTGGAGCTAGTTTCTAGTCGGTTCAGAAAGTGACGGCAGTCTGGGATACGGGCCGCGGCCCAATCCATCCTTCACTGCCGTGGTGTTTTAGCCATGCGACACGGTCCTTGGACTCCAGCTTGGACCGAAGCGGTGCAGAACGAAAGCCGGCTCCAGGAGGACACGACAGGGTGGCAGTTGGCAGTGCAGAAACGCAGGAAAAGTCAAGGTTTGGAGCTAGTTTCTAGTCGGTTCAGAAAGTGACGTTTGGCAGTCTGGGATACGGGCCGCGGGCCCAATCCGTCCTTCACTGCCATGGTGTTTTAGCCCTGCGACACGGTCCTTGGACTCCAGCTTGGACCGAAGCGGTGCAGAACGAAAGCCGGCTCCAGAGGACACGAGCAGGGTGGCAGTTGGCAGTGCAGAAACGCAGGAAAAGTCAAGGTTTGGAGCTAGTTTCTAGTCGGTTCAGAAAGTGACGTTTGGCAGTCTAGGATACGGGCCGCGGGCCCAATCCGTCCTTCACTGCCATGGTGTTTTAGCCCTGCGACACGGTCCTTGGACTCCAGCTTGGACCGAAGCGGTGCAGAACGAAAGCCGGCTCCAGGAGGACACGAGCAGGGTGGCAGTTGGCAGTGCAGTGTCGTCTCGGGTCTCTTTAGGATGCCATTTAAAGTTTCATACTGCGGTTACGAACGGGGGCTTCGGGTATGGGTCTTAAGTGCTAGAGCAACCCTTTAGGTCCCCAAGACACCTGCCCAATGACGAAAGCTCCTATTTCTTGAGCCATGAAAAAGTGTCAGAGCACATAGTTGTGCGTGTCATCCTGCAGGGGTCCATGCTGCTTGCATGTGCACAGTGCCAAACGCACATACAAATGGTTTGTTTAGGTCAGTTTCTGGTTTCTTTAGGGTTCATTTCATGCTTACGACACAGAGGCAGGCATGACCCTCCAGTGTCCAGGGGTCGGCGGCAGAGGGCGTAGCCCTTTAATATCTCACATTCATTTCTCGGAATCCACAATTAGCAACCACATAAAGATAAACAAGTTGGAAACCTTGATATGATGAGGTAAATATCATCCATATCCTCCCGCAAGAGTTTCTCCATTTATTCATGGCCCACCTATCTCTTAAGGTGGGTTGCACCATACGGACCATACCTACCTTGATATGGAACCAGTTGCCTTGGCGGCTTGTCACCTTAAGTGCCGGGCATGACGGGCATCATCTTGAAGCTCTTTCCCAACCTCATGGCAGTGGGTCGTCCGAGCGTTCTCCCAGCCTAAACAAAAAAAACGGATCTGCGCTTTCAACCCCCCAACGCATGTGTTGGTTCTCCCTGCACACACACAGACATCCCAGACTTTTTATGACTTTTCAGCATTTGTGATGTAGTCCTGCACACATGAGTCTTCACTTTTCTGGTTGAATGGGATTTCAGAGTTTCGGTCGAAGAAATACAGCAAAACTCCAAATGACTTCACAATGTCAATTTTGGTTCGTGTTGTCTTTCAATCATCGAAAGATATGCGAGGTAGCCCAGGGAAACGTAATAAGACAAGAGATTTGTGAGATTCAACAACCATGAAACTTTCTTAATATGCTTTATAATTTCAGGAGATCTCTCCCAAATCCACCATTAGTGTCATGTTATGTTGCTTTCAGCGGGAAATCCTTGGGGTGATTCCTGATGAACAACCAGGTAACCTCCAACCGAAGAAATGGAGATGTCCTACTGTCCTACAGTATGGATACCTGTTTTCCCATGGTTTTTCCCATGGTTTTTCCCATTTGCTTCTCCCATTGACCATCACCGAGGGCCCTGGGTCATTTGGGGTGTCGGCTCCCCGACATCTGCACTGGGAATGCCACATATTTCAAGGCCTCCAGCGGATTTCCACCGTGGATTCCCTATGATCTTCGAACAAATATTACATTAATGTGGTACCCTCTGGTAAATTAACATAGACCCTGGCAAATAGGGATTGGAAGACTAGTTTCCATTAAAAATTAGTCATTTTCAGGGTCTATGTTTATTTACCAGAGGGTAATGTGGTAAACCCAACTATAAAACCCAAGGATTTCTCGTGATGTATCAAATTACCATCTGGTTATGACTCACATAGCGAACTGGAAAATCTCAACCATAAATGGAGGTTTCTAGCTGGGAAAATCATCTATTTCTATGGGCCATCTATACCATGGCTATGTTAGTCATAACCAGAGAGTAATTGGAGAACTTTTCTCCAAAGAATTCGATTCACTGACCATGATGTTCCCCAAATGTCAATCTGAATGAAAATCCGGCTGGGGGGTTTCACCCAGTAATGAAGCTATGAATGCTGCTTGAATCCCCTGTCTATTCAATCCTTCAGATCCAGATGCCCAGTGGTCCTGAAATTCACCATGGAAAGTTGAAGCCATCTGCAATTCATGGTGGAACTGCCAGAAACCCATGAGATTTCACGATCAAACATCATTCAGAATGGCAAGTAAGCCGGGAAACATAAGAGGAAACCATGGAAAACCACTGTCTTTCATTGATGGAGGGGTTCCGATATGGGTTCCCTTCATCCCTTTCTAAGAATCATGTGTATATAATTACATGTATATATATATATATATCATTCAACTTCTATACATAGACATAAACATACTTCAGTAAATACATCAATTTAAAAACGGCTATGACAACTATAATCAACTACATATATCATATACATGAACTATCAGATGTAGATACATATAATACATGATATATCATGATATATTTATCTATTCATCATTGATATCTACAAAACATAGATTCGTCTCAACTGCCGGCCTCGTATTGGCACCAGGTCGCAGCCACATTGGACAACGAGATGGCGAAGTATTTCCACAACGGCACCTGCGGGCCGGGCGCTGCCGACCGCGACCATTCTCGATATCTTTGTATCTATCTAGCTATCTACCTATCTAGCTATCTAATGCTATCCAGCTATCTGTCTAGCTATCTAATGCTATCTAGCTATCTAGCTAGCTAGCTAGCTAGCTATCTATCGATCTACCGGTCTATCGATCTATCGATCGATCTATCCATCTTATTTTTTGGTGTTGGGGGGCTGAGAATGCTGATGCATGCCGACGTATGGTGGAGTGTGACCAGCAAGGTCTGACACGAATGGACATGATAAACAAACACCTTGAAGCACCTGGACCTGAGACAGGTTTGAATTACTTTGAGATTGTCGCAAACCACCAATGCCAGTCAAGCTTCCATCTTCCAAGGGCAACTCTAGATAAGTCTAGCATGTAGTATAGCGAAAGCTGAACCCCTATTCCTGCGTAGTAATGGCTTCTATGTTTTATGGTCAAAACATGGTATATGTTTTATGATGTTTTATGGTCATCCATCCATCCCATGGCCATATCATACCATAGCTATATCATGCTATATCCTTATCATAGCTATATCAATCCCTATGGGTTGATGACCATCCCCTGGGGTTCCCCGGACAGAGGCTTTGTAGCTCTCTCCCTTCACAGCCACCATCGCCAGTGCGAACCTCCAGACTTCGCTGATGGAGGGAGATGGTTATCGAAGTGAGGGATCTTGAGATAAGGATTCTGAGGGATGTGTAGTATATGTATATATATATTATAATTATATCATATTATATCTGTGTAGAGGGAGAGGGAGAGAGAGAGAGAGAGGCAGGGATTCGATCTCACTTTGTTTAGCATGATCTAACCATCCCCTCGGAAAACCATGCTCCAAGATCTAAAAGTTTGACATGAAGTGTGCGGCAGTGGCGCACAAGGTCTAAGCCCAGCCATGGTGAAACCAGGTCAGACACTCCATGGTTTGCTATATGCTTCAATTGCCGCATCAGGGTCTTCCCCAAACTTGATGGTACTCACCCCCCAAACCTTCCCAAATAGCCTTTGGTAATCAAACATGGAAATGGGAAATCACATTTCAATATGTTTCAATGGGACAGTCAGCTATACGCATGTTGGGACGGAAGGGTACTACTACAATGACTTCAAATCTGAAACCAACCATAAAGTACTATTTTGTACCAACACGAGCTTCAAAGCTGGATTTCCTAAATATCCCCCACAATCTCCGGTCTATGTGTTTCTCTCCTAATTCTTTGATATTTACCCTCTGCAAATTTCAGATAGCTGTGGTTTTTTCCACCACCCATATCACCCATTTATCGATGATTTATCTCTCTCAAATTGCCACTTAGGACAGGAAGCATCTGCTAAATTACCAGAGGGTATGGATTGTATATGGATTGCATGGGACACCTTCCAGTTGCTCCCCAACTCCCCATTCTTCAACGGGATCCGAGGTCCCCCAACACGATGGCCGCCACTCGGTTGCAGAAGACCAAGAAAACCGAGGTCGTAAACTGCTCCTGGGCGACGTTGCCGTCGAAGAAGTTGAAAAACGACTGAGGTCGTTTAAAGACACCAACTAGCTCAACAACTAGTTTCTCCGGAATAGTATGTATATATATATTATATACACATTAGATTAATTTATATTATCTTAAATCAATTTATGTTAATTTATACTGCCCTCCAGTAAATTAACATAGATCCTGGCAATGAGGGGAAGATTGGTTTCCACTTAACAGAATTCTTATGTTCAGGGTCTATGATGTCTATGTTAATTTACCAGGGGGTATATGATATACACATTGTACTCAATGATAAATATGATGCATCATATACGCAATTTACTTATATCATATATGATAATAATGATAATTGTACAATGGGATCCAATTTTGAGTACATTTATCAATTTAAGGATCATATTTATATGATGCTGATCCAGTTCCAATTTGAAGATCCAAGTGTTGGAGGTGTCCCTGAATGGAAAAAACCTCCAAGCAGCACCGCTACAGTACACATCTCCGTGATGCCTATATATCCAACTCCAAACAACAACGGCAGGAAAGACCGTGTGCATTTTAAACATCATGATATATTACCCTCTGGTAATTTAACATAGCTATGGAAAGATCCACCATTTTTAGTGGGAAAATCCACTATCAATGGCCATTTTCAATAGCTATGTTAAATTACCAGAGGGTATGAATTATATTGAGTTATCATCACACATATATATATAATTATATCCGTATCGATTGTCAACTATATTACGATATCTTGATGTACCTGACATTACGATATCTTGATGTACCTGACAGTCAAGTGGATATATTGAATCTTGCCCGCTTCTACTGGACAGGGTAAGAATACCATTGGAATCTGGTGGTCCAAAAGCTTGGAGACCTCGAAAGCCCATAGAAATGATGGTTTCTGGCATCAAACGATGCAACGATCTCCTCAGGGCTGCAAAAAAAATGGGTTTGCACAACACTCGACGAGTCCTCTCCGTAGGGTTCCGACATTATCCGCTCCTGCCACTGTCGCAAGTGCCGAAGCCAAATGGATGTGTTCAAATATGGGGTGAATCTAATGGGATATTTGGGATACATAACTATATAACACATTACAACAATCTTGGGGCTATATATAATGGGAATATTTTTACGAACAATAGTGATATTTTTCTATAACTGGAGTACCTTTCTCAGCGCCTTTTCCAACAAACCCATACATTCTCATTTCTAAGGTGGTTGTGAGGCCAGGCTGACTGGATTCAACGATTCTTTTGGGGCCTGAATCTTCACAGCTGTCCTGTAAGTTTGTACACAAACAGGCAACACGCCTGTTACTGTAAGTATCATGCAACAACATCAAGAACTGGACAATTTTGTGGATTTTACCACAATGGAAAGCTTCGTTAATACGATGGTTTTGGAGGTTCCTGAAATTTTGGAACGGAGAGTCACTGACCGCCAAGACATGCCTTGGCCGGAGCTAATCCAAAACTATCCCAAAACTTGTAGCCTTAAGAATATCTAAACAACATTGATCAACAATACTGGTTGGTGGTTTCAACCCCTCTGAAAAATATTAGTCAGTTGGGATGATCTTCCCAATATATGGAAAAACACATGTTCCAAATCACCAACCAGAATAGCTATTGGATGCTATTGGCCTGATAACAATAGTTCTGTTCCAATAATTTTCCCTATCAAAATAGCAATCAGAACCAAAAACCCTCCAACCTGAAGGACTCCGTAGACTCCAAGGCCCAAGATGATGCCGCTGGCGAGGGAAACACATCCTTTTTTCGGCGTCTGGGTGGCTCCGAAAATCTGGGAAGATCATCCAAAACTGAGTCAATTGGAAGTCCGTCTTAGTTACTAAGTGGCTTAGAACCATTTTTTGTAAGACTATATGATACTATATTCACAATATTCACTATATTATAAACTATATTATTATATTATGATATCACTATATTGTCAATATATTCACTATCTTCATGATTAACCACATATTGACCTAATAGACTAGCTGTGCCGCAAGGCAAAGAAACACCGGCCGTTCAGTGAGGAACCTGTTGAAATTGGACACGATCATTTTGGACACCACAAGCCACAGAAATTTCCAGAGTGGGATGATCATCCTACACGTGGCTATAGAAATTCATGGTTTTGAACCAAAAAAAACCATAGGTCGTTGAATTTTATTTCTACATGCATATTTTCCATTAAGTGAAACATCCATTAAGTTGGTTTCCTTCTTAAACAATGTTGAAAAGGGCCAATTTAGGCCAATTTTATATCAAAAAACATCCATTTTGTTTTTGGACCAACAATGGCCACTCCAAATCCAAGCGACGGATGGCGCTTTGCAACTGGCTTTCCTCACCACGGATGGACGGATGGACCCCATGGAGCCCACCTCTCTGACACGACTGGATGTGTCTCTTGGCTGACCTCCCCAATGAGTCTAGAGGAATCATTGATGGAAATTCGGAACACCCCTTTTCACATACCATCTGGTTATTTAACATAGCCATGGAAGATCACCATTTATAATAGGTAAACCATCTATAAATGGGCCATTTTCCATGGCTATGTTAAATAACCAGAGGGTATCTGAAATTATCTGAAACTGCAAACAAGACTTGGTTGATGTTGGTTGTGTTATCCCCCTTTTGATCGGTTAAAGCTGTTACATTTCAAAGCCAATCCCCGTCACTGCAAGGATCATCCCAGTTGGCGACTTGGAACCTATGAAAAAACAAAAAACACGTTGAAACCAAACGAATTTGATGTCTGGTTGAATCTACTCATTACATCTTACCATGATTCCATGCTTATATCGGATCAGTCTTCAGTGAAATGGCTGGTTTCTCGATACATTTTCTCGGAGATTTGAAACCACCAAGCACTTCTCGCATCAAGCTCTCGCCTCCACCGTTGGCTTCTCTCCCTTGGCCATCTCGTCCGTCGCCATACCAGGTGGTGAATCGGGCTCTTCTTTGGGGCGGCCGGTGGCCCGTTGAGGACATTGAAGCCTTGTTGGAAAGTCTTCTATGGCCAAAGTTGAAGTCTTCTTTCATAAGGCTGGGAACTTATGGAGTCAGCATATATCAGACATCTATGGCTGTTGATACACATATTTCTCCGAACTACTGATGGCCCTAAAAAATGCAGATGTTGCTGACCGCTGCTCATCCGGTTCTTCTCAGGCTGTACCAAATGGCTGCCGTGAATCACTGCTGTGGGCTCTACTCCTCATCTGCACAGGCTGTGGGTTTGACTGAAAATATGATACCCCAAAATTTCATGGTTGACTATCCATTTCCTCATAATTTTACATGTAATAAATATATATATATATAATACTCTATATTATATATAAGTATTATATTACATATAATACTATATCACATATATAATACTATATAATACTATATATATATTATATATGTATTATATATTATATTATATTATTTTACATTATTATATACACACACAAATTATTTCATTGCCACTTGGGGTATCTGCAGTATCCCTCATGTTCAAAGCCAAGTAACTGCAGTCCTGACTGCGAAGACTCCAGCTCCAGCAGCTCAACGGCGGCAGGTCGCTTAGTTCATCTGCGGGTTTCCATAGTCATGGGGGATACCCTTTATCGCTGGATGGATGATTTCCATGGAAATTTCATCTATAAATGGATAAGAACTGGGGGTACCCCCTAAAACCAAAGGAAACCTCCATCTTAGTTGTGGATTGATAGATCTGAAGCCATCGAACCGAAGACTGTGGCTGTTAAGGGCCCGGCCATTAGAGTATTCGATTTCCATGGCATCAAAAATACAAAAATACCGCGGAAACGGGTTGCAATAGATCCTATTGCTGGTCATTCTGCCGCGGCAAGCGTCACCTTTTTGCTGCGAAAAGAAGGCGATCTGGGCGATCTCAATGGGAAGCCTTTGGTGCCAGGAAGCGAAGGTTGGATCTCATGCCATCATGTACTCATTTGCCATGATGAACACATCCGACATCTAGGTCATTGAAGCCTGAAGAAAAATGGTCATGAAAATCCCGTTCCTAGATGATGTTTTTGCCCCAAACATAAGACACTTGAAACAAATAAAAAGGATTGACCAACCATTTCCCCATGTCCGTATACAGATGATTTTTGTTCATCAACATTGAACTTACTCTCTGGTAATTTAACATAGCCATTGAACATGGCCATAGAAATAGTGAGTTTTCCCATTAACAATGGTGCATCGTTCCATCGTTTTTTGTATGTTTACCAGAGGGTAACACCATATGAAAATCTGATTTCCGAGATTTCCATCGGACCTAACTCACAAACTCGTTCTTCTTGACCAATCGCGCATGCTTGACGCCAAGACCACCTTCGACGACAAGACGATTTCACAACGACACGCTTGGGATATCAACCAACAAAATTCGATGAATTGGTGATTTAAGCAATGACAATCTGGTTGGTGGTATACCGACCCTCTGAGAAATACGAGTTCGTCAGTTGGGATGATGAAATTCCCAACTGAATGGAAACATAAAAAATGTTCCAAACCACCAACCAGTAAGCAATAACAATGGTTATTTAACCAACGAAAATGGCGATTTAACAAACCCAAATGGGGATATAAGCAACAATAATGGTGATTTAACCGGGACATATTCTGATTTAACCATCAAAAACGGTGATTTGTATAATAACCAAGAAACCTCTGGTGATTTCACCAACAATCATACTGCTTTCACTTAAACACACAAACATGTATTTTTTTTCGCATATTTCACGCACAACTAATGATTGAAGTGAGGATATCACAGGACGATATTAACACATATCGAGATTTAACCAGCAACGATGCACCGGGCACGGGTTCCGAAGTCCCAAAACACACACGAATTCCCTTGGGCCTCAACCAAGGTGGAGATAAAAGAGTAGCCCCGAATGAATGACATCATCAAAACCAAAAATTGATAAAAGCTGACCAGAAGCTTCCCTGATGTTGATGCAAATCATAATACTTCATGAACCTGGACTGGACGAAACCATGGTTTGCCCTTTTTGTTTCTAGAAGTTCTCCTACATTTTCTCACCATAACTGACAGCGAGGTCATTGCCATGTCAAAACATGCCATGCCTCGCCTTAAATGTTGTTCAACTGGCTAATGTTGTAGGTTGGAGGGTCACAGATTTAAGCGGGAGCATGGATAAACACGGATCAAAACTTCCTGGTACTTGGTAGGCAATGAGGGAATGATCCATAACAACTATCAAGAATAATCCCATTCCCCCATTCCCTACTAAGCACCAGTAAGAAAATGGATGAACATTGTATTTTCCAAAAGAAGTTCTTCGGGCTCAGTGATCTTCGACAAATCACTTCGCCATTCCCACCTGCAATGAGGGCCCAAGCAGCCACCCAAGCAGTGGTGAAAACTCCGGTGAAAAATGGTTTGAAGCAATTCGGCTGACAAGAATCCTGCGGCCACGGCGCAAACTGCGAAAAAAGGGATCAATTAAATGCAATGAAAAGGACGTAGCGTATCCTATTGTATTCTATGGTATAGTTTGGTAGTGTCTTGTACTGAAATGTACGTAACGTATGGCTGGTTGGATGGATGTATGCATGTACTTACATAATCCTGGTGCATTAAAATTATTGCTGGTTTCCTAAAATGTAGGTACCCCAATAGCTGGATGGATTATTTCATGGAACATCCATCTATAAATGGATGAGAACTGGGGGTACCCCCATCCATCCGCCTTTTGCAATCCAAGGTGCCAAGGTGTCCCTTGGGGCTTCATTGGAGGTTCATGGTGAACCCACAGAATCCATGGGGAAGTCACGATTTGATTTTTGGATGGGATACTGAAGATGAACGTTTTTTGGATATTACTTGGATACTGGATGATTGTTTGGATAAGATACTTGAGAATCTTACTTGTCACCATTGTTTCTTTGGGCTTACTTTTGAAGATACTTGGGCTTCCAGATTTCGATGAAATCACAGCCGATGTTGCAAGCAGAGCTTCCATCCAGTTACCCGCGACCAAGTGATACGTCCTCTTCAAGGTTCACATGAAGATTGATCTGGGCAGCAATTGTCTTCTGCAGAAAATTGCCATACCTCAGTTCTGGTCAAAGACTTGGATGGCATTAAAAAAAATCCCGTGGTTTCCTGATGTCTTTGTCAACTCATTTGGTGACTTGAAAGATACCATATAGACTTTCACTCCATGAGGATTACACGTCACCAAATGAATCGCCACATCGGTTGCCAAGGCGCATATCCGACCAGCTCTTGGCTTTGTATTTAATGTCTTTGGAGGTTCGCACATAAAGCATCTCTCCTGATGAAGCTGGGCAACCAAGTCAACCAGTCATTCAGAAAATGACACAAACATTATAATGTTGTCGACTCATTAGTGTGAGGGCCCCCCCCCCTCCCCCCTAACCAATTTTAGTCTATTCAATAACTGACAATTTTTTTGCGCCCCCCCCCTCAACAATTTTTTTGAATATTTATTTTTAATTGATTTCAAATTACTTTCAATTGAAATCAATTTAATTTCAATTGATTTCAATTTAATTAATTTACTTTCAATTGAAATCAATTTACTTTCAATTGATTTCAATTTACTTTCAATTGATTTCAATTTACTTTCAATTGATTTCAATTTACTTTCAATTGATTTCAATTTACGTTCAATTGATTTCAATTTACTTTTAATTGATTTCAATTTACTTTCAATTGATTTCAATTTACTTTCAATTGATTTCAATTTACTTTCAATTGAAATCAATTGATTTTCAACTGATTTCAATTTATTTTCAATTGATTTCAATTTACTTTGAATTGATTTCAATTTACTTCTAATTGATTTCAATTTACTTTCAATTGATTTCAATTTACTTTGAATTGATTTCAATTTACTTTCAATTGAAATCAATTTACTTTCAATTGATTTCAATTTACGTTCAATTGATTTCAATTTACTTTCAATTGATTTCAATTTACTTTCAATTGATTTCAATTTACTTTCAATTGATTTCAATTTACTTTCAATTGAAATCAATTGATTTTCAACTGATTTCAATTTACTTTCAATTGATTTCAATTTACTTTCAATTGATTTCAATTTACTTTCAATTGATTTCAATTTACTTTCAATTGAAATCAATTGATTTTCAACTGATTTCAATTCACTTTTAATTGATTTCAATTCACTTTCAATTTATTTCCAATTGATTTCAATTTACTTTCAAGGGTTTTGTTTTTTTCAAACCCAAAAGTTGTTGGGCACAATAGAGTACCATCCAAACATTCATATTATTGAGTAACTGAGCCACTCATGAGGTATCACCTTGAAAAATTGTCTGGATGCTGTTTTTAAATAAGGGTTTAATAAGGCATCTAATTATTTGGAAAACCTTGCATTTTAAAGCTTTATCACAAATATAGATTCCTAAAGTAAATGGACCAGCTTTACTCAAAGAAAGGTGGAGAAAGGGTTTTTGTTTTTTTTTCAACCCCAAAAGTTGTTGGGCACAATAGAGTACCATCCAAACATTCATATTATTGAGTAACTCAGCCACTCATGAGGTATCACCTTGAAAAATTGTCTGGATGCTGTTTTTTTAATAAGGGTTTAATAAGGCATCTAATTATTTGGAAAACCTTGCATTTTAAAGCTTTATCACAAATATGGTTTCCTAAAGTAAATGGACCAGCTTTACTCAAAGAAAGGTGGAGAAAGGGTTTTGTTTTTTTTCAACCCCAAAAGTTGTTGGGCACAATAGAGTACCATCCAAACATTCATATTATTGAGTAACTCAGCCACTCATGAGGTATCACCTTGAAAATTTGTCTGGATGCTGTTTTTTAATACGGGCTGTTGCCATTTTTAAGGGGTCATAGGGCCATAATGGGCCATATATAATTTATATTCAACTTCTCTTTTTCAGGCTGAGAACAACAGTATTCCCATTGTTTATTGCCTCAGGCTCTCTGGTTTTTCCCGAACTTGCCATCCAGCCATTCCAGAAACCAACCAGAAGAATCCTCATGAAACATGAAATGATAAATTAACCACCAACGATTAACCATTAACCATTAACAATTGGGGGTTTCCTAAATATGATTTGGGGTACCCCCTACTTCAGGAAACCTCCGAAGCACCTTGTTGTGAGTGAGGAAAGTCCCAAGTCGTCACTTGTCGATGTCCAAGCATCGGCTGGGGCCGTTCAAGGCATACTGCACCACGTTCACCACCACCAGCACCGCTTGAACCGTCCAGAAGTCATGGTGAAAGTAAACCAGGAGCACCGACATCAACTGAGATGCCAAGTGAAAAATGGATGATCTGGCAAAAATAGCTAGTTTTTATATGTTTTTATCTTGGTTTATGAATTTATGGATGTTTATTCACCCAGTCATATGGTAATTTCATAGATAACAAACGACCCATCCAAAAATCTTCACAACGGTCATCCTCAAAGGTGACCTGAGCACAGCAGCCTGTGAAGGTAGAAACATCTGCGTCAATTTCATCCAAGGTTTACATGAACTACCCTCTGCTTGTTTAACATAGCTATGGAAAATGGACCTTTTATTGATGATTTAATTTACTTATCTATATAATATATGTATTATCTTATATTGATTTACCTATCAAAAATATCTAAAAATGGCGATTGTCCATGGCTATGTTAAATAGCCATAGGCTAAGTCTTTAATACGCCTGGCATTCAAACAAACCTCTCAACCTCTCACCACTTCCGACTCATTCCGATTCGTCACCATGGCCGTGGGCAACACCAAGAGGGTCAGCAGAAGACCACCGCATTCCACCAGGCCCCGCAAGCCGCACAAGGAAAGCCTCAGAACATCGGCGTTTAAATGCACCGGACTGGCTAGAGATGATGTAACCAGAAAGTAATTCATCTATAGGGTACTCAAACTTTCTTGGAGATGATATCATGATATCACTATCCTTGCTATGATAGTCCTTTTCTTTTTTTTGGACATTGCTTTTGTATCGTGGTCTCTAAACCCAAACCCTAGTGGGCGCCGATCATTCCCAAACCTCACAGAATCCCAAGCGTTTTAAAGGTCTCTTCCCTTTCCCTTCACCCCGAAAAAATTCGGGGCCCATAAACTGTATGCGTTACCCAACTAGAAATATGAACCCAGGATTAATAACACCCTATCATATTTATCCATTGGGGGGTTGCTACTTATAGATAGGATAAGTTCATTCCTCATCCCATCTTGCACCTCCAGGCCCCGCCGCTCTAAACAGAGCCCAGGTGACAGCATGGCGCCAACTGTGTTGGCCACATTGCACCACGCAAAAAAAGACGTGCGCCTTGGGCGCCATTGAAGAAACCACAAACACCCAACAGATCCAAGACAAGGTCCATGTTCAAGCCTAAACCTAGGATTCATATGGATATATTATAATATATATCATAATATATATATATATACATCGTATATATATATATACATACACAGTATATAGATCTTTGAGTTAGTTTTCGAACGCGTTCAGCACTGAACATTGAAACGATTCCCAGTTCTGATCCAGAACAGGGTGCAGGTCATGGCTGTGCGATGCTCGCCATATCAAAAGTGTTGTGATGAACATAGCCTTGCTTTTAGTAACCTATCTGTGACATATCTGCGTCATATCCCCAAAGGCATATCATCTGTAAGTCTAATTATGTGTTCGTTCTATCTGCTATGATTTTTTTCAACCCTGAAAAGACTAGACGGAAGAGGCCAGACACGATCACTGCTACCCGGGGGAACGCAATTTCCACCCCTCCTTCGCCGCGGCGCTTATCGGTGTTGCCAGGAATCTCTACACCGTGGATCTTCTTTGGCCACCGCTCCTCGGGAAAGGGATATCACTTTGGAACGAAAGTTTAAATGATATACAAGTACAAATGAGATACAGAAAGGGATAACGATAGCTTTACAACCTCAATACTACAAATAAACACAAATATTATACAACTACAAATGACTGATAATGACTGTATAATTGTATAATTGTATACAACTACAAATGACTAATCGTAAGATATTACAAGTCAAACTTATTCATGGATACTGTAGACTGTAGTAGTTGTTGAAACTTTAAAAAGATAGGTCCATTGCTAACCCAATTTTGATCCATACTCAAGCAATGTAATTAAACAACACCCTCGCCCACTTGTGCAACACTAGGAACAACTCTAGAGTGACGAAATCTGCACCAACCCACTGTTTTGATGAGAAACATACAGAACACATGCTGTTATCTTTTTCTCATAAACCAAGCCAGCGTTAATGCTGATTCCTCCGATCCCAACTATACGTAAGAGTCATTGCTTTTCGGATGACCAAACCAGGGATGTCAGCTGCCCGACGATGCTGGATGTTTGATGGACTTCAACGTGATGATTTGCTGCTTCGCTTCAGCTTATTGTCCATCCAACATCCAGCAATGCAAATCCCTGATTTGCTGTCTGCCACGGTTCATTGATCAACGCAGTACCCTGATAGTCCAGCAAAACTCGTGGCACCAGGTGAGCACAGGCCACCCAAAAGATTCCAGCCACATAGGGTCTCGACAAAATCAATGCCTCATGGACAGGTGCAGAAGTGCATGGAGGTGCCATCCAGAATGCTATTTGTTGGTAGCAGACATGAAACCATTGCAACGTAATATGATGTAAATGGTTGAAGAACATACGTATACCAGCATGTATATTGATTATATATCTAAAATATGTCTTTATTTTACGTGCAATATATTAATATGTAAATGTATCCAACACAAAAATAAATATGCATGAAACGATACATAATAGACACACAGCATCTCTATGATCATGATCACATGGCACGAATGTGTTCCATGATTCCATGTGTTCCCTCCATCCCCCGACCCCAAACAAAACAAACAGTTGCAAAACAAATGATATGGATAAAGTGACTACCCATGATATGGATGAACTAATCATCAATCATGACTCTTGGATTGATATGGATGAACTATGATGGACTAATTACTGTACACTCATACACCCCATGTTGGGTGGTTACTCCATCGAGGATTTTTAGAGCAGTGCTCACATCAAATGCCGCCCTGTTTGGGTTTGCAGCATCCTAAAATCTCAAGATTTATCATCACTTTCCTGATTGCAGTTGCCAATTCTGTAATCCCCCAAATTTCAGTCATCCCCATCACCACTGTAGCGTTGATTGCATCATAATGCCTTAAATTACAACTTTTCTTGGTTGAATAGTTAAACTCCGATTTTGTTTGCTGGTCCTATATTTGTTCATTAGCCGGAAATCAACAACCGCCAACATTTTCTTTGTGGTTGGTTCTATAAACCACATAAAATCAACGCCGTTCCAATTTGGACTTCTCTCCTAGCGGCAATTCCTTCCACCGTCTCCCACAACTTCTGTGCCACCGCTCGCAGCCCCAGGAGGCAACCGTTCTGCTGCCTTTCAGGCGCACTGAAGGAACTGCCACCTGGACTCACATCTGCCAGCAGATTTGGCTGGTCCATAGGGTATAACATGATATACCTGATATAAATGAGTATCATGGGATGAGCTTAGTTATAAGCTAAGGTTTCAATGACCAGCAAATCGCACTTGCTAGTGCCAGTCAGGTTCTTAATCTTTCCTTATTAAACTTTATTGGTATGCATATGTGTGTATATAATTGTATATATATATAATTGTATATACAGTATACATATATATACACACATTTGAGGGCAAGCTGAATACTGGGGATGTACCATGACTACTACTCGGCTAGAACCATCTAGAACCATCTTAGAACCATGTTAGAACCATGTTAGAACCATGTTGGAACCATGTTAGAACCATGTTAGAACCATGTTTCTGAATGATGCGGGAATTGGCCCCAAAAGGTTGGCTGGTGGCAAGCGCAAGCAGATTGAAACCTTGCTATGGCTATGACCCCATTGCCTTTGCCACACTAGAAAAGTTCAAGTTGAGGAGTTTGGCACATATGGGGTTGTCCAACAAGGGTGGATTCGATCATATCCCGCCAACACAAGGCAATTGCCTTGGGCTCTCTTTCTCACAGATTCATCTTGGAATTAAAGGGAAGCCCATGGAAGCCCACAAATCATTATATAGGGAGGGAACACTGAAACTGACCAATTGCATACATGTGCCAATTTATCTAGTGATTCCTGGAGCCTCGTTTTTTTACTAACCTCGCAAGCAAGGACAGAAATGACAACGGGAACCTCATTCCTCATAATTTACCATCCTATTATATGCTTATTTCGGATGCAACTGAAAAATAGAATGTCAGAAAAAAAAACATAAAAACACACACTCATATACATTACCCAGGAATTGCCTTGTCTTCCAGTGCACCATTTTCGGGGTGGGGGAAGCCCTGGCCGCCTTCCTGCCGCACTGCTTGCCCCTCGACCGGTTGCAGCGAGGTCAACGCCTCACGCGCATCGCCGCTGCCGTTGCCGAGGGCTTCGTCGTGTGCGGGGGCGCGGGCGGCCAACATACAGGCGATCCAGACCTGGATGGAAGTGGTGGGCAGTGGGAAGTTGTGGAGTTTTTTAGGTAGATCAATGGTCATATAAGCCATTACTGGGTATATTAACCATATAGTTTATTAACCATAGTTTGTTAACCATATTTGTTGATTGCTATTGGTTTTCATGGCGAGCGCAGTCTCACTCAGACTTCGGACTTCGCAGAAGTAGTATATAGTTTCGTTGTTTTTCCTGATTTTGTTCCAAGATCTCTGTAGATAATGATGTGAAATGATATTGAGAAAAAGTTCTGGTGAACAAATTGTTCAACACCATATACCCTCTGGTAAACGTTTACAAAAAACTATGAAAAATCACCATGTTCAATGGGAATATCCACTATTTCTATGGCCATTTTCCATAGTTTTTTGTAAACGTTTACCAGAGGGTTTAGCTACAGTAAGATCAACAAATAAAGAAACACATGATCTATCACCCATTTTCCATCATTTTCCATCATTTTCACACCATTTTTCCAGCATTTTTCCATCATTCGCCTATGAAATTCCCAGACTTTTGGCACTGGCGGCCTTCAAGAAACATGTCAGCACGGCTGGCTGGCGGGAGGTGGAACTCTGAGAGAAATCACAGCGCTTTGTGCATAGCCAGAAGTAGCGCATGATTGAAGATTGCCATACAAGATCTGGTTGGTGGTGCAATAACCATCTTGAAAAATATGAGTTCGTCAATGGGAAGGATGACATCCCATATATGATGGGAAATAAAAACATGTTCCAAACCACCAACCAGAGATAGATTCAATAGATCAAAATAGTACATGTTTTTTTTGGAGTTGAAGAGTGCAGCGAAGTTTGGACAGGCAACATCAAGTGATACGTGGATCTCATAATGATGTCAGTGCCTGGCTATTCTTAGCTGTAGAGGTAGACAACTGCGATGGTGCCCTATATACTCATGGAATAGAAACCACTGAAGGCCTGAAGGTGTCTAGAAATTACACTAAAGTAGGGAACAAAGATGGAACCAATGGCCATTTCAAGGACTTAACTCATGTCCTGAACCTGATTGCATTCCATGCCAGTCTTCAGTAGTGACAATCGTCCCTGCCAATCCTGACATGTGTAGTGAAGACAATGAGGCATTTCTCTTTTCTCATTGTGCAATCAACCCTTTTACATGTCGTTGCATGCCTCTGTGTTTGACACTTTTCTTGTTGGAACGAGATGGAACACATTCATTAGAGTTGACTCTTCGTCATTTTTCATCTGTCCAGTGGCTTTCAGTATGTTCCGTTTTGAACCATCGCCACATATCCGGCGAGAAGTTTTGATTTTCGTTCACTTTGTTGTCGATCCTTCCACCTGAAAAAACACCGCACAAAACACCTGGAATCATCTTTGGACGGCAGTTATGGCTCTTTAGCAATTACAAATGGTTGTAAATAGGATTTCACATTCCATAAATGGATATAAATATTGATGTTATAGCTGACTTATAAACCATAACTGTGGAAGCTGCTGAGCTTCACTCCCCAGCAGCCAAGGTGGGCCAAGGCTCCATCCCGGCGATAATCAGCAGGGCAGCCGCTTGCATAATCAGAAGCCCAGAGCTGCCTCCCACATCTTTCACCGCTGTGGCCAGCAGCGATCCTGTACAGACTGTGACCGGTCATGCAGGTCCATGTTCGGAGATTCGGCTGTAAGGAAGCACGGGTGGGAAAATGAAACAGAACACATATATTATTATTAATCAACTATTAATCAACCAGGCGTTGTGAATGCGGGGTTGACATTAAGACTTGCCAGCAGCAGCATCACCATTTGTTCTTGGATGTCCCTCGGCAACCTTCCCTGCAATGTTACACCCTGGGTCACCCTGGGGACAATACCAAAAGCCATTCCAATACATTCCGGGACACCTAGGGGACACACCAAATTTGGAGAGCACTGGTAGCGGTTTACTGGTTGGCTTTAATTATTACCTAATGGTAAATTAACATAGACCCTGCCAAATGAATCCAAATGAGGGGTTGGAAGATTTGCTTCCAACATAACTAAGACATAGAACCATCAAGGTATAGCTACGAAGTAGCATAACATGGCTTCGAAACTCAAAACCCTGGTACCCTATAAATCCCTATAAATCTCTATAATAGCTGGTGATATAATGGATCTTTATTCCCCCAGTCATACGGTCATAAACCCAGCCAGCCTGCAAGGCCCCCCAGCTGCCCGGCAGACACCAGCGCGGGGTAGGCGATCTTCCTGAGCAGGGCATAGCAGGGCGTCCTGCCACCCGTTTCAAAGACCAAGGGTGTAGATGTGTAGATGTAGATCAACACACAAGAAAACATGATACAAATAATATATGTGTGAACTTTGAGAAAGACGTGAGTACAGTGTATCCACATATATTGTACTTTTATTAGTACAGTATATATTATAATATGTTAAGACATATAATATGTATATATATATATTATATATATACGAATATAATATGATTGAATATGTGACTTTAATAGTGTGCAGAAAAGACAAATCATTTCCAGGTAATTCCACAAAACCCACATGAACCATGGCTGAATGAAACTATATAATTCTAATTCACCATAGTTTACCAATCTACAATACCAAGGATCATCTATGCAAATCTATGGTCAATTTTTCGGGGACCAGAGTATAATGGTGGCTGTTCCAAATAGACCTCCGCAAAGGAGCGTTTTGTTGATGCATGGTTTTTTGGTGTTTTCTGTCCTGTTAATGCATGCTTGGAATCCAACCGCTAGATGTTGGTTCAAGAATCATTGCACCACATCCAAAACGGGATGGAACTGTGATCCCAGGCTTGCTATGAACCCAACCATGCACTGACATATGATATCATATGATGTTAGATCATCCTGTATCCATACCAGTTGAATGGTATGAAGCTGGGTCACGTATCTACATTTTCTTCTACATTCCCATACACCTAAATCTATTTTCGTACATGTTTGATGGATTTACATACTACATACATCCATCAAAATCAATTGACAATCTGCACAAATAATACAGATTAATTTCATGTGATCGACAACGCCCCTTTTCATCGCTCTCTCCGAGGGGCGAATACTGTGTGGAAGAGAGGTCATTCATCACCTGAGCGAAAGGCCGATTCCCAGTTTCCAAGGTTTTGAGTTTTTGAGTTCACCAACCCCAGTTCCCTGGTGGTAACTGTCCTTCAGCAAGTGCTGGCAGTCTTCAGATGCTTCCTTGGTACCCTCTGGAAATTTATAGCTGTGGAAAATCAGAGCCAATAGGTAGTTTATCTACAAATGGTCCACTTTCCATATGTTCTTTTTTACCGGAGGATACTTAGTATATATAATTATATATATAATTATAAATATATAATTATAAATATATATAATAATATATATATACTCCATCTGGGCAATGCGCCCTGGCGTAGGTCGATCGGGTCGCTGCTCAGTTGCGGGGCAGATGTGCAAAAAAAACAAATTAGATCATCCAGGATGCCACTATATTATATTACAGAGAACATAATACATTACTACAATCAGTGTATTAAGTATATAGATTATACATATATACAATAGATACAGTATTTCAAATATTGCTCCCAAACAAATCTGGCTCTCTCTGATGCACCATCCCCTGATTTTCCCCATTTTCCAGGACACACTCCACAGCATCACCGGAAAGAGGACCGACTTGGTGTTGGTGGCATAGAACAGCACCCAGGCCCATCTGGCAGCTTTCTACATGTCGGTGGTTCGTGGGAGTTTCGGACCTACAAGTGACCCATCAATTTTTTTCAGAATATCTTACCATCTGGTTATGACTAACATAGCCATGGAAAATCATCATGTTTATTCATTTTTAATAGGTAAACCATCTATTTCTATGGGCCATTTTCAATAGCTATGTTAAATAACCAGAGGGTAAGATATCTTAAGATCGATTCCCCCTAAAAAAACATTTCAGTTATGCCAGTCATTGGGCGTACATCATTGTGCACCCATAATCAGGGCTTCGCCGCGGAGGATTCCAGAAAACCCACCTGGCTGAGATGTGCTGGTGCTGAAAGGACTCAATGGCAATGATGCTGTAAATCACGGCATAAACGCTGCACACCTTCAGTGCTTCGCTCAAGTGACCAAGAAAGACATGGGAAAATATGCAGAAAACAACATGCCAAACCAGTGGGCCGTCTGTCGCACAATGGCAATGGATGAACCAGGCCTTTGGATCGGCAAATGTCAGCAGAGATCAACCAATTTTGGGATGACTGATGACTTCCATTTGCCAAGGATCGTTTATGGCGAGGTTGTTGCGAGGTCGCCATAACTTACACACATCTATTCCGAGATCCATTGAAAACATGATTCCGAGATCCATTGAAAACATGATTTCATGGCTTCAAGAAGTTTGGGCTGATCCACTCCGAACTGTTTTAGTCTTTAAATCTCCGGAGCCGTTCATAAAACTACACTTGAAAGACATTAAATAGGTCAACTCACAACTCAACAGGAATGATATTTTTGATCGGGACGACAGCAGCAACATTCTGTTTTGGCTGTTGCTATACTTCGAACGTTCAATCGATTTGCCCCAGACTTCAAACCTTTTTCAGTGCTGCAATATGTTTGGCCTGGCGTGACCACATCTCCGAAAAGTTCCGAAAGGAGCTTGGCTTAGCTGCCAAACATGAACCAAAAAAAAATGCCGCTCGGCCAATCATATCAAACATGGCTGGCTGAAAAATCCTCAATGGTGTTCTCATGGGAAAATCTATCATTGGGTCATTGGGGGGGATCTTCCAGCAAGCCGTTTGACTACCAGAAGCTACCCCCAACCGGCCATTCAATGGGGGGAGGTAATAAGAGGTAATGATGAAACGTGAGACTTTGTGTTACCCTATGTTCAGATACACCCATACACGTAGCTACAACATTTGCATCAGAAGCTTCGGGACTGACTTTCAAAGAAAGTTTCTGTGAATAATATGACATGATAGATTAGATGACATTGTATATTGATATGAGTGTGTCTGAAAATAGGGCATACCGCCAACTAGCCATGTTAATAGGCTTGCCATGATGATCAACTATCTATGAGATTGCGGTACATATGAAATACCCTCTGGTTATTTATTTATTTAACATAGCCATGGTATAGATGGCCCATAGAAATAGATGGTTTACGGTTTACCTATTAATAGCATGGTGATTTTCCATGGCAAACTGTTAGTCATAACCAAAGGGTAATCACATCTTTTACAGTGATCCAGCGGAAGCTTTCACCTCACAGATCAAGGCACCACTAAGACCAGTCTTTGGGGGCTTTGCAACGCGGCCCAGAAGAAGTTGTAGATGAAGAGCACGGGCAACAGAACCAGCCTGGACCAATGGGCCAATGGCTCTCCAGGAGAGATTTTAGCTGTGTTTTAAGCCACTTGAAGGCTGAATTGTGCTGTGTGTATCTCCAGAAAATAGGAATCAACACATGGGACAGCCTGAAATACACCATGTTTTCATCATTTCACCGTTCTCATTCTCTCTACGTGCTAGGTCTATTGTAGTAAGGAAAGCCGCTTGAACGTACTGGCAACCCCAACCCCGAGTTCCTGCTTGATTCACCATCCCCAAAATAGCGACAGAAACCATGGCCAAACGTGATGCCGGCCTGCGATAGAAAGCAAAAGAGTTCATTTTTCATGGCTGATTTCCCTAAAAATATCCACCATCATCGATAGCTCAAACATTATATATATCACTGTTATATCACCATCATTTACCATCATTTGCCGGATAATATCGGATATATCACCATCATATCACCATCATGTTTCAGCCATGTGGCGGAAGATAGGTCTGTGCCACGGGCTGCTCCTTCACTCCAACCTGGGGACGTGAGCATCCAAAACGGCAATGGGGAAAACACAAAAAACATATTCCAAAAATGTCCAAACCATCAACCCAAATAAATAAATCAATGAATAGATATGTACATAAATATATGTATTAATATGTATATATATATACATATATCATATTATATATATATATATCTACTAGGTATTGAGGAAACACCTATACTTTTCATACACGCTTTCTATGTTTTTTTTCATGTAATATTCTCTAGCAGAACTCCGGGAGAATCGGATGACCAGATGGGGCCTACCAAGTCACAAAACCCGATGGGCTGTTCACGAAATCAGTGTTCCCTGGAAAGCCAAATTCAATGCCTTGGGCATTTTTGTAGTATAGCTTTGGAAAAAATATGGAAACATGAAGCTTATATTATAAGCTTTGGGTATAGCTTTGGAAACAGAGTAATTTACCAATGAGTTTCTTTCTGAAAAGCATATTTTTTTTCACATTTTGTGTATGCTGTATGCCCAAAGACCATCACTTGGCAAAACCTTGCGAGAAATCACGGGGGTAGTGACCCAGTCCCTCCACCGAGAATCTGAGTCTAGGAAAATGGAGATGGTGGCGGGGTTGATCATCAGACCTGATTCATGTGGTTTCTCGGCGATCTCGCCATTTGAATGTGGAACATGATGATAGACCAGTGGATGGAATGGGAAAAAATATGGAACAATGGGCTATCCCATTTTCAGACAAAGCATGCATGTCACGAAGTCGTTTCAAAGGTATAAACCTCTTGGCAGTAAAGATTTCGTTGAACATATCCGGTCAAACAACAGGGATCCTTGCAACTTACGGAAGATATAACACAATTCTGCATCCGAAAGATTGATCGAAACGATCAATGCCAGCCAGACTGTGTTGTCTGACAATGAGGGACAATGATCCCAAAGGACGAACACCTCAATTCTCCATAGTCGTACCATTTTTTGTCCGACAAACTCGTCCCGTTGGTGCATGATCCCCACACACTTTCATATATATTTGTATAATGACCAATATAGATCCTTTTTAACCCCCCTATTAGATCCCACTATAGTCCCTAGATGTCCCTAGTTTTGTAGATTGACACAAGTTAAGAATGGTTAAAACCTATTGAAGTCCCCAGTTTTCAAGCGATTCCACCAGCTAAAGACCCCTGGGGCCCCTGGAGTCTCCTGCGCCTGTTCCCAGGATCAGCATGTAGGCGAAGGCAAAGAAGAGATATGCCACACGCCATGCGCCCGGCAGCTCTCTGAGCATTTGCCTGACGTGGAAAGAGCTGAGGAACCCTCAACCCTAGGAATTTGAAGCTTGAACATGGTTTAAACAAGCACAACAATGATCAAAATTGAGGGTTCATTTCAACCAGCTTTGAACATGTTGAAACAAGCCCCAAAATGGGGATTAATTTGATTAAATGGGATTCACCAACGAAAAAGATGCTGTTTCACCAACACTTGTGGATGATGCAATGCGAATGTACTATATGGCACGAACAAGTGAGGGTTTCAAGAACCTACCATTGGAATTAAGCAACCAAGAATGGTGTTTAACCAGCCAAGAAATTTGGGATTATACGACCAACCCCCAACAGGTGATTTCACACGGTTCCACCGAGAGAATGGACACTTACCCCCCAAGTGACGAGTGGTGCTTTCAACCGGCGAGACATGACTCATGACTCAGTTGGGGGCCCCAATCTTCCACTGCTTGGTGGTTGAACAAGCACCCTGAACAACCAGTGTCATGGGACCATTCCAGGATGGCAAACATAAATCCACCAACCAGTGGATGGATTAAAACATGTGGAACCTATTGGTTGGTTTTGGGGATCTTTTGCTTTCGCAAAACCCAATCAAAAAGGTGGCTGAAACATCATTATCAGTAGAGGCTTCTCCAATCCAGAGGAGAGTTGTCTGGATATCGCACCATCCCAACATCAGCATACAACATCTTCGACAAACTTACTATCTTACTAGCTCAATTAATATGCACCATATTTTCAGCAGCAGCTGCCACCGCGCCTGTCCACAAACACTTGCAAACTCTGGCAAGCCATGCTGGGCGAAGCAATGTCAAACCCAGCGATCAAAGGGACTGTTTAGATATGGGTATGGGTCAAAATTAGGTACCCCAATAATTATGGATGGTTAATACTAAACTAGACATTCACATCTGTGGTCCCCTTAACGG
The DNA here is from genome assembly GCA_947184155.2 of Cladocopium goreaui. Classification (NCBI taxonomy): domain Eukaryota; class Dinophyceae; order Suessiales; family Symbiodiniaceae; genus Cladocopium; species Cladocopium goreaui. The sequence continues at coordinate 87,704 of CAMXCT020000018.1, forward strand.
TCTTCCATTTTGACCCACATCCATATAATTGTTTTTTCTTGCTGTCGGGCTGGGAGTTTCTGGGGAATTCTGGAGGGCAATTGCCACTAACAGATCATCTACCTCATCCAAGAAATCCATGGGTTTAGTGGATCTCTTGGTAATGCGCACTGCAGGATTTTTTGGCGGCTGAATTGTGCTTTTCATAAATGTCCATTTGGCGATTTGGTTTTCTTTGGAAGATCAGCAAAAGAAGTCTTCTGCTGCTGGTAGCTTTGCTCATCCAAAAGCTTGATACATATCAGCTCCAGTCCCTTTGTTTTAAAGCAGTTCAGCATCTGCAAAAGTCGAACATGGCATGTCGGTGATCATCGCAGCATAAACTCAAATGACTATCTGTGCGAATACTCTCAAACCGGAACTTGCTTGCCTTTTGATCATGAATCATGACTGGCACTTGCCTAAACCATGCCATTCACTGCCAATTTTCTTCATCCCAGTGTTTGTTTTTCGTGTATCTCCCTATCAATGTGTTAAACCATCCCAACCATCCCAACCATCCCATCATTTCACCCTCATTTCCCCATATGATCGGTTTTACCACATTAAAAAAAAAAACTTCCCCCAAAACCATCCCAATGTATCCATTTAGTGCGATGATTTTCGGAACGGAACCTCCACTAATCATACAGGGTTATATCAATACATCCAAGATGGTTGATACATTCTATATAAACCATCCCATCGTTTTCCCATTTTCCATATTATTGATTATTGATTATTGATACAATCATCTCATACTACTAGAGGGTACACCGTCACTTTCCCTCATTGTTGATTGTATCCCATATCATTCCCCATGAACATCTTACAGCTTTACCATCATTTTACCATCCATTTTTCCCAAATCTTGGGACATTTCCACACAACTCCCATTTTCCAACTCCCATTTTCCGACACAACGACGGAGGCGGATGCAGTTCTAAGAGCTGCGCGGTGCTCCGTCGGAGCTGTTTGGAGCTGGAGCTGACATCGAAGCGAGGGGTGGACCGCTGCGGCTGGGAAATGAACATGTGGCTGGCTGGAAAATCCCCGATGAACATTGGGAAAATGTGGCAAACATGGCTGGAAATGTGGGATTTTCATCGATAAACATTGGTTTATCAAATGAAATATGGCTGTGGAAAATATGTGACAATCATGGGAAATTATGGAAAACTCCACCCCCAAAAACGGAGGTGTTACATGGTTTATAACTGGGAACATCAACTATAATCAATATAATCAATATATATATATATAAATGGTGAAGTTTCCAGCAAACCATGTTTGATTACCAGTGGATTTATTCATCTTTGGAATCGATGAAGAGGAGGTTACAACTAGGGGTCTGGGATCAAGAGTCACGACTGATGAGTGAACGCACACCATAGCTTGCATAGGTCTGCAGCTGTGAAGGCAATTCCAAAGTTCCCTCCTTTCCAGCTACAAACGTATATATGCGAAGCGCATTCTCCATGCGCTGCGAATTTTTCGGACTCCGACCTGAAAAACCTCTGTCGAGTTGACTTGAACATCTCCAAAAAGTTGGACTTACAAATCCTCAGCCAAGGGCTAGCCTCTGGTAAACTGTCACATAACTATATGGAAAATCACCATTTTTCATGGGTAAATCAACTATTTCTATGGCAAATTTCAATAGCTATGTTTGACATAACCAGGCCGGGTAGCAGTTATAGCAGCTGGGAAACTCATCCACCTGCGTGGAGCTTTCAACCAGCCATGCAGAACCATAAGGAACCACCCCAATATGCAAATATTGCTTAGAATAAACCCCAAATAGTTAGATATAGTTAACATTAACCGTATATAATCAACTAATAATTATATATAATTAATCCACATGTTACATCATATTTAGTAATCCCATAGTTCGTACGTATGATATCCCCTTCCAATCCCTTCCATACTACTCTCGACCAACGGAGGTTCTTTCACCCGTGAGGGCAGGGTCATCAGGGCATCCGGTCACCACCCGCGCGCTTCACAGGTGGCAACGGTCGGGCTGCGGGACTTTTGATGGGTATCCCTGGCAAATACGGGTTGGAAGATGAGTTTCCACTAAAAATATGGGTCATGTTCAGGGTCTATGTTACAATTTACCAGAGGGTATAATATCTAATCATGAAATATCATGAACAGATATTGACACAATTAGTAATCATGTTGATTGATTTGCTTGTTCTAGTATTCGTCCATTGATGGGTTCACTTTTTGAGCCACGGCCTCGATTCAACCGCTATTCTTATGCGGCTTATGACATCTGATGGCTGGACCTTTAGTAGCACTATTTCATGTCAAATATTTTCGAATGGATCGAGGCTTGCGAAAGGATGTAGTCCAGAGATGTCTCGTTTTTTCGTGGAAATAGTGCTACTTTATTCGCTCCAGCTACCAGATGGGTTGATCCCCATGGCACGCTGGCCATCGTTCATGGGGGACATACGTTGGACATACCAGACACAGCAGCCGTTAGCATATACGAATGTTGTATAAAATTAAGTATCCCATTCATCATTTTAAGTGTCTCCACTAATTGTAGCCCTAATATATATATAGTTAATGGTTATACCCATTTGATATGCCATGTTATAGTTATATCATGTTATATCCCATACTGTATATCATATCACATCCCACTATATCCATTTAGTCCTTTGAACAAAAATAAAGCTGGCAAGGGGCCAATGGCTTTACAGCCTGACTGTTGCTTCCCAGGATGGGTTCTCGATGCCAGTGTCGACTTCCCCGTTGCTAAACTGTTCAAAAAAACACCCTGTTTCTGATTCCTAATCTGATCAACAAATGAAGAATACAACACATTGGCAATCAGCAGTCCTCAAGTGTTTTTATCTTAATCTGATCAACAAAAGAAGAACATATGTACTTCAAAAATCTTCAAAACACCTTTTCTAAATAGAAGTCTTCCCAGGGTTTTTCCAACTTTACCTCAAAGGCAAATCCCTTCAACACCTGCGGGCATCGAGAGTTCGACCCGGAGGCGATCTCTCAGTTCATTCCACATCCCATGTTTGCGTTGTGGCCCTTGCATGGTGCGGTGCTGCGGCTTCGTCGGACCCACGGAAAAAACTGGTGCTGGTGGTGGTAGGAAACCATTCTTGCTGCATCAGGCACCACTTTGGTAAGAATTTATGGAAGGGAATTCAGGTGATACTAAATAGGTCACTCACACAGCTCAGTTGTCAGACTAGATCTCGTTGAAGAACTAGGAGTGTGGAGGTACATCTATGCCATCGGCGTAATGTAGGGCAAGTTCTCTTTCCAAATTCAAAGGATTCACCAGACGACAGGGCGACAACAGCGCTCATTCTGTTGAATGAAATGTTCAAGCAGTTTGATGGCATCCTGATATATATAATCATCATGTATATAAACATATATATATAATCAGTATATATACATATGTATATATTATATATATATATATGTGTATCTCATGTTTGATGTACACAAAGACTATTTGTCGTTGGTTAAATCATCCATAGTTAGATTTCCCCAATCCAGAGGCCGAGGCGGACTGCTTCTGAGCGAAACATCCTGTTAACCTGATTTCCGCCATCAAACTGACCGTCGTAGCCATCATTGCTTGGTCCTTTGATGTTATTGTGAATCATCATCAACAATCCAACATCAAGTTGGATCCTAACCCTATGAAAGCTGGGATAGCAGCAACCTCGGGACAAATGTGGAGGTGTCACATAATCACTAAACTTTTAGCCGGTTGATTTCGGACATAGGACACGACACTTCTGTCCATTTTGCTCCCACTAAGTAATGTGATAGCTCTTGAAAACCATTCTCACCAAATCTAGTATCATTATAATTCATTATTATATGTCATATATATATAGTATAATAATAATTATAATAATAATAAATATATATGAAGAACGATATACAAGATAAACATAGTATGTGGGGCGCCATCTTGATATGTTTTTTTTTCAGATTCCAGGCACCGTCTTCATCCCTGGGGCGTCCCAACTGGACTGATGGGCTCTTCATCGAAGCCCGTGAACCAATGGGTGAGCCTCTTCCAATGTGTCTGTTCCACCGTGGGGATGGCATCTGGTCATGTGCTAAAGCCGATCAACAAAGGGAAACATGACGGTTAAATGATAGGATTGATAGGCTATGGCATCATAGTTACCCTCTGGTAAACTGTCACATAGCTATGGAAAATCACCATCTTTAATAGGTAAATCAACTATAAATGGTCCATTTTCAATAGCTATGTTAAATTACCAGAGGGTAAGTGATGGGAATATAGCCAAGCAACTTAAGAATGATTGATGTGGTAAACCCAATGCCATAAACCATCCCCAGCAGAGGTGTATTATTGGGTACTGGTATACCCGAATTTGGGATGATTTCAAATGACCTCAGTCCTGGTTGGTTTGTTTGGGATGATTTTAATTCGCATTGGGTTCCCCACATGAATGGGGATTCATAAGGATTTAACCAGCACAAAGGGATGTGTATTGGACATATTTCACCAACTTACTTAGCCATGAAGGTTTAGATTCATTTACCCTCTGGTTATTTAACATAGCCATGGAAAATGGCCCATTTATAGATGGTTTACCTATTAAACGTGGTGATTTTCCATGGCTATGTTAAATAACCAGATGGTAGCTTCTTGATAGCATCAACTTTTTTGGGGGATATGAAATATCAATATGCATACTGGGGATCAACCAACTATAATTGCGGGTAGCTAATGGGGGCTGTACCCTCTGGTAATTTGCGAAAGAGTTTGCTATGAACACATGGCCCGTTGATAGATGATATATATATATTATATTTGAATTACATAGTAAAAGAAGCTACGTCACTATACCAGGGGGTAATATGTATGTAATCTGCAAAAACATGTGTATATATATATGTATATATATATGTATATATATATGTATATATATATATATATGTATATATATATGTATATATATATATATGTATATATATTTGTATATATATATGTGTATATATATATATATTTATACATATATATATATGTATATTTATATACACATATATATATACATAAATCTATCTATTGTATATCAATACCTTTTTGTGGGAAATCAATCTAGCAAATGATTCACAAATTTGCTTTGAACATGGAAACATGTTAAATCAGTGACCTATCAAATCAAGGTCTACCCAGCTAATCTCTTCATTTTGGTTCTATGTTTGAGGATTCCCTTGATTTCAATGGCTTACCTCCGAATTTCAAACCTGCCATTTTCGACCGGAATCTTCGGGCCCATGGTATCCCATGGTGCGGTCCGAGGGGCGTTCGCAGGGGATCAAATTCTTGCTCTTGAGGGTTGGGACGAGCATTGCGCACCTGATTCAGTGTGGGGACTGGGTGTGTTTGAAAAGAAAAGGTTCAGTGTGATGATCCTGCTGTTTAATAACGCTCAGGGGACCATACCTCCATACAGGCAGACCATAGGTTTGGAATCTCGATGGAGGACTGCTGGTGCCTATCCGGATTTGTTTGGTCTATCCTGCTGTCTTTCAACTGTTTCAAAACACATCTCACAGTATCCCACATTCCAGTTCGCATCACGATGAGGTCACTGTTGCGCTTCCCTCTTTTTTAATATCAATTGAGTCCTTCTTCTTCCGTGGCGGTGTTGTTGTTGTTGTTGCTGCTGTTGCTGCTGCTGCTGTTGCTGCTACTGCTGCTGATGATAACGATGACGATGACGATGACGATGACGACGATGATGAACAGGATGAACATGATGAACATTATGAACATGATGAACATGATGAACATGCTGAACATTGGATGAACATGATGCAAACATGATGCAAACACGATGCAAACATGATGCAACCATGATGCAACCATGATGCACATGTGATGCAAACGTGATGCAAACGTGATGCAAATGTGATGCACACATAATGCAAATGTAATGAACATTATGAACATGTGATGAACATGTCATGAACATGTGACGAACATGTGATGAACATGTGATGAACATGTGATGAACACGATGAACATCATGAACATGTGATGAACATGTGATGAACATGTGACGAACATGTGATGAACATCTGATGAGCATGATGAACGCGTGATGAACATGATTAACACGTGGTGAAACGTGATGAAAACGTAATGAACATGATTAAATCGTGATAAACACGTGATGAACATTAGGAACAGTGTGAAAGTGATGATAACAATAATCACTATGACGCTAGCAATGACAGAGACCACGCTGACTACTATTATGTTTGATGATTTTTTGTTGCATCACATCACCATTGACATCGTTGTATATGCTCCTCACTATTCACTATGATCATTGGCAAGTTCCAGCAATCCTTCCGTAATCAACCAGCCATGTTTTGCGCATGGCCAGCGCGTCAGCTTTGATTAGGACGACATCTGCCCACATCAACTAGGCCCTGCCTGATACCTCACTCGCCAAAGTTGCTCCCCCTGAGGCAGAGTATGGTGGTAAATACACCACACAAGCTTGGAACTCAAACTATCCTATTAGATCCTATTAGATCCTATTAGATCCACTATTATATAGTTTATCAATGTTTCTCTGACATCAATGGAAAAGAGATGAGGTACAACTCGTCACTTGGAGAACTTCCTGGAGTTGTTACAAGGGCATTTTTCCACACTTCATCGACGCTGCGACGACAGTCCCATCTAGGCTTCTGGTGGGTTACCTCCAAAACACATGGGGATGAATGCGGCAAGTGTTCTAATGGTGCTGACCCCCATGTCAATATATATCAATGTGCGTCGCAAAAGAATCACTGCAATTCAGGTAATTCTATCTATTTGCTCTGAATCCCCAGTATTTGATGCTTGGATTTCAATGAGACCGCTAAGTACACCTCCATTGCTGGCGGGAAATCTGAAACCATCCTGGAGATATCTCTCCCAGTTATTCCGGTGACATCTACTTGTTTGCTGGTCAGAGACCTTCTCTATGACATCCATACTATCACAAAATTCCCCCCATTTTTTTCGGTGATATTCTCATCTGGTTGGTGGTTTTACCGTAACCCATCCCAAAATTTGCAGTCATCTCGACGAATCATTCCAAGTATGGTTCACAAAAACAGTCTATAAATATTTGAACCCCCAAACCAGCCATTGATTAACTATCAATTTCCCGCCCCATTCATATCCAGTGCATTGGTCCCTTGGGCCCTTGGTCCCGGCCGGTCCCTGCCGTTGCCTGTAGCATCTCCTCATCGATGGGACGATCATCGAAGCCTGCGCTGGCTTGTGGATGTGTTCATGCACCCCTCACATAGATATAAATAATATCAATGGGAATTCCAGGATCCTAAAATGGAGGTACTGTACCATATAAGGTCATATGTTCTAGGGATATTCCCCTACATAGGTCATCAATTTTTTTCAGAATATCTTACCATCTGGTTATGACTAACATAGCCATGGAAAATCCCCAAAATAAATGGAGGTTTCTAGCTGGGAAAATCATCTAGAAATGGGCCATCTATTCCATGGCTATGTTAAATAACCAGAGGGTAAATAATAGGATTAGAGGTACCCCATAGGTACCCTATCGACAAGCCCACATGGGGCGAAGTACAATGGGATATGTTGGGGAAATAACTCGTAATAATGCGGTGGTATAATTGAAATATAGCCAACAAACAATAGAGATATGGGTGATATGACTGGGGTATCAGCATATCTGTGGGAATATCATATGGATACAACACGGGGCATAACCAAGCACTTTTGGGATATGATGGGGATTTGTAAGCAAGTACAATACATGCTATTTCTATTGGAACATGAATTGGCCAAACATCTAATCAATAATCTGGATGATTAAGAACAGTTCACCCACCTGAAGTAAAGTCTTTGGCTCTCTTTATCCATATTAAACCACATGAAACAATAATGAAGCAATCCTTAAACCATCGTGAAACATCAGTAAACCAAAAAAAACATGCACCTTCAATGATATTTGAACCATCATCAAACCATCAATAAAGCATCACGAAACCATTCATTCAACCTATCCACGCTACACCCAACTCCGCCTAAGGGTTCGTCCCAGCGGGGAAAGGAGACCCCATCGCCCTTCGGCTCAAAGGGCTTCACGGGAAAAAACCAGTCGGGCCTCGGGGGCTCGCGAGCTCGCTGATTCCGACTGATGGGATCCGACATGGGATATGGATGGCAAAATGTCTGGATGATGGGATGTGAAATGATGTGAAGTATTTTGGAGATGTCCGAATAGTCATGGGGGTAACCCAATTGTTGGATGTCATTGGAAAATCCGACTAAAAGCACAAGTTGTGTATATACCCTCTGCAGAGTCAAACATGGCTTGCTGAAAAATTCCCCTATTTACAGCTGTTTTTTCCCAGCTAGAAATTGAAACCCCCATTTAGCTCGGGGATTTCAAGCTAGCCACGTTTGATTGTACCTAATTTAAGGTCATTGGAAATAAGGCAAGTTTCTTACTGGTGCGAAAGGTAAGCAATTGGGTAGTAGGATGATTGTGAACATAGTTACGGAATGGACTAATTATGGACCATTAAACCATTCCTTACGTTTAGCAACAGTAAGGGTTTGAGGCTGGTTGCTTGAAATTATGATAGTATACAGTATTGTATATATATATATATTATATATATATATTATTATTGGGGTTTAACATTTAACTTTGCATTTTCGTGATTTTGGATCAAGGATTAGAACCCGTCTTCGACTTGAGGACTTGTGGTATTTTGTGCATGACAAATCAAGTGGGTGTTGTCCAGTATAGCGATGATCAAATCTTTCTACGACATTTAAATACATTTACCCTCTGGTTATTTAACATAGCCATGGAAAATCACCATTTTTCATAGGTAAACCATCTATTTCAGTGGGCCATCTATACCATGGCTATGTTAGTCATAACCAGGGGGTAAATACAAGATATCGAGCACATTCATATTGGATTTCAGGAACCTCAAATGATGTTGAAGAGCAGTGAGGTCACTCCCAAAACAAGCAAGGCTGGCAAACACCAAGCGAAAGTGTGAGAAACTCATGGGATGCTTCTTGACCTTCGCGCCACACTTTACATTCCCACACCATTCCATATGAATATATGATGGTTTTATATGATATTTGCTTTAACAGCATCCCCCAATGATAGAGAAGTTAAGTCCGTTTCAGCGCACTGGTAAATTGGATTCCTATCTCTTTGGGGGTTGGTGGCTCTACCCATCTTGAACCTACGTTTGTTTACACCCGACATCAGCCACATAGTCACGTATGGTCAAGTTAATAATTTGACATAGCTATGGAAGCCATTCATGCCGCCGTTGTTAGCTAGTATAAAGTATAAACCATTATTAATAATTAACAATTAGTATATGCATGATCAACCATCATCAACCGGTATTAACCATTATTAACCATTTACAACCGGACAATCACTATTATTCACACTTGATTTCCCTAGGGATTTCCGGGGTCGCCCTGGCTGCCGCGATCCCAGTGGCCCAAAGGTTCCAAAGACCTGCTCCAGATTCGCCAGTCTGCTTCCTGCGCAGCTTGGAGGACCAAGGAGAAATGGGGACCCCATGGGAACGTGACCTAACTAGAGGTGAACATGGGAATGGACCCATACGTTTCAACAGTTTTCAAACACTGTAGAGACACACTTCTTAGCGAAGATCACCTTTTCGGACCATATCATCTTTGATCACCAAAGTTCGCAGCGCATCTGCAAACGAGTCGCCCAAATGATATGGATTTTCGATGTTCGTGTAGTTGGCCTGGCGTCGAAGGGACAACCAGTTCCCAAAGATGCCAGGAGTGTTGGAGCCTGAGAAACCCATGCCTTCCACCGTGGCTAGTGGCTCTCAACATGTTTAGTTCAGGAAGATAAGGCGGGCACTTTAGACTCGAACTCATGAAAAGTCCTCGAAACCAAATCTGGTGATATCTGACCCCAATTGAACAAACCTATCCTTCAAGATCCTTCCAGTGATCTGGTTCCCACCTCGATGGCCGTCGTGTTGTTACAGGCCAGGGGAATATGGGTGAACCTGAGAGTCGGAAAAGGATCCACTTCGACTTTCGCAAAAGTCACCCATGCTCCGTATGATTACATCTTTCTTGGGGAGCCTATTGAACTGGAAATCAAGGCTTTAATTATTATGTTTTCATTTTCATTTAAAACATTTGCTTTTTTTTCAGCATATTTTTTGTGTTTTTTCATTGCCAAAATGGGTTTTCATTTAGATGTTCATTGGGATTTTCATGTGGCTTCATGGCATGTATCTTGTTTATTAGCAATGCTTGCTTTGCTACTCGGCCAAGGCCACAAAAAGTACCGCAGCATTTTTCCAAAACATTTTAACTTCCGTCAGCCAGAGGCTGCAAGATTTTCACAGTCGTATGAGACTGTAGAAGTCTTTACTGGCTCAAGGTTTCAAAGTGCTGCGACTAGCTGGAGCAGAGAGCAAAAACACCTGATTTTTTCCCTCTAAACTAGACCGATCCATCCACATCCAATAAAGCGGTGCTCTTTCTAAGGGGTTTCACCTTCGACTGTTGATGAATCAGTCACCCAAAGAGCAACCATGAACATACGCATCATAGCTTTACGCATAGCACCTACTTGGGCCTACTTCTTGTGCCTTTGAGTTCCCATCTTGGATTCCATTATCATCCTTTCACAACTGGACTCTAAGTCAAAGTCAGCAAAAATCACAAGACCAAAAAAACTTTGAAGATCACCAAACCAACCAAAATCAGCCCACTTCAGCCAAAATCAGCCAAGGATTTGGAAGAACAATCTTCATCTTCTCCGCATGACTTACCTGGTCCATCCTTGTCCTTCACCTTCAAACAGCTTCCCAAGGAACAGCATTGGAACCAGCAGGGCCGAGAGGAAGATCGCCAGGCCTGGTGAAGCCACCATTTTTCGGTGATTTCACTGGGGAAATTGGGGAGAAACATGGTGATTTAATGGTGACTAAGAAGTCACACAATGCTGATTTCACTAAGGATATAATGGGAATATGTATATAATATATATATATATGGATGTCTGGATTCATGGGGTACATTGGAGAATGGGAGATAGCCTCGGGTAATCAAACATGGTTTGCTGGATAATACAGCATATGCTTCGAGGATCTTCCGATTAAAACCTTCGTCTATTACCGATTGCTATCCATGTTTTCATGTTTTCATGTTTCTATTGGACACACATGACTGTTTGCATATGGGAAAGCATTGACTTTTGACAAAGCCTGCCGTCATCCTGATGGCCATCCATGTCCCAGCCTTCAAACATCACAAAAGCGATCATGTCGGTGATTTGCAGATTGGCCTCGCGGCTGGGAAGGTGATTCTTGATGGCAACCACTTCATTCTGGGGGATATTCTGGGAATGGGATTCCCATGTGGTGGATCATCATTCAGACGTGAATCCATGGACTAGGGATGATCCAAGAGATGTAAACTGCCATGGAACTGTTGCTGCTGGGTTCGGAGATCCTATTGATTTTATGGACACCCGAACTGAGAGGACTGATAGGTGCAAAATTGCTTGAAGGAAACATGTGCAGGAAACCTCAATCAATTTGGGGGTAAAAACCATGGTCTCCTGAAGATATTGTGGATGGAGAAAATGCTGCACCAGTTGGCAACTATTGGTCACTATGAAACACTGCAAAAAATGTGATTATAATTGGATAAACGATCTACCAACTGATGCAGGACTTCTTCCATCCACAGTATGTTACTTGAACACATTGAAATAGTCAATTTGGGTCTCTACATCTCATGTTCCTTTATGGTTCGTAACCATAATTAAATCAACCAGTCATGAATTAAAAAAAAACTGTAACTGTATAGACTTTATGCTACCGCAGTGAATTTAATGTGAGTTCATGTGCTAAACATAAAAAACATCCCCTATTCCCCCAATTTGGGGAATCTTCAAAACCATTTTCTGCCGGCGGAAAATCAGCTTGATGGCTTGCCGGAGGGTACCCAGATGTACCAACAGTACCAACAGTACCAGCGCGCGCCTGCCACATGTCGCTATCGAGGCCAAAAATCTTTCCCAACACCAGGAAGAACTCTGGGAGGGACGTGAGAATGCCGATGAACTGCCGCCGGCGCTGCCGTGCCGACTTTGGTCGGGATTTTTCGGACCGGTCCCTTTGAGGCCGGTGAGGGACGTGAGATGTTGAAGCGATTGGCATTGATTCATATCCCATAGGATCCATGTATGCTATATATGGTAACATTTACCATCAATATACCCCAAATGTTAGCATATATACCATACATGGATCCTATGGGTATTGGTTCATGTTTCAAACAACAAAATGACCCACAATGGGATGATGGAATACTTCTCAACATTTTTTTTACATGAGACTTCTGGAATTCTAGGTGAGACAACTTCACGTGACTCCTCCACAACTACCCATGACCTGCTTTTGGTGTACTCTGCTTTCCAACATTGTTACCAGCAGTTCCCCTTTTCCACTCTTGGATTTATGCGCGAGTACCTGTCGAAAGTGCGGATATCACCATGGTTGCCCAGAAAGGAAATATAGGAATATAGGCTAGTCTCAAAATTCAGAACACCAGTAAAAACCCAATGTTTGATCATTTTCCTCACTAAATGGTCTCAATTTGAGGCAGGACGAAGCTACACAGAGACTGCGTCTCGAAACACCAAGGGACGGCGCAAATGCTGCCATACATCACCAGCTGAAGGAAGAATTTGTAGTTCCCCAGGCCCACCTTGGAGATGTCAAACGCCATGGATTCATAGATTTGCACATCCTGTCTTGGTTACTGTTAGGATATGCTGTTAATATGCTGTTTGTAAATCTTCTCTTTTCCCGGTGGGAAAAACAAAACACACAATTGGAAGCACCGAAAAACAGGCAGCGGCTCTAGGTTTGAGACTGCGATGCTCCAACCCCTTAAGGGATCTGTGGCAAATCTTGCAGAACTCATTTGCGAGCCCCATCCCCAAATATGGTTGTCATCAATGCAGTCATAATGAAGACCATCATATGTCTGATGTCGAACCGTTCATGTGTTCATCAACTCCAACGTATGGGAACCGTGAAACAACATCTGCAACTAAAAGCACCTGTTGGCTCTAGGGTCATTGATATGTTGAATATGTATATCCATGAATCCATGATAAATATAATAATTTAATATCATATAAAGGATATTAATATATCAATAATATATCTATACATTTTGATCCACCAGCATCAGGTACCAGATGTTGATATGCCCTGCATTTCGTTTTCCAAGGGGTCCCAGCGCAGTTGTTGATCCAAGGGCAGTAGTGGTCCATGCCTCAAGTAACAGAAGAGCGATGATGACGACGGTGTTCCGAAATGTTTGAGTCGTTGTCAATTCTGGGGGACTTGGGGATTTATATGGATTTATAAGAATTATACATGGGTTTGTATGTACTTATATTATGGATTTACATGGATGTATCATGATTTACCCAAGTTTGCTTGAATTTGGAAGGTACTTACATTGGACAAAAAGTACGTCAAGTCGGGTGTTGTTTGGGCCGTAGAAATACCATCCACTTCGTGGATGGCAATATATGCAGGGTGACAACGGCCATCACCTATGTTATCAAAGCACGCCCAGCGACTTCGCATATCACCCTGCCAACCTCCCAAATCTGAGTACCCTGGACGCAGCACGCAAAAGCCACTCACATTGCAATGATGAGCCTCAGAAGGGCCCCAGATCCTGATTCATCACACTGTGCAACTCTTGGGATAAACCGATAAATCTCACCACTATGACAGGGTAGGCAAACCCTAATCTAGTACGTGCCATGTCATTCAAACGATGAGAACGAAACCATGCAATTGAAAAGTCTGATTTTTTTGGGTTGTATAGATATACATAGATTCTATAAAGTCGTTTTCAAATAGGTCACAAGCTGAAACGTATCCTTGTTTACTAAACTGTGTGTGGCTTTCTGGCCAACTGTCTTTTTTTGCTGGGTGCTCTCTGTTCTGCCTCTTGATGTTTCTTGCCTGCTGTTTGTCTCCAATCCATTTCGCAATGAAATTACCAATGCGACCGAATAACCTATATGATAGAAATACCCAAAGACACATACACTGCAAATCTATATAATAGGTTAAAATTTGGAATTGTAAACAGTAATTCAAACAATATCATGGTTGGTCTTTCTTATGACTTCCCATCCTTTGAGTAGTCAACACGTATATAGCCTATCTGGATGTAGTTTTCCATTGACAAACTCCAGTCTGTTTAAGATGGACCTCCGCAGAACAACTATTTCGGTGTTCACCAGGGCACCAATGTCTACTAACCATAATATTGGTAAAACAAAAGCAAACCACCCATACATTTTGATTGTTTATACAACCCATTTATGGTAAAATTGGATATGGTTTACTATTGCCTTACTAACATCAGTCTGAGAGAATCATGATATTTGATTCACCTGAATAGTTCGGCTATTTTGGGGATAGTTATCCCTTGTTGCAGTTTCCACAGTTTCCATCATTCCAGTGACAGCGCGTCGCGAGGTCATTACAATTTATCCATTGCCATTTAACGTGGCATCCTCCATTTGGTTTCAACCCCTTTGAAAAATATGAGTTTTGGCAATGGGAAGGATTATCATGGATTATCCCATATATTATGAAATTTATGAAAGCCATGCTTGAAACCACCAAGCAGATAACCATTGCATCCATTTTACTGTATTGGTTGCAGCATCCAGAGATTCCACCCACGTCCAGTGCCGCATACTGTACCGCGCCACTCGCTCTGGCCGAGGGATGCTGCACTTTCGGCAGTATGTCGCCTGGAGGCGTTGGAAACAACACCACGGCATGCCGATCTGCCCTGGCTGGAGATACGACAAGGCAAACTGGAAATAACCATAATATACCGTAAAACTGATCTACTGAATCTGCTGCAACTGGGCAAGAATGGCTTGAATTTGGGAATTTGACGCAACTCAACATCTGGATGAAAATCATTGAAAACAAACAGTGCCATGTACTTGTGCAAAAAAAACTATTGAGGTTCCATTCTACGGTCATTCTCCGGGTGACCGCACTTTGGGAAACTAGAACAAAACCATGTAAGGTGGTAAAGAACCCCCGTATAAATTCGTTACTACCGTACTCCCGCTTTGAACTTATCGCATTTTTTTCCTTCCATATCGTTTCCAAAGTTTCAGCATTCAAGCAAACCTTGAGAGATTCACGCACACCCCGCAACAATCAAGAAACCATGTTTGATCACTGTTTTGCTACAATGTCTTTGGGGCTTCATTTTTGGGGTCAACCTCCATGGTTTGTCAATGGGCCTTGGTGTTCAAAGAAGGGTTTTCGGGTTGATTTTGTTATCGTTTTTTGTTATCGATTTATTATCGTTTTGCCGTTCTCCCCAGAAACACACACCAAAACAAATGACTTGCGCGCAAAAAATCCCATGCCAACAAAATATCAATAAAATGTTGTTAACATATATATATATATATCTATTTATACACACTGCGGGTTAGCTTTGTTTTTCATTTTTACCGTTTTACAGTGAATGCGCCACATCCAGTACGAACGGATACCTGCTTGGCTAAATTCAAAAGACGGATGTTTTTTTCTACTTTCTCATATGCTGCATGTGCATCACATAGTATCTGTTGCAACACTTGCCTCAAAAATGACAAGAAACGAATAAAACAAATGTAGAGGTAACTGCATAATATGTGCCATGGCCATAACATATACCTCGACTATGGCGATGGTTTATGGTTTTTGGTCATAGGTTGACGGTGGAGAAAAAATGTAATGTAGTTTTCTGGTCATCCATCACGAGGGAGTTGTGATAAATCATAACAGTTTTGAAAAATGTGACTATAGGGATATACCCTAGTTTTGACTAGTGGCTGATGCGGGGATGACAAGTCTAGAAAATATCTACCCAAGTTTTGACGGAATTCGATGCGGCATGCGCAGCACAAAGTCCCTACGGGTACAATGTGCATAGACTGGATGAAGCAGAGCTGAATGCCAAACACAGGCATCCGTGCTGACAAGGCGACAGCTATTTCAGTCCCAAGCAAGCCACAACACCACAAAGTACCGTGGCCCCTTGACTATAGGCAGTACAAACAAAACCGGTGTCGACATAGTGTCAGTGTAGGTGACTGACAACGTGGCGTATCTGGAAAATTACACGGTGAAATTAAGAGACATTAAGCGAATAATGTGGGCCATCGACAATTGCAGCGATCTAAAAGCAAAATGGCTACAAAGCCTTCATCGTGCCTGAAAAACATCAAGATTGCAGGCACATAGCCGTGCGCTGGATCAAGTTCGCCAGGCACGCAGTGTTGAAATAACTTTCGTCAGCAAAGCGAAACGCATGCATCCCATGCCGGATGATCTGGATGAACTGAGCCCACTGCAAGTGTCAAAGATATGACTGGCCCGAAGCAAGCCATCAACAGGATGAGAACAGAGGCGAAGTCATGAGATTCGGCCTGAACAACTAGCTTCTCCGGCCATTGTTCCCACTCAAGCTTCAGGTCCTCCGACACAACTTCAGCTCCAAACTTATGATGGTTTGTCATCACACAAACGTCCGACCAATCAAGCGCAAGTGCAGTCACAACCGTCATATCAAGTTTCGACAGAGCTCTGGCGACATGCGTCCAGGCAGAATGGCCGCCACTGAAAAGCTCAAGCAAACAAATCAAGACAAACGAAGTGACAAGCCTGCACTCCGGATCCGGCAACACTCCACTGCCTCCAAAAGAAACATCCAAGCAGCAAGGAAAAACAAACGCTTGCAAGAACATAGTCGTATGGCGCTTTGACACAGCATACTTCCACTGGGTCATCAGGCACACGAACCATGTAGTCAGCCGTGAAGTCATGGGCTTTTTCTGCCGGCATGATGTCCAAGTCCGTGAAGCGAGCTCTCATCAAGCTATGGCTCCTCAGAACCCTTCCTTGCAGAAGAACATCATCACGACCCATCGACAAGACAGTCGACTGGCCAACCACAGAAGTAGCACCATAGTGACAGGGACATACAGATGGTACAGGTGTTAGCTTTCGAAAGGTTTCAAGGGACGGTCTGCAAACGACATGGCCCAATCAGAAGATTGTCAATCCCCTACCACAGCGCGTGGAGGTTTAGGCCCAGTGGCTACCCAAGTTTTGACCGTGGCACAGCCACACCCTGGAGGATTTGGCATCTACCCCGCCTTTCCCGGAGCCCATCGTGCGGTAGAAGGAACCACTGGCAAGGCCTCTCAGAAATCATGCTGCCAGGGCTTGACACAATATCACCTGTAACATGGTGAATCTTAGATACCTGTCAGAAAATCTATTTTTTTAGCTGCTGAATGTACATTTTACCATTGATAGAAAAACAATAAAGCACTAAAGTGTCAAACAAAGGTTGACCCAGGTAATGTGGCAATGAGGTAAACTACAACCCACATGCTTCATGGTATTTATGACGATATTCTTGAAAATGACCCAAATGGAAGTAAATCTACAAAACGTGGAGCACATGGGAATACTAAACCGTCACCAGTTTCGGTTCATTATTGCGCATACCTAAAACTGGGATGTAACAGGACCACCTTTGCCACCTTTTATGGTTGGTTACTTGGATGGTTTGTTCTTGGCTTTACCACATCCAATAGTGAGTCATCACTGCTTCAAACATTGCCCATGGAAGTGAGTCCCCAGCAGCTTCATGGTCTCCAACTGCTGCCTTTGTTGCTCCCCTGAACTTGAAATAGAACCAGCCAAGATGCAGGAAAATAGTATTTTAGTTACCCTCTGGTTAACATTATTGATATTACCTGGTTACCCTCTGGTTATTTTAGTTACTATAGTTTTTTTTGCATATGATTCCCATTGCATATGGCCCATATGGCCATGTTCAACCAGTTCCTTGACCATTGAGGTCAGCCAAACAAAATCCTCTCGGGTCTGGGTTTTCCAGCCGGGCCAACATCTTTCACAAATTCGTGCCAGCTAAGAGGTACCTGGCATACTGGCCGCTATAAAGCTACCACCACGGCACGGGGGATGGTTTATAAAGTCTATATCACCAATAAAAATGGTGTTGGATGATTTTAGGGATGGTTTATCATCGGGTTTACCGCATTGGGGAACATGGTGCTTGTGATAAGCCAATTATTTGGGGCTACCGTAGTTTTAGACAAGCCAGTTTGAACATCGAATGTTGGAATAGTGGCTCCCACCCATGGTCCAGCCGTTCCATTTCATCTATGGGTCTTTAAAAAACGCATTATCAGGCTGGTGATAGATGCAATCATGGACTTGTCGTCAGGGGCAGAGGATGCTCACTCAAGACCTCATGTCTTTTCTATAGCAACACAATCGACTAGCAACTGGTAGATAGATGTACACAGATATGGGATAAGAACAGGGGTATCAAACAACTTTGGAAGACATTCGCCTTTTCTGACAAAAATATCCCTATTTCTTTTGCGGCAAAGTCCGATGATCAGCGGCTGTAGCCCCAGGTCACTCACAATTTAAGATGTTGATTGTTTCTCTGATTTTCCTTGACTAATGCCTCAGTTTACATCGGCAAACGTTCCAATTGGTGGACTGGTTTCCATATCAAACATTCATCCATCGAAACCCCAGCTTCAGTGACTGCGTCCTGAATTCTGCTGCAAATTTGCTGGTTCTTGGTGTGTTGAACGGGTTTGGGTCAAAGCTGACACACCAGCGGACCCACACTTTTTTGCCATTTCATGTATAAGCATCTTGAAATGGAGGTTAACAATTGTGGGCCATACCGAAATTTCTATCCCTAGTGATTGTTTATTTTCAGTTCAGTACTCTTGGTTTTTGGTTGTATATGGCATGCCCATATTTTCGTCAATTTCAAACCCCATGTAGTGTACTTTGGCCACATCCCCAGTGTTTATTTGTGAAAGCTTCTTGGGCTTCATTGACAAACGTACTTGGCACTTGCATACATAAATGTTCCCTGGCGCAACCACCTAGCTAGAAACTGGATGAAACTGGCTTATGAGTACTACAACCCATGAATACCCATAATATACCCATAATATCAATGTAGGATCGGGGCTTCAAACAACTGACCAACTATTCTAACTTGCACAAGTCCCCCATCTCCATATGTCGTGGCCGTGCCTTCAAAGCAGCGATATGGAAAACATCATCCAATGAGTTGCATGGCATGGAAAACCCCCAGTGTTCATCGAAATGTGCAGCTCCAAAGTAGCAGTTCTGAATGTTGAAGCCCGTATCTTTACATATGTCAACAGAAACATATATTCTTCTTGGTTGATGCGCTGTTCTTGCTGGTGAACGTCCTGGTTACTGTAAGTCACCATTCTTTTCTCAAAGCCCAATTGTGGATTTGCTAACTTGTGTTAAATGTTGTTACAGTAAATCATGTTAAAACCCTCTTGTTGTTGCTGGCTATTGTTTATGATTTGTGGATCAAAATGATGATCCTTGGTTAAACCCCAAACTTGATACTTAAATCCCAACATTTGAGGAGTACAGTACATCCCTGATCTTTATCGATGAAATCAGATTAACTCGTGCTTTTTTAATGGGTACATCACTTAAATCATCCCAAGCCAATATCACTTAAATCCACTTATTTGTTTAATCATTTAATCCCAAATCATGTTAAATCATTGTTTTTATGGTTGAACCCCCATCTACATCCCTTCGCTGACCAACGGCAGCACCTTGCCAGGCTGGGTGGCATAAGCTCGAACGTAGGCGATCAGAGCCATTGCCTTGGTGAAACTCTTTGGGTACACTGGTAAGATACTTATAATAATAGTAATAATACTGATGATAATAAAAACAATAATGATAAATGATAATAATAATGCTAATGATAATAATAATAATCATAATAATAATAATCATAATAATAATAATATATATATATACATACGCCTGGATCTTCAAATGCCTAAAATAGCTTGACCCTTTCGATTGTTTACCAATTATGATCGAAGTCACCTAGTTTTATTGGGATCCTCATCAAAAACTGAAACGCCCAAAATCATGGAAACTTGATAATTTTGAGCGTTTCAACATATTCCCTCCCCCTCCCAGCGAATGTAATTAGCATTTTTGGAGGTTGCTTCTAGAGTAGTGCATTGGAGTTGGGTATGCGGGTGTGACTCTGCAACCCCGCCTGTACTTTTTCTGTCCAGCAAAAATCCGCAAAACGCCCGCAAAAACCCGCAAACGCCCGCAAATCCAGAAAACATGGTTTTTGCTTTATTTTTGCACATAGTAGCTTGTTTTGTAGTAGTTTTTGCGAAGCATCCAGGTAAAAAAGTACGGTGGCTGGCTGGAGTCAGAATTCGCACTCACCTAAACAAGCTGGAGTGACCTGCACTTAAGCTAGATCCAATGAAAGGCTAAGCGCCCCGCCTATCCCCGCCTAGTTCTTTTTTTGCATATCGTCTAGTTTTCATCAAGTTTGTATATGTTTTGTGTGAAACGCCTCGTTTCAGAAGATCCGACCAAATAAACTACTACCGACACAAACGACCAACATATTTTGAATTTCAAGGTGTATATTATATATTGTGATAATATATGAATATACTATATAGAATAAGACTATCTATATATGTGATCATAATATATAAAGCAAATCTAAAATAGATTCTAATCATATTTATGTATAGTATAATATTCAATTCTATACATGTACCAGTTACCCCTCAAAATATTACTTTGGGGGTACTATATAAGCCAAGCATACTTGTCGAAAACTTACCAATGAACAAGGGTTTCGAACACTTAGATAAACCGCACATGCGCATCCAAGAAGGAAGATCCGCCAAATTATCCCACCTATGAATCGCTTATCATCATGTTTCCAAGAAAGTTTCTTACCATCAACTAAGTGGAATGGTCACTCTGGTAGGTTGTCCATGCTGAACCATTTCAATACACTCGACCTCTAAGTAACTTGCCTCAGACTGGGATCCTCCACACTCTAAAAGATTCACAGGGTAGGCCGTGAATTGAGGTGCAGGCCCAAATGGTGTTGAAGAGAAGGAAGAAGAAAGGAATGTAATCTGCCTGGCTGACTGGTCTGGCTGGGGGTAGTTGCAGTACTTGGATCACTGCCATGGCGAAGGGACATGAGGAGGACATGCAAAATGAACTCCTGATAACTCCGGGTGGCCCGTTGGAGTCGATTTGCGTGAAATGCGATTATTTAAAGTCAAGATGAAACACCCATCAGCTCTATATATTGTTTATCTATTTTTCATGAAGTTATCCTCATTGCGTCTGCCAGACCCTTCATTCCATGGAGCACGCTCTTGCCTTGCCAACAGCAGGCAGCACACGTGAGAGAAACATCCTTGGCTGCGCGGAACCATAGCCAAACTGACATTAGAGCCCACTAAAGTATGCGAGAGTCCATATGTGGCTGCAAATCATCCCACTCATATGCACCTGTCACTGAATAATATGGGTTTAGCCAACAATGGCTCTGCCCGAAAAATGGCTTTGCCATGCTTTGCCCTTGGTCAAAGTCCAACGGAAAAGCCTACACTATCCTACAATCTTTGTCTTGGATCATTATCATTTTCGCAAACTATCCAGAAAAATTGGGGCCATGTTTGCCCCCACTCCCAGCTTGAATGGCCAAGGAACAAATTGTAAGCTGTGCCCTCATAGATGAAGATGCCCAAAGTTACGGACATCGTCATCTGCAGTTGGTGGTTTCATGGACCGGAACCGAATATTGATACTGGTTGGTGGTTTCAACCATCTTGAAAAATATGAGTTCGTCAATGGGAAGGATGACATCCCATATGAAATGGAAAATAAAAAATGTTCCAAACCACCAACCAGAATATGTATCTGAGTATCAGAATCTAAGTCTGATGATCTGTGTATCTTATGTTGACCATCTGTTGACATGTTACGCATCATTACGCATCATTACGCATCATTATGTTGCAAGCGGTATGGACCAATTATACACCTCTAAAGGCGCATCCCCACCTGGAAGAACAGAGAGGAACTGGTGGTGATATCGCAATCCCAAGTTTCATCTTTGGACTCCTCGCAACGGTGGGCGGTGTCTGTCCAACCGGGATTCGTAAAGCCTGATTCTGAAAAAAATCCAGGGCTTACCCCAATAGTGGTAAAGTACATGCCAAAAAAGAAGGTTCCCTTTTTATCCCTTTCAATAAAGTTGGTTGTCTGGTGATCCTGCAGGCTTAACATTCGTCGAGTCTAGTGAGTCTGACGGGCACAGGTTGAATAAACGTCATTGCGCATACTATTTCAACCATGCTTTGTCAAATCCGAGCAAAGCCACTTGATAAAAGCCGCGCCGCGCCCAGAAAGCTTTGTTTTTCCTCCCGATTCTTCGAAGGCATCCTGATTGTCCCTACTAATCTTAGCATTGCTACCCCTTGGTACCCCTTGCAACATCCAACCCGAAAGGTTTTTAGCATACCTCAAGCATCTCCCGAAAAATCCTCTGCCACCAGCGGTCGCACTTGTTCGACCTGGCTGGGAGATCAATCAATTTGTACCTGAGATACAATGATACAAATAAGACAACTTAACCAATCTACTAATCAGTAGTACATTAGTGAGTTAGACACATAAAGATATATTCAAAGCATGTATTCATACATTCCAACCTTCCAAGATGATCATCCGAGGTAAGGATCTTCCACACACCGCATGTGGATTTCCATTATCAAAGGAAACGCCTTTGGTCGATGGTGGTCGCAAAAAACAAGCTGATCAACGAGTTCCAAAGAACTTTCAGGCGTCATCTCAGTATCTACTTGTAGAAACTCAGACTTCAAGCGGACTTCCCTGAGTTCTCAT
The DNA here is from genome assembly GCA_947184155.2 of Cladocopium goreaui. Classification (NCBI taxonomy): domain Eukaryota; class Dinophyceae; order Suessiales; family Symbiodiniaceae; genus Cladocopium; species Cladocopium goreaui. Next base: position 110,717 of record CAMXCT020000018.1, read on the forward strand.
GTGGAAGCATTCGATGGATTTGGAAAAGTCCAAAACGGGATTTAAATAGCGATTCCACTCCCCCAGTCAGCATGGACTGGGATGGTTTTCAAGCAGGAAAGCTGATCAAAAATGAGTACATAAGTACAAACGAGTACATGAGTACACACCACGGGTTCAAACCAATCGCAAAAAAGGCGCCAAGTAAAAACTATAGAGCTGAGGGATGGGACCAGCCAGCAGGCGTGATGAAAGGATGCAGGTAAGGATCTTTTTTTAATCATCCTCAAGGTCCTCAAGTAGGTAGAATATGGGATGTTCAAAAGACATGTCCAGTTTCTATCTACTTCAGGATGACTGTAGATAGATATATGATATATATATATATATATACACACTATATATATATATCTCACTATATACTGCAATAATCAGTACCCTTTTGAAAGTACCAAAGCTTAAACATCTAATGGATCCAGCTTGGTCACCAGAATTTGAAATGTGAGGCACCACTGGCATGTGGAAACTACACTCACCCCTCGATGGATTCGTTTTTGTAGTTTCTATCCTGATTTTCTGTATGCAAATCCAATGTCTTTGATTTCAATCCTTATTTGCAACTTAGATCTTCATTCTTTGCAGAAACTTGACTTGCGCAAATCACATCCTGGTCTTTTCGCACCTCAGAATACTCCGATCCCCAAGTTTTGCTTATATACTGGATCCATGTTCGATCCAAACCTACCACTTTAATCTTTACTTTCTATTCACGAGAGATTCAAAGTTTTCCCAACCATTCCTAAAATCTCTGAGGAATACTATAAACATCTAGAAACTATAGTATTTATATCATTTTATATCACTTTATATCTATAGACTATAGATATTTCTTAGATTCACGACGTGCCTCTGTCCGACTGGGAGTCCCCGGGAGCATCAGTGCGGTTCCTGCGGATCTGCATGGTTTCGTCATGGGTGGTCCCCAAGTTATGGATGGTTTTTACCCTCTGGTAAACATACAAAAAGCTATTGAAAATGGCAATTTATAGTGGATTTTCCCATTAAACATGGTGATTTTCCAAAGTTATGTTAGTTTACCAGAGGGTATAGTTCATTTTCATGGAACATCCATCTATAAATGGATGACTAAGGGTACCCCCATTGTAGGAAACCTTCATATATTGGATATACCTCAAAACATTGGAATCAACGCTACACAAATGGGTTCTTATCTCGAAACGGGGATGGCCTTCGTGGTCATTCGAGTTCTTGGGGACCAATGCGGAGGTTTCGATGGGAGCACCCTCAAATCATCCATTGTAATGGGTTTCTTTATCATAAACCATCCAGCTATTGGGGTACCCCCATGACTATGGAAACCACCTTATAAATCTTATAACAAACAAATAGAAATAACAAAATGCACAACTGGTTGCAAAGCTACTGTGCAATGGTTGCTGTTGGCGTAAAATCTCCAACTGGTCACAAAAACTCACAGAAGAACAACAAAGTTGCTTAGTCTCCTGAACACAACCCTCTGGTAATTTAACACAGCTATTGAAAATTACCATTCATAGTTGATTTATGTTGATTTACCTTTCAAAAATGGGGATTGTCCAAAGCTACGTTAGTTTACCAGAGGATAAAAGGGAACCCGTGAAAAATGAAACGTTGAAAGGTCCACCGGATTCCAGCAGCTATTTTGGTGTCTTCACCATAGGGTAGCAGTGTGAACTGACCCATGCATTACCCATGCCATATCCATGTGAGATTACCCTCTGGTAAACATACAAAAAGCTATTGAACATGGCCATTTATAGTGGATTTTCCCATGAAAAATGGTGATTTTCAATAGCTACGTTAAATTACCAGAGGGTATGTGAGTTTGCCATCGTTTCCCTGAAAATTATGGAACCAAACCTTTCATATCCAGTGGTTGATCATCACTTTTCTATGGAAAGTCAGGGCCATTTTGGGGAGTCAATCTCCTATTTTCAGATGCACCCAAAATCATGTACCATTTGGTTATTTAACATAGCCATGGAAAATGGCCCATTTATAGATGGTTTACCTATTATAAATGGTGATTTTCCATGGCTATGTTAAATAACCGGAGGGTAATTGTTGGTTATATCATGTTATATCATGCTATATCCCCATTGTACACCCATTACATCCCAGTATGATATCCGAAAAAACATCACCATGCTTCCAGGTTACATCATTGTCCCTCAATGTTTCATGTTGATGGTCAATCTTCCATTCTCAGATACACCTCATGATCCGAATCTGAGTTTTCAAGGGAATGTACAGACCCGAAAATTTTCCGGCCGCTCGCAGCACAGCATCGCGTCTCGGCGGCTGGCTCTCAATCCATTTCGTCCAGCAGAACTGGCCTGCCACGACATGAAGGCTGCTTCCCTGGGATCAAAAACCCTGTTTGAAAAAAAGTCCTCTGGTAATTTAACATAGCTGTGGAAAATCCACCAATTTTTATGGGTAAATCTCATCAGACATAGTCACTATCGGCTATCAATGGGATATGTTCCGCTATGTTAAATAACAGTTATCTCGGTGTATGACCCTGAACATCACCAATTTTTAGTGGAAACGAATCCACTAAACCCCCAAGTCCTGGCAAAGGGAAACCAGCCGAACGGGCGCTCCGAGCCAATTACCCTTGGATGTGCCGCCTTATATAAATGTTGGATGTTTGCAGGTTAAGATAAGCTTAAACACTTACTGATACGAACGTTCTGGGATGCGAATCAAAGAACACTTGACCAACAACGCCCGTGTCAAAATCATCAACGCATTCCAGTCTGCATACCCGCATCAATTTTTGATGCTTAATATTTCTTGGATGAATGTTTGATTCCCTTGAGTGGGAAGACTCCCGCACAGAAATGGTCAGCTAATCTCATCCCCTGCGAAGCGAAGTGCGGACGGTTTTCCACGGTCATCTGCTCCCCGATCTAAATGTGACACGAATTTAGCAAAGATCTACAAATACACGAGCTGATCCTGAACTGCGGAACAGTTACTGCCGCTCTCTGACTGACCCCAAGCAACCAGTGACCCATCAGGCAAGATCGCTGCAAATGCACCTTCTGTGGCCTGAATTTGCTGCACGCTTTTGAGCTGATCTTGAACCGGGGAGCAGTCACCACCATGGTCTGGATTGCCCCAAGCAACCACTGACCCATCAGCTAAGATCGCAGCAAATGCGTAGCCCGTCGCCTGAATCTGCAACACATTCCGGAGCTGATCCTGAACTGCGGAGCAGTCACCACCATTGTCAGGATTGCCCCAAGCAACCACTGATCCATCGGCTAAGATTGCCGCAAATGCGAAGCCGTTTGCCTGAATTTTGCTGCACATTGCTGAGCTGATCTTGAACTTCGGAGCAGTCACCACCAGAGACTTCATTGCCCCAAGCAATCACTGATCCATCGGCCAAGATCACAGCAAATGCAGTGTATGTGGCCTGAATTTGCCGCACGTTTCTGAGCTGATCTTGAACTGCAGAGCAGTCACCACCATGGTCTGGATTGCCCCAAGCAACCACGGATCCATCAGCCAATATCGCTGCAAATGCACATTCTGTGGCCTGAATTTGCCGCACGTTTTTGAGCTGATCTTGAACTACGGAGCAGTCACCACCATCGTCTGGATTGCCCCAAGAAATCACTGACTCATCAGTCTGGCCCGTGTGTGTTACTTTCGTTTGTTGTGCTACAACTGTTAAGGGCTCTTCTTCTTTTACATTTGCAGCTTGCAAAGAGATCTCAGGGTCAGGACGTGCCCCTCCGCAGTGATGAGTTTCAGGAATCCTTGTCGTAGAGATTTTTGGGCCAGAATCTTCGATTTCCCCCCAGAACCACTCGGGAACGCAATGTTTACTTGAAGCATTGGAAGAAACAAAAAATCACTCACAATATCTCACAAGATCATTATTTCGATCAGTGTCTTTCCTGCGACATCTTGAGCCACGGATGCCACAGTCTCGAAAGGTGCAGCACCCATTCATGTAGGATATCATCCTGAAGCAAATAGAAATGAACATGAGAAACACAACTTCTCATATTAGTGCGCTGTTTTCTTGAAATTTCCCATGTTCTATCCACTCCAGGGTCACTGTAGATACTGTCAGACCTCCATCAGACCTCCTCCTGCAATGCGTTTGAAGATGCCTGCGTTTGAAGATGTAGAGAGGCGTTTCTCCAAATGACATCCTGCGGCAAATCCATCGAGGCATGTCTCACTGGTACAGGGTCAACCCGAGGCATCAGGGCAAAATGTGAACGGAAACCCAAGCTGCTAAAGCAAGCCAAACATAAGGGATAAGCAAAACATGAACATTTTAACAGGAATAAAAGGCTTTAAAGCTGGTGACATGGGGCGTACTTAAAGTTTGGGACATAGATCAAATAGGCCGAGCTATAAAATTATGACGTTTCAAATCAGACATTTCCTAGTTCAAATAAAACTTCATGAGTTCCAATGCACTCATCTAGGTAGACACCCATGGCCTGTGACTCTTTCCAATAACTTATTTGCAGCCCAATCATCATTCATCCGGCCCTTTGCAAACATGTTGGGGCCCTTCAATCACCTCCAACCTTTTCGCACAAGCAAAACCCCGCAAAAGATCGTAAAATCATCAATTCATATATCAATTTTATTCAATTTTGGGAGGTTTCTCCAAAAACAATGCAGCAAAACTCCAAAAGGATGTCTTGGTGAAGAAACATCCAACGGATTCGCAGATTCGGAACGAGGAACTCCAGGCGAACAGCGTGCTCTCCCTCTCGTGGATGAGGGACCAAACAGCTGGCGTCTCCCATGAAGCAATGCCTGCAACGAAGGTTGGGCGGGCCCCAAACTCCCCAAGTAACAAGTGAAGTGAATGCGAAGTGAATTCGAATCTAAAGACTGAAGTAAAAACACAGAAAGACATCGAAAAAAATCGAAACCGGACAGGTCCAAAGCACCACTTAAGTGGGGTGGTTTTTTGCCCATTGAACTATCACCCAACTCTGAGAATCATCTGGACCCTGTGGGTGATGTTTGGGGGTACATTGAAGTGATACACCAAACTTCATGGAGAGTACCATCAGCTAATCACATGTGGCAATGCAAAAACATGATCATGCCATTTTAATGGATGTGTGTTTTTTCCCATTAAAACCTGGGGATTTTCCAGTGTAAAAACGAAAGGCGAACTGGTTGATGATCCCGAAAACCTATGTAAAGAACATTAAAGAACTATGGAAGTAGCAAAAACAACACCATAACGTTACCGCAATGGGCCCTGAAGCAACGGAAATTTATATTTCGGACCTTCATTTTTGGGGACCAAGTATTGGATTGACCAATGAGAAACCAATCGGATATAAAGAGATGTTCATTTGGCAATTTTTTTCTGGTTGGTGGTTTCAACCCCTCTGAGAAATATTAGTGAGTTGGGACTATTATTCCCAATATATGGAACAAAAAAACATGTTCCAAACCACCACTTTTTGTACCTCTTTGCTCTGCACGCTGGTTTAGTCATCGAAACCAGCGCATTGGCTGTGTACACCTACCTATTGCGGCACCGGCAACCAGTCCCTCTCCATAGTCTGGCAACGGAAAGGAGCTGGACCACGCAACCCATGTGGGTTGGCAATCCCCAAAACAAAAGAGTCATCATCAGCAGCAGGGCCGGGGTAAGAGGCCTCCCCAACCCGAAACACACTGAAAACAAGCAGCAGCACCACCCTAGGCCCTGGCTTAGGGCACGATGCTCGCACATGCTTCACTGTGGCTGCATACCCCATGAAACAAAACTGTAAAACGGGCATCAGGGTCCCGACCAACAAGCTGCCAAAGCATCGCACGACACACGTGCACTTGGGTGCGTCGGACCCCTGCCCATACCATCACTCACCAACCCCCCGTGGCCGTTTGGACAAAAGACCACGGATATGCGACAGCTGGTTTTCAAACATGGCCTGGTTACTCTGGTTCTGGGATTCAATCCGGCCATGTAACTGCTGGGACTGTGTCTGGATCCGAGACTGTAAGTTCGACACCTGTTGGGTCTGGTGTGCACTGTGATCCTGGAACTTCCCCTCATGCAAAGCAGTGGGGCCAATACCATTGGCTGTCATCATGTGCTTGGGATATGTGCCATCCTCCACTCCAAACGCCTGGCATTCACGTTGGTCCCGTTGAAGAGCAGGCTCATCGCTGGGGTCCCACCTACAAGTGTAAGGGATGAGCCATTGAGTCCACGGCCATCCTCCCATAGGCAACCATTCAGCTAAGCCAATTTTGTCCGAGCAGGAGTCATCCAACACCCACCACGCTCTGTGTCTGCAGCATGTCCACACAGTTTGCAGATCAATGTTGACTGCCTCAATGCAGAAACCACCAATCTGAGCAACCCGTTCCAGTTGTTGAGCCACAAAGTGATCACAACGTGCAGGAGTAACCCATGCAAGCACCACACCACAAACCTGGAACAACAATGCAGCTCGACAGACACTCTGCAGGCACTGTGCACGAGGATCCATGGCTCCCCGTCTATCACCACGCTGGGAGTATGGCTGGCACACATATCCATCACACACCATGGCTGCATGATCAGACTGGCGCCACAACTCATGAATGACCTGGGGATGACCATCATCTCCGGTCACCGTCTCACAACTTGAAGGAACCTTATGCAGATTGGACATCCTCCCATGGCTATCCACCGACATCAGTGTGTGCAGACCAACAGACAAAGCTCCATGCGAGACAACTCCAAGCTCAGAGCATGCATCCACAAGCTTGAAGAAATCAGCCCAAGAGTGACGAGTATGGTACATCACCTCCGTATTCGGTCCAATTTCAATCTCGGGGATCGGGAACCGTTTGACCACCACGGCTTCAATCAGCGTCAGTCGAGCAGACGTCCCTTCCACCAGGCCACGCACATGAGCATGCGCACCTGAGGGAAGGAGCCGCACAAGGTGCCTCTCATGGAGAGGATCCAACACCTCAACATCCACCACCACGGAGACAAACCCACCACTGCCAGTGGCACCGATCTCCATGAAAGGATCCATGGCTAGACATGTGGAACAAAACGCTCAACGCTTTGCCAGCCCAGCCACACCCGCTGGGAGGTGTTGAGCCCGTGGCTGTTCCAAACCACCAACCAGTTTTTGATGTCTTTGCTTCTGACCACCCTGAAAACTACCTTGAGACTTTGGCCAAGTGACATTAAGATCACGTAGCTTCCGGGTCTCAGCTGACGGAACTTTTGCTCCAAAGCCTGGGGCTCAGCTGGGCTGTTTGGTGTTTGAAAATGAGGTATACCGCAGAAAAGACATATTATTTAATAGGAACATTGGTAATAAACTGGCTATAGGTTACAACATGCTATAACTCTCAACATCATGCTTCATGATTACATATGAACACACCAAAACGATCAAACGCACATATTGGAAAGCGTTTAAAATTTTAGTTGGAAGATCCTCGTTGGAAGATCTGTTTAACTTCCACTATGTATCCAAAATCCGTGGTTGTCATCATTTTCACCACTAAAATTGCTGTAACTTGGGATTTATCCCATTCTTCACAATCAACTGGCACGCGGGGTGGGGGGGAATAGTCAAACCTATATGTGCCATGGTCAGAACATGGTATGTCGGTATGATCGTCCATTCAGCGGCCACACCGGGAATCCAAACGAAATGGATCGAGTTTCCTATCCCCCAAATAATATGGACAAGGCTTACCCAAGTAACTTTACTATGGCACCTATACTGGCCTATACTCTTCACTCTGGCAATCTCACATAGCTATGGAAAATCGCCCTCTTCAATAGCTAAATCATGGCAAATCTTCTATGGTTCATATTTTCCATAGTGATGTAACAAAAATACTAGAGTTTATATCCCACTAGGTGGACTATAATTCCATTAAGATCCCATTAAACAAAAAAACACATAAAGATCAATGAAACTCCCCTGACTCGAGCATGGTGAGCGTGGTGTCGCCTCCATCATTTCCTCAGGGAAACAGAGAGACATGGCAAAGACCACAGTGGCATCTGACCAGTCCTCCGGAAGGGCCCGGACTGAGGAGGCTGAAGGAAAATGGCATCATTCATGACAAATGGAAAAACATGCGATCATTGTTCTGGAAAATGAGTTTAAATGTTTGGACTTAACGGATGAAAAGGGTGATAAAATGGGGTCACTATTATTGCCATCATGTGAACATTTATATAGATGCGGACAACCCACCATTTGTAGACTACTTCCCTAGGGAGACCATGGGTTTTCCACATCTATGTAAACGTTTACCCTGGAGGAGTTACTCATGGGACTTAATTACCAAACATGTAGTTTCATGGTATGGATGGGGCTCAACAATTTTTTTTTCTGTGGCTGAAAATCAAGAACACATCATGGTATATAAAGCTAAATATTCCCTTAAACATATTTGACAGTAACATCTGGGATATTAAGGGGAAAATATAACCCATATGCTGGGCACCATCAAACATAGAGACTTGACCATCAACAACAGGGATTTCACCCAGGAATAACCGATATAGGCGTGTCGGAAAAAAAGTATACAGCACATCAGTTACTATGCGTATTTGTTAATACTATCCAACATTGTATACCCATCATCTAATAGAAAATCGAATATTATCTAATATCATCAAACAAAACTTATTATCAACATCTAGTATTCATAATAATGACACGATATGATATTACTAAGTAACTACTATCATACCTAATGTTACTAATACGTTTTGTTCATCTGGACCTGCAGGATTCCTGGAATTGTTCAATTCACAGCCTCCAAACGGTTAATATGTTGCTCTTGTTCCATTTGTTCATCTAGTATCATCTAACATCACCTAATGTTATCCAATTACTAAACAAGGGGTTTCCTAAGATGGGGGTTCCCCAAGTCACCATGGCTTTTAAACGGTTTGGATGATTTGGGTGCCGTCCTCCTCCACGAGGTCCCCGCAGATCAACTCCACCGGTGCCGCGATTCGCGCGCCGCAGAGGCGACCCAAGGCGTCTTGCGCGGCGCCATGGAGCGAGGGAAGAAGTTCGATGCCGCGGCAGAGTTTCCTGGACGTTTAAGGGTGACAGAGTGAGGATTGGTAGGTTGTAAAGTTCTAACCTTTGGATTTCCATGGGTGGGTTACAATATGTTAGAATATCGTATAATAAAAGTTTTTTTTCCGGGTTAGAAAATAAGCCTTGGATCTTTTTTGTAATCCATGGGTGGTTTAGAATTAACATGAATTAAACACGAATTTCCAAGGGTGGATTGGTTGATTCGTAATATCATACTGGGATTGAGTGGGGAATACTATTAACCTAGGGTTGATTGGAAAACAGGGGATGATTGTTGTAAATAGGATCCAGTTCCATCCATTTTTTGATGTCACAATCCATTTGTTTGCTTGTTTGATGGTTTGATTAGTCAATGAACTATCCATCGTGATGCATCTTTGTAGCTTTATGTGTCTCCCATGGTGGTGTAATACGTGATAATAGGGGTAATAGTGGAAGCTTACAAAAAAAAAGGTCCGGGTTTGTCTGATAGTTTTGGAGAAAAACAATTCCAAGGGATCAGAACATTCAATTCCCCAGCTGTACAAACAATTGAGGGGTCAAAACCTCATTTGCAGAACCATTGAACCATATCATTGAAGGCGGCTTAATAGTTGATACCAGTAGTGATGGTAGTAGTGGTGCAAACATAATGGATAACATGGTGATCATGGCAATCATACTGAATCATAGTGATATGATTACATCACGGACAATGGTGTTATGACATTTTATGACACTATAATCATGTGATAAAGGTATGGAACAAATGGTATGATAATGAGTCCAGAATATGGTAAAATGAAAATCTATTGCAAAATGGTATGTGATGGCGGTATACCACTGTACAGTATGAGAATTAGTGTCATAACCATGGCAACAAGTGACACGGTACAATTTGATGGTATGGTGATGGTAAAGTGATGGCATAGTTAAAAAAAACACACATGGTTTAAAATACACGTTGTTTGTGGTCCTGGTCACAGCAAAAACTGTTATCATCAGTGGTATATTTGATTGGCAACTGATTGACAAATTCAATAAGTAAAACAACAAACAATATCAAAAACTGTTCCGCAATTGAACAGAGATACGTGCTTAATTGTTTTAGTTCTCACCGCAAAGAATTTAAGGCACTAGAGAGAGAGAGAGAGAGAGGGAGAGAGACAGAGAAAGAGAGAGAGAGAGAGAAACCAATGGAGACGTGAGGCTTCATATTGGTATGGTAATACAGTATATAATACATATTGAAATATGGTCAGAAGCATCTCTGCACTTCTTCAACATGAACCTTGAAACTGACTTCAACCAATTACAAGGAAATTTGCAAAACATGTCCATTTGGGTTTCTGGAAAAGGGCACAAACAAATCCATTGGCTAAACATGATGTTCATATCAATGTGAATGAATTTGGCTATAAATTACAATTTTCAGACACACCCATATCCATTATTCATTGATAAAATCTCTATGGTTGATGGTGAAAATCCCATGGCATTAATGGTTCTCTTCAAAAACTCCAAGGTTACTTCAGCAGTGTCAACAAAACGCTCTACATCATATATGTTTCCAACCATCAATTGTTTTTCCCCAAGTCACAATATTTTTCGCTACATCCCCATTGTATCAGCATTTTTCCTGGTTGAACAACCCAAAACCATTCATATATAGTTTCAATTCCAAAACAAAAATACATAGGTGAGCTACATGTTTCCCCATTTTCCCGGGTGAAACAATCCATGTAAGATGGTAAAGTCTCCAAAATACATAGCTGAAGTCCGTTTTTTCCCCATTGTTCCTCATAGAAAAACAAGCCATTTTTGGATGGTAAAGTCACTCCCCCCTGCGGTCACTTCCAAGGCACAGAAAGGGGCAAGCCAAAGCGGCCGCCAGCACCACACGACCCGTGCCGGAGCCCAGGTCCAGCAAGATGTCCTGCATATCGTGGTGAGGATATGTCTGTAGAACAACATCACTATGTGATAGCTATTGTATATCATAGCTATTGTATAATCTATTGTAGAGGGTGGTGTACAATATGAAATCTCTGGTGTAGAACAACATCTATTGTATCATATAATCTCTGGTTGGTGGTATACCTACCCCTCTGAAAAATATGAGTTCGTTCGGGATGATGACATTCCCAATATATGGAAAAATAAAACATGTTCCAAACCACCAACCAAATCCTATATGGATGATTAGGATGTGTATACTATATATATATATGCTAGTTATATTATATAACAAACAGGATATTATAGTGATGGTGTTCTATATTTGTGCAGAACAACATCATAGTTATAAGTTGTTTTATATTCCATGTGTACAACTATCACTATCCAACTATCCAACTATCCAACATCACCATATATGATATTTGTGATGGTTATAAGTGTGCAACTATATGATTATCGTAGTCAATCCCAGGTCCAAAATCATGTATATATATATATGTATAGCAAACTATATATATATATTAAGTGTAAAATTATTGTTTGAATTATTTTGCTAGTATAATCCGTAGAACTAATCATAATAAGTTTCACAGTCATCACAGTATCATGAACATGGTTCGAATCACCTGTAATATCTTGTACTGTAATATCATTGATCAAAATCAATATCAAAATATATTACAACTACAATTGAAATATATATATATACGTATATATGTATATATGACTCTAGTTGCACACGTCTATGTTACTATGGACATCTTATAGCATATCACTTCTCGCACCATCCCCTTAAGTCATCCCCAGTGCTGTCCTTCGGCCCCACCTGGCGGTGCTGGGGCCATAGTCATGAAGCCTTTCTCCAATAGCTGGATTGTTTCTTTCCTGGTATATTTCCTGGGAAATCCCATGAAAATCACCCGCCATAGATTTTTGGCTTGAGGGCTACAGCCCATTCTAGGACACCTCAGAAAAGGTTTTAGCCCTGAAACCCTGGGGATTCAAGCCTCCATGATGATTTCGTCCTGCTAACCAGCAAGAATGGGAGATCATCCAAGAAGAACCCCGATTCAATCAACAAATGTGTGAGTCACTGATGGATCTGGCTTGGCCTAAAATCAACCCCCTTGTGCCATCTTGTGCCTACCTCCAGGCGTTGTAGGATGTCTAAGATGGGTTTGAAATGGCTCTCCCCGTAGGTCAGCGCGGATCCCTTGAAGCCTGAGACGACTGGATGCAGGAGGAGTTGCTGCTTAGGGAAAAAATGACAGTTGGAACACTGATGATTGAAACAAAGACAATAGATACTTCTAAAGCATCGTTTTCTATCTTATGCAACTGCTCCACAGAAACTAAACGCATGTTGGGGTGACTTTCCCGGGAAGTCTCCCAAAACTAAACGCAAGATTTTGGATCGGGCGGAGTGAGTTCACTAGAAACGAGTATACATATCGATACAAACAATATATTATAGATTAATATAGTACATGATCCAGATGTACATAAATACCAAAAAACAAATCTCTCTCTCTCTCTGTATATAAAATGCACGTATATTACCATATGTATTTACGTATAATCAGGCGTGAAATCAAAGCTAGGGCTGAAGTTCGGCCGGGGACGGTCATCCCAAATATCCCAATATCTGTGGGTCCGTTGGTACCCCGCCTTTGCTCTCAAAGAACAGTTGATAGCCATCAATTTCGCTATAAGCGTGGTAGAACTCCTGGGGGCAACTTTCGTTGTTGATGGCAAAATGGGGGATGTTGGGACAGGGTATTTTAGTATCTTACCTGTTCTGATGTTTACTTAATGTTGATGAATCAATGTGTCTTGCTTACCATTGAGTTGTTTTTATTCTGAATGCGAAGTGTCATAAGTATTTTTTGCTGCGAGCTTTCACGTTGATTGTATAGATTCTATGAAGTAGGTACTTGTTGAAGCGGTTTGAATTTTGTGGTGCTTTGTGTTGGTGATTATATAGTTCATAACTTATGAGATTATCAAAAATGAAATATCGTAAAGTAAGGTGAAGTTCATGCAATCAGTTTACTGTATCCTCTCCAAGTTCCTTTTCATCCCACCAGCATTCAAGAACTCTTCTTGGTGGGTATTTCACTTCGCCTCATTCGTTTCGTTGTCTGATTTCTCCTGCCAACAAATAGTGATGAATCATGATTTCCTATTACGCTATTGCTCCTCTTGCCTTGCTTTCGTCCTTGAACACACTGACTACTGTGTCTCGGAAGTGATTGTCCTTGACTTAGTGACATAGTCTTTGTTTCTTTTAAACGATGTGTGCGCTCACAACCCGCTTGTTGACATTCTCGTGGGTCACATCGATACTAAGAAAACAGTTGTCTATATTCTCACTAACGTTGATGATAGAAGTTATATCCAAACCATTGCTAATATTAGCATAGTGATGAATTCCTACAAGTGCCATTGGGGTTGTAAGCCTACCTACTCAGTTCAGAATCCTAGCAAGACAACTTATAAAATCACTTGCGCATATAAGATAAGGAACCTTATGGACACCCTTTTCTATGTAATTAGTGGCTGATCACTGGGGATTTTCATTATTTTTCATCCACCTTTTGGTGAATCTCCCCACTCAACAGCAGATATAGCCACTGCATTTACCACTCATCAACTTTTAATATTTGACCCTTCCATCTCTTGGGGTTATCCATGGTTCAAGTGTGAAACGCATAGAAAAACGGCGCCAAAACGGCGCTCCCCAAGAATCGGCTCGGTGCTTGGCCATTTTGTTGGCTCTTGAGATTCGCCATTGACCAAGTTGTACCCAGCAACCACCAGTTGATGTTCAAATCCAACTCGAAGTTGTAGATATCAATACTGGTTGGTGGTATACCTACCCCTCTGAAAAATTTGAGTTCGTCAGTTGGGATGATGACATTCCCAATATATGGAAAAATAATCCAAATGTTCCAAACCACCAACCAGAATAGATGTCATCATCAAACATGAGTTGCACCATATTTGTAGCAACTCCCCCTTGACTTCAAAAAACCTCCAAATAGCTGTTCATCATGGGTGAATAATGGGTTTTCATAAGAATACATGTACATGTTCATACATTTTAGATACATTTCCAACAGCAGCCTCCATTTGTTGAGGGTTTAAGCTATAAAATCCCATAAAATCCCATAACATCCCCGCGAAATTCCCACGAACTCCATGTAACAGCTGGCCTTATAGGACCCCCGCAGCGCCGCAGGGATCTCCTGTGATGTCGTTACCACGGGACGGAGGTTCTGAAAAGTGACTTTAAGTGATGTGAAGTAGAAAATGTGTGAGGCATTCTTGAATTTCCAACTGGTTTTGTGGAAAGCTTTTGTAAATTTTAAGGATGTGCAGCGAGACGATAACTCCACCAACCATGGGGATGTCAAACTGTGTAGCTCGGTGGATCTGATCGGAATGAAATTGGGCAGGTGTCCAACCTGGGCTGTGTTACTACGAATTAGATGCATCCCACAAATCCACCAGGTGGTCTTTCCTACACATATTTTATATAACATGTATATATATATATGCATACTATTAAAATCTATTAAACATATCATTTGTGTGTCTATGTGGGCCTCAAGTACAAAAGAGTTACTTTCTTCGAGTGATCCCCACCTTGAAACACTATTCTGACATAGTTTCTGACATACTGGAAGTGTATATGGCATATTTATTCCGACATTCTATTCTATCTGGCATTCTTTCTGGCAAATATGCTGACAGTCTTTCTGACATTCTATCTGGCATCTATTCTGACATACTTTCTGGCATATATTCTGCCATTGTTTCTGACATTCTATCTGGTATATCTTCGGGGATTCTTTGTGGTCGAGGTCCAGCTGGGGTCACTTTCATCCAGCGGCTGCTGTTCGGGTCCGGCGGGGACCACTGCGATCTAGCGCTTGCAGTTGAGGTCCGGCGGAGGAGAAGAAGGAGGAGGCCAGCTGACATAAAATCTAACAACCCTCACCTGACAGCTGGGGCAAAAATGACACGAGAAGCTATGGAGCTCTTCAACTTCAACAGCATCAGTTTCTCCCAGCGGCGATGATATGCCGGCCTCCACCTCAGGAATGAAGGCCACAGAATCTTCTGATTGCCATCCTGCAGGGAGGCTTCAAAAGGGCACTGATTCATGGTGTGTTGAAGCTTGGGAAATAGTAAGCCTAGATTCATGAGGAATCCTAGATACCCAACTGGATCGTCTTAAGCTGCTCAACTACCAAGGACTCAGGGGCGGTGATGGTTGTCCTGGACATCGCAAGAATCACGGGGAGGGTCTTTCGAAATCTCTCCAACAATATCTTATTATGATGAAACTGATGTCTCTCTCCCAATTTTGAATATCACCCAATGTTCATGTTTTGGGTCCCAACAGCGGGGGGCATTTCATACGATCGGGATGAGATTCTTACTCCATCCCCAACAAAAACACACGCACCATCGGACCCGTACTTGGCGGTTCACTCCATGAATCGTGTTTGTACGTAGGTTCGTTCACAGTTATAACTGGACAATTTCCCTACCCTAGTGGATTTTTATTGGGCTGAACTCACCTAAAAAAGAGTTCACGATTCCTAAGCAACAGCACCTTAAGTAGCCAACTCTGTGTAACCCTAGAAGTGCCAGCCAACTCGCTCCTGCTTCAAAGGTCACGGCCAAAAACTCGGCTGAGCCCTCTGGCAGTCTGAGGAGCTTTGGGTCATCTGCTGGCAGCCAGCCGAAGGTGAGATATGCACAGGGCGAAGCGAAGACCCAGTACCTAGATCAGAGTACATGAAATGCTGGGTGATACTAAGATTACATATAGGTTACTATAGGTTACTATAGGTTACTATAGGTTACTATAGGTTACTATAGGTTACTATAGGTTGCTATAGGTTACTATAGGAACAAAGGGAGCTAGACCTTGCGCTGGATTTCACTTTCTTGGCTCGGAAACAAAGTGGCAAATCAACCGAAATGGATGAGCACCCATCCCTTCACCAACTGTTTCCCATTCTTTTGGACAGACCCTAAGGCCCAATGGGAACCAAAGGACATACAGTATCTTTCAGTTCTTAGTAGTCACAATCCACTTGTGAACACCAATCCCATTCGGATAATGGGCTAAAACCATGTCAAACCTTGGGTATCCTCGGGAGGCTCTGGTTTCATCTCAGGAAAGTCGGCGCACTGACTCTGAATGGAGATGACAATGGACGTCCCGCCTGAGGATCATCTCATCAACGGATATTAACGGATATCTAAGGGTGGAACCTAGATTTCATAACCGATATGTTCAATTTGTCAGCTGCGCTGCCCTTACGGATATTGATCTCAAATAGAAACACTTCCCGACTCACCCTTGGTGCCAACTCAATGCGCTGCTCTTACGGATATTGATACCAAACTCGGCGCAGTGTTAAAACTTCACCAGGCATCTCATCCAAATCACCATCCAAGCAACGCAGAAACACCCTTCCAAATAATCCGTCAACAGGATATAATAGAACCCCAAAGTTGACATGTCAATGGGACACTTTTATGATGAACCATGATAGCCACTACACTTATCCAGGCCAAAAGGATCTTGTCAGATCTATTCAGCTCGATTCAATCAAATCCAACATATTCAAAAGGATAATATCATATGATGCCCAACAAATAATATGTCGATATGATCCTATTATCAGCTATGGTAATCATGAGATCCTATATATATATACATATAGATCATCAGGAAGGCACATATTTCCTTGGGATTTAATCAACACATCAACAAAAACCAGATATAATTGGTGACCAATGTTGAATGTTGACCATTGGTGACCATTAAACAATCCCAAACTGATGATATCCCCATATCATTTATATAATTTATCCTGTTAAACTTTTCTTAAATCCCCATCATTTTCCTTGGGATTATTTATGATGTGTTATGAAAAAATCCCCATGTTCCTATAATGATTTTTCATAACCCATCATCAAAAAAACACATTTACAGATTCCCATC
Organism: Cladocopium goreaui; assembly: GCA_947184155.2. Lineage (NCBI taxonomy): Eukaryota > Dinophyceae > Suessiales > Symbiodiniaceae > Cladocopium > Cladocopium goreaui. The sequence goes on from CAMXCT020000018.1 coordinate 127,808, forward strand.
AAGAATGATTCCCCGTCTGTCTGGGTAAATTATAATAATTCACTAACCCGAATTAAGGCCACCAACTTCTTGCGGTCCCTGCCCACCCCCCTGGGGATGATTTCCCTAAAATCCCAGGCCCGACCTCCAGGTGCCAGGGCGAAAATCCAATGGAAGTTCTCCTCTTCCAAGCTGGGTCCCACCTGCGAAGAAAGGTCCCAAGGCCAAGTGCTGATACATAGAGAAACATATGTGTAGATGTATAATATATAATATATACATATTTAATGATACATGTAAAACTTGCAGTATGTAACACTGACATATTGTTATAAACATTTTTATTGTACTTTACTATAGTCATTTTATTGTAAATTATATGCATCATCATATTCCAAATGTATGCCATTGTCTTATAATTCATTTCACAATATCGTTAATTTACAATATATATATATATATTTATTACGTGTATGTATATATATATATAGTGGCATAAATCATTTTATGCAGTAATTCAATGATGAACACCATGATGAACCATTCTTATAAACCATGTTCATCATTGAACAACTTATAGAACAACATTATAGAACAACATTATGAAACATTGGAAATCATGCACATGTGTATATATATATATATACAGATTACATAGCTGTTCCAAGTCATTTTACGCTTCAAAAAAGTCCGGGCCTCAATCTCTGCCTTGGACACCAAGACATAGCGTCGCAACTCGGCCTGAAAGGATGGGGTGTTGGAAACTCCATGCGTTAATGGAAGATTTCTGGGGATCTCATGGAGATATGATGGGAATATAAGGTCTAAAGAATTCTAAACATATTTAAACCAAAGATTTTATGGGAATATCATGGGGATTCATGGGGATATCAGGCGGATATAAGCAACCAACAATATGATATGGATTGATTCCAAATTTGGGAGGAAACCTGGCTGAAACACCCTAACCATATGTGGTTTCCTGCATCCTGAGGATTTTGAGCTCAAAACTGGGGAGACACATCCAATTGCGAAAAACAGATAAGCCTATATAGGATCTTAAAATGCGAGACCTACCTGACAACCCTGAAATGTTCTTCAGCAAAGACTGCTTTTCCATAAGTTGGCACTGCTTTTCAAATCTTAAAAAACGCGGATAACTGGGTCGTATCCGGGTGAGGAATCTGATATTCCACCACATTCAGTGACTCTTGCGATATGTTGCCACAAAACAACTGATCAATGGTCCTGTGATGCAAATCAGTATGCTACAGCGAATTTCAGACCGCGAAGCCAACCATTTGTTCTTGTTTACCTTCAAGACTTCAATATTTACAACAGTTATACACGGTAATTATAGATACTGTATATCATAAATCCATATACATCATAAATCCATATAAATCTATGATACATCCAAAACTGTTTGCAAACATTTTGGATGGTTAGAACATGTTATAAAGGTTCCCATACAAATTCCGGATGGAGACTGAGTTTCTTGGTCAAATCCTGGGGAGATAAACGAACATGGCGCTCCAGAAATTTTGTGGGATATGGCTTTGACAATGCTTAATACTGCTTTTACAACAAAATATGTAGCAGTGGATAGTGATGTCTGGTACATTTTCAATATATGTTATATATTGTTATATGAGTTATATGTTGAATGGACAATATATGTAACAATGGATTAACAAAAACATGGGATATTCAATGGTTTACCCTAAAAATCTGATGCGAACTGGCCCCGACTTAAAAGTCTGCCTAATCCTCACGGCTTGCTCCTCCCATGAAACAGCAAAGATAAAATTGGTCCATGGTCAAGTTCCTGGTTGGTTAACAGTGGTTACCCTCTGGTAAACTAACATAACTATGGAAAATCACCATGTTTAATGGGAAAACTCACTATAAATGGCCATTTTCAATAGCTATGTTAAATTACCAGAGGGTAATAGTGGTTAATAATGTTTAATCATGGCTGATAATACTTAATAACTGGTTGGTGGTTGACCTACCCCCTCGGAAAAAATATTAGTCAGTTGGGATGATGACATTCCCACTATGATGGGAAAAATAACAAATGTTCCAAACCACCAACCAGGTTCTCATGTCACGATTCTTTCCGAATATCGTGAAATACCGCTTAAACAATCCTCCAGGACTAGGGCTAAGACTATTCACCCTGGCACATTTTCACTGAATCTTAACCAAACATCCATCAAGCCCCCGCCCAGCAAAACAAGTTTAGTCCCGGTCTTGGATGGGGAATCCCCAATTTTGCTGCTTTGTTAACCAATCAAAGTCAAGACTAAGTGACTAATGTTAGATTGGCTGCAAGGAACTACTCCTTCGCTGGTACAATTTGATCTATTGAAAAATCTATTGTATATAGTACTAAAGTGTATATAATTGTCTATATTTAGTACTATTATAATAGATATCCGCAAATATCTATTTCTATTATTAGTGTACACATTCCGAATCCCGACCTTGGCAGCATCCGCAAAGACCACACGATGCGTGCCGCGAGTGCTGAGGATCTCCAGCGAGGAGTGCCTACTGTACAGGGGGCCCTGCGAAAGCCAAGGTGGTGAACATCACTGAATTTCTGTGGCTTGTGGTAGATACAGTGTGTATATATAATTATATAATTATATATCTGTATAAATACATAGTGGTGTAGTGTAGTATATAATATAGTATAGTATAGTATAGTATTGTATTGTTCTATATATATATAATTTAATATCTATGTGAAACTATAGTGATGTTTGCATTTGTTTGCAACCAACTAAAAAATGGTGGGCACTACTTTGCATCTCATGGCTTTAAAACCAAGTTCCTGGACCGACAATGGCGTAGACGAATTGGTTGGCCCAACTGTAAACAACTTTGCTGTTGGATTAAGATTCAAACATCCATGTTTTCTCATTTTTCCCAATATGTCTGTATATGTCTGTATGTTCCCAGGCCCCTTTGCCACATATTCACACCTATTCCATCTGATCTCATGATATTTCAGGTAGCTTTGGACATTCAACCCTTCGATCCTGCACCCTTCCATAGCGTCATCTTGAAGATGCTATTCCCACTTTAGGGAAATGAGGCTCATGGGTCAAGGTTGTGGTGGACTGGTAGACTGCAGGGGGAACAACATCACACCCCAGAGTGGCTGATTTGGCTGCCGTATTACCATTTTACCTAGGCGATGGGCCTCTGCAACAGTCGACTATCAAAAGGTTGAAGTTTCAACAGAATACCAACTTGTCACAAGATTGCCGCGGTCAGAAAATCTGAATCCAGTCCCATTCAGCTGCGCCAATTTCCAATGTGTCTTTCGTTTTGCTTGAACCAAAATCCAAACGTGAAGCAGCATCAATGGCAGGGTTCCTGCAATGGCCCAGTAGCCTGGCATGAACACTCATAGCTGATCTAGGAGACCCTGCAAAAAGGTAGAGTTTTTAGCTGGTAAGTTTATGATTTCCCAGCATGGTTTCCAATAATGTTTCCCATTTAATTATGGATATTTATGATAACCAAACACCCATGAAATCCCATGAACATATTCATTGATCTAGTCATCTGGTCGAAACCAGCTTTTCTGGGCTTCCCAATGTGATCTTGGTTGGCTTTACATCCCCCATTGTTGGAGTCTCTGGTAATTTAGCTTGAAATAGCTATTGAACATCACCATGTTATAGCATGTTATACCATGTTTATATTATAGTAGCTTAATTATGGCAAATAAGCTATAAGTGGCCATGTTCAATAGCTATGTGAAGTTACCATCTTTAGTAGGTAAATCAAACTATCAGTGGCCATGTTCAATAGCTAAGTTGCCGGTCACAAGCACTGACGAGTTGGTCCGAACGTCCTCCTTGTGTCGACATTCGGGCGACCTGAGCCCACCTGCTCGGTGCAAAAACCGAGGTTGAACATATGTCAGTTGAGTCACTTCATCGTTGGTATTCATGGGATGTTCATGACCGGTATGCCATATGTTGAAGTGACTCAACTGGATCATATGTCAGTTTACTTCCTGATCCAGTTTTTTCACCAATCGTTGGTATTCATGGGATGTTCATCAGAAATTCATAGGATACCATAGATCTCAACCGTCTCAAGCCATCCCTGGAACACTGTTCCCGGACCTTCCCCGGGCAACGAAGCTCGAGAGATACCCAACGAGAGCAGAGATGTTCCAACGTGACGAGGGAATGAACTCGTGGCTGTTTGACCCCCAAAGTTCAGTAAACTCAGAGTTGGGTATGAATGAACCATTTTCATCCCTTTTCACCTACCTTTCTGAAAGGTCTCTTTACCCAGTTCGCGTGAATGGGGTGGACAGTGTCTGGGCATTGTGTGATTCTAACGAACTAGCCGAAGCAGGAATCAAATCATTGACTGGCTGCCTGGCAAGTTCACAGAGAACATGATCATGCTATTCTAAAGCTTTCTTCTGATCCTTGTTGTAGAAACCTGCAAGGAGCCGCTTGTGCCAAAAAGGACAACGCGCGAACATTTTTTGCTGTTGTTCCCTGGAATGTTATGTTTACCATTGAAATGACACCATTTTCTTTTGCGGAATGCATCTTGTAAGAGTAAAAACCAACAACCAATGTATGGGGCAATATGATGTGCACAATGCAACAAATGATACAATATTACTTCAGCCAGTCAAAGACAGCACATATCGCTCTCATTCTGTCAAGTCCAAGGGTTGTGGGAAATGGTTCAACAAGACCAACTCATCCGACAAAGATGTAAACACAAGTATTGTACAGTGTTTTTTGTTTTTGCAGTCGCGCTTGGATAGTTTCAGAACATGCTTTACATAGCAAGTGCATGCTGTGTATGGTACCATGGTGGTCTTATTGTGTTCTTTGACTTCCACGCAGCTGGGAACATGCTTGCCACTGAAATATGATTGGGAGCGGGGCTCCACTAAAATGACACGGGGTTACTTAACAGGACGATAATGACTGCCAGCGCCAAGGAAACATTAGCTGGACAAACCATATTTGGATGCCACCACTGAACAACGGACTGATAGTCCCATGGGTGAACCCTCTGGGTCTTCCTAAAAGCGGAGCAAACTTTTTGAGACCACTCAGCTCAGCCAATCGTCTTCCTGAAAGACCAACCTGGCAATTCACTGTGTCAACCCTGAAAAACGTGTATGTGTATATATATATATATATGATTATTGTATGTATATATAATATATGTGTAGAGTTTCAATTGGGGTCATCATCACAGATATCTTTGAAGATAGTTGCTGAGATCTCTGGAGATGAATTTGCTGTAAGGAAGCAACATGTTAGTGTAGAGCTAGACTTATGTTCTATTATGAAAGGGATATGTATAATGATGTATGCAATACAATAATGATATGTAAATGTAATAATAATGTGTAAGTATAATATAATACAATACAATAATTCTAGATGATGTAATGTAATATGCAATACAATAATGTGCATGTATAATGATGTATAATGTAGACGACCAACAAAAAACACCACATCATTTCCCAAACAACCATTTATTCTAGTCAATGTCAACTGGATGTTGGTTTTGAGGAGACGTACTTGCTTCTTTGCGTAGTCTGAAATAAAAACTCCAAATGACGTTAGCATTCAAATTCTTTAAAGATGTCATAGCGTTGTCTGTATCTGTGCTATTAATATTGGTACCACCTCGCTCGTTGCCGCACGAACCCAAAATATTGATTTGTCTGAAAGTAGGCTACCCCAATGTTTTTCCTACTTAAAGATGGTGGTTTATGAATAGGTTTATCATCACTTTCCGAAAAATGCTAAATTTGCGGATATCTCTCCATGTTCACAGCCATGTCATATAATAGATTCTAAGAGTATATTTTGTTGGAATGGTCGGTTATTCTTCCCATTGTATCCCTAGCATATTTCCCGCAGTAAATGTATACTCCAGTGACCCTCTGGTACTCGAAGATAACGAAGGAAAACCGCCATGCATAATTGGTAAACCATCTACAAACAGACCATTTTCCTTAGCTATGTTGCTATGATCGATTACCAAAGGGATCCAAAAAGTCAATTAATTTCCCATCTGATATCCCAAGTGTATCTCCATGTATCTACGATGTTCCCATCACTTTTCCAATTCGATCACCAATCTTGTTGGTTATATCCCCATGATATACCAGTTCAGGCCACCCAGTTATATGTTGGTTTATATGGTTTCTAAACACCATCAACTATAGTTATATTCCCTACAAAAAAATCAAGGATTCACCAAGCTATTATAACTCAATTTGACTAGCATAAATCAGCTATCAATAGATGGATTTTAAAATCCCCATCTTTCTTGGTAAACTCACCACTCTCCAGCAGGGGTAGCCCAATAAATGGGGTTAACATTGGTGAACATTCACCATTTTATTTAAATCCACATTGTACCACAAGAATCCCATAAATAGTACTATTGGACCATTCCAACAATACATACACTAGATTTATCAACATTTCTCAACTCTCCATGATCAACATTTTATAAACTCTTCCCAAGTATATAATCCCATGCATTCCATATATACCATATAGTCATAAAAAAAATGTAATTCCATTCAACATTAACGATGTAATAATGATACGTACAAGAAAGCATATACTTCAAAATAAGGTATAATTCTATAAATATATATAATCATAATATAATAATCGCATAAATAGTGTGTTATGACATTGTTTTACCATGGTTTTACCCACACGAATCCTCTTCCACCGAACCTCACCGCTGGATTCGAAGCGCCGGTAGCGCCGGTAGCGCAACTGACGCCGGACTCCCGCAGGACGCTCAGAGTCAACTCGGCCAAGCGGACGCGCTTTAAGGGGGCACTCTGGGGATGATCTATGGGAGATCCCCTATAAAATAAAAGGGGATATCCAATATGCACATATATATTAAATAATATAATATAATATGATATAACACAATATAATATAATATAGAAAAATATAAAATAATATGATATGATATGATATGATATGATATTTTAAAGAATATATAATATAATAATATGGGACTGGGATGTTACATAAGCAACAACATGGGATATAGTTAGCAATAATGATATATATATACATATATTGGGACATCAAATAAACAAGGATATGGGCATGATACGGGATACCGATACCTGGCAAAATGACCTAAACATATCTGAAAATATGGGATATGGGATCCTATAATTCAGAAAAAACAATCCCCTATGTATATATATATATATATTAATTTACATTTTTGGGACTATACGGGATGTATATAAGCAACAATATGGAATAGGGTATGTTACATTATTTCTGATAATTAGTGAAGTATAATCCCCAATATTTGGCTGTTTTGATTATAAAAACAGGAACAAGCACATTGATGAACCATTGGATGGAATTACGCTGTACACCTTGCTTTGAAAAACCGACATTGGGGATTACGCTGATATGGAACTAGAATGATTTAAGATAATTCAAGGATATCTATTCAGGATTGGGTTGAAATGAACGTGAAACATTGAAAGATGGTTTCATGCGTCTGCATCTTACACATGGTTTAAAATGCTACATGCGCTCCCTTTCACATTCACGGAAATGTTGGGACCACTTACCGAGACGAGCAGGCCTTGTTTCTAACCGCTGGTTGGCAAATAGAATGCCGGTAAAGTGGCATTGTCCTCTGAACATTTCTGAACGGGAATGTGATTCAGATATATTCTAGATTCTAGATATTATTTATAGTTTATAGGAGAAAACAAACATACCCTCCGGTATTCAAACATGGCACTGCTAAATCCACCATTTGTGCCATGATTTTCTAATTAAACATTCCCTTGAAAGAGGGGATCTCCCAGCCACGTTAGAGGGTACACCGATCCCCGGACAGATCCAACAGGCCTCGCTCCCTTGCTCAACTCCTTTGTCATCACAAACCTCAGAGGTTTGTTCCGCACCACCGTGGCACCACCCAACAATATATGGGCTACCAAATTTGATGACACACAGCGGCTGTTCTCTTTTTTCGGGGATAAAGACACTGGTCACCGAAATAAAAAGTTTATACAAGTTGATCATGTACATCCTATTTGGGAAAAAGGATGTGCGTAATTTCATAAATTTCCATCTTAGGTCAAACAATTGGGACTTTCTCAACTCCGTGTTGGAAGCAGTAAAAAGTGTTGTGCCCTCCCGTCGTCAAACAGCATCAGTGGAATCGATTCAAATTCTTGGAGTCCAAAGGGCATCTACCACCCATTTATGGCAGTATTGGGGCCTGTGACATAGGGATCACCATGTTGCTTCTATTGGATTGTGACAATTGGGCAACGCCTTGCCTCCTGGGCCCCAAACACGCAGGGCACCCAAATCTTTGCACTTTCCGCGGATGCGGGGCTCATACCTGGGCTTGATATAATGAAAAAACACAAGAAAAAACACTGGCATGATTTGGGACAAAATCTTGAAACCGTCACCAACATCTTCACCAACAACTATCAGTATGGGTTCCACCTTGTGATGTGATCTTTCCTTTAAACCCTTCATACATGCATGCAGCCACTAGCATCACACAGGCAAGCATACTTTTTCTCCAATGATCTGTAACACATAGCTACCGAGTTGGCAAATGGATCTGGCCAACCAGTTACCAACTGGGCAGCACCACAGCCCCACAGGCTGGAAATAGGCACTTGGGCCAAGAAGGGGTCAGGGGGGGTGGGTGCAACAATCAAGCCCTTTCCTTTCCACACAATGTTCACCACTGGCTACACTTTGCTCTAGGCACTGCACAAGCCACATGACTCAGTTGTGTGCTGCACTAACACATGGGCTGCATCACTCTTCAGGGTTTGATGCTCTCATGGCTCGATTGAAAGCCATTCACCCTGGCACAGTACCCAGGGATCAAATTGTTTGTGGGACGGGACGTGGCAACAAATTAACTGCACATCTGCTGTGCATGTTTCTTTCTAATATGCAAAATTACGGCCAACCACCTCGTCTTGCCCGCGCCTGTTGGCCCGCCTTCTTCGTATGATCTGAAAACGTGGTAAACAATTTGTTATTTTAGCATCATGGTTAACTTGATGTTCTAGATCAGAACGCGCAGCATAGGGACCTGCGCGGGTTCGTTCCATATCATCATCATCATCATCATCATCATCATCATACCAAATACATCCAAATACCTTTGTTGATCTTCCCAACTGAATGTAAAGTTTAACGGGGGTGGGACTTTTATAGTCCCGAATGCCTTTGTTGATCTTCCCAATTGAATGTAAAGGTTAAACGCGGGTGGGACTTTTACATTCCCTACTACTACCTTTGTTGATCTTCCCAATTGAATGTAAAGTTTAACGGGGGTGGGACTTTTATACTTCCTACTACCTTTGTTGATCTTTCCAATTGAATGTAAAGTTTAACTTTTGTATTCCCAAATACCTTCGATGATCTTCCCAATTGAATATAAAGTTTGCCGGGGGTGGGACATCTATATTCCCTGATACCTTTGTTGATCTTCCCGATTGAATGTAACGTTTAACGGGGGTGGGACTTTTATACTCCCTACTACCTTTGTTGATCAAGTCAAGAAGGATGTGGGCGACACGGGGTGTTTGCGCGTAACATTACCCGCTCTCACCACAATTGATCGATTGAGGACAAGCATTTCACTGCCACAATGACAATACTAGTGAAATCCACTATATCACTTGTTCCAATGAGAAAAGACAATATTAGTTCCAATATTAGGGACTACAATAGAATACGATATTTTTCCGATAAACTAATTATGATAAAAGCATCATAAATCATCCATATGATAGTTCCAGGATGATTATGATAAATCATCCATAAAACTAGTATTGATTATGATAAAATTATTAGTGGTACCAGGATAGATCAAATCAATACTAGTTCCAGTCATCCAGTCATCCCATGAGTCTGGTCACAGGTTGAAGAGTTCTTGGATCTTCGTCGAAGCCTGGAGTGACCGGATACCACGGTCACGTGACCGTCAATTGGGAAGAGAAACATGGCAGGGGATGGATGGTTCAATAAGTGATCAATATGTTCAATGGCAAAGACCTGACATCCCAGGTCATATGAAAGACCGCATATTTTGAGGTGAAACACATTCGAAAATTACCCTCTGGTAATTTAACATAGCTATTGAACATGGCCATTTATAGTGAGTTTTCCCATTAAAAATGGTGATTTTCCATAGTTATGTGACAGTTTACCAGAGGGTACATTTGAAAGCACCTGGCCCACATGTGTTCTTCCCACCATCCCAGAGAGTCCGCCGCCAAGCAGCCAAGCTGGCCAGGCCATGACTTGGTTGTGGACAAGTCACCACAACCATTGGTGGGGATGAAATTCCCTACTTCAACTAGCGGAACATGGGGATGGGTCAAAACCCTGGTACCTAGTGAACCCCAAAATAGCTGGTAAATGGATGTTCATCCCACTAATAATGTATCTATAGGTATTGACCCATACCCACATCTCCATTGTTTGCTGGTTGAATCACCATTGAATGCTGCTGAACATCCATAGAAAACTATGGTTGAATCATGAACTCTGACAGCCAGAAAAACCTCAAGGCCAATTGTTTCTTGGCTCACCTTGTGGTTGACTTTCAAGATCTTCTCCTTGAAGACAATCTCAACCAACCTCGGATTGCCAGCACAACCGTTCCGTTGATCTCAAGCTCGAAATCGGATGCACATACAGTGAGATACCTTTGTCCGAAATCGGATGTACGAGTAAATCATATTCAATATTAATATATATATATACACACATATATACACTATATACTTATATACGCATATGTCTGATCTGTGTATTTATGTATATATATATATATATGGCTACCCATATATATATATGCTTTCCTTTTCACTATGTGTTTGTGTGCGTGTGTACACGTGTTATTTTGCATGTTTATACATGTATATGTATACTGTATGTGTCTGTCTCACTCACACCCGTCAGATTTCCGAGGCCAAAGCACCTAGAGAATCAAACTAATCAATGAGTCACTAGATTAAGGGAATGAGGAAAATCACCCACAATTTTACGTGGTCCTGGTTACCTCTCCCCTTTTTGAAGATCCATGTCACACTACCTGCTTTGCATTCCCAAAGGGAACTTACTGGGACCACCCAACACCATAGAGTCAGCTCCTGGCATCATTCCGTCCCACGATTTTACATTGGATTCTTAAGGTTTTACTATTTTTTAGTTAAAAACTTAGACATGCCTAGACACTTCTGCATTCTGATTAGATATATGTAAGGGTTGTAAATCTTTGTTGAGTCCCTGATTCCTTGGGTGGTTAAGCATGGAACAACACCAGTCTGCTGATGGCATGGCTAGCAGTGAGAAGTCACTCTGGTCAAAAGACCTTACCATCTTTCACGCATGTGAAAATCAGACAATTTGTGTGACTTTTGGGTAAATTTTGATAAAACAAGATCAGGGGTATCCCCCAAACATTCTTGAATCCCCTTGTGTTTCCGTGATTTTTCCAGCGGCTCCTGAGCTCTTCTCCTGGCAGAGGTCCGTAGGTTTAAAACTGCTGACCTGGTCTCAAACCCATCACAAAATATTAGAATTATCTATATCTACAGTATATATTACATACATATAATAATAATATATCCTTATATGTATTATATATACGTATATATATATATGTATCAATATCTATGCAGCTTTTGCGGTAAATTCATGTGCAGGGCAGGATCTCTTGCTGCAGGACGTATTTTGGGATGTTCACCAAGGATGTTCACCAAGCCATCTACCTCCTACTACCTACCCAAGCTTTCTATCTACATGTGGCAGCAGCAAGATGTCACGTGCAAATTGTCTGAACATGTCTGAATATGAGGGAAATACCACCAGTGTGACCATATAAAAATCAACTAGAGTACTTATTCCCAAATGAATCACGTATTCAAAGTATTCTTTGTACTTGGTGTAGGGGGTGTGTCTGAGGCTACACAGCATCACAAAAGCACTAGGGTTTTCGATTCAGACTAGAGACAAGCCTTTTTGCTTTCGCTTGACAGACCCCTGTGGCATTCCCAACTCTTGTAAAGTAGAAACAAGCAATTTTAACAGACAGAGATACTTAAGGTGATATTGTATACTATATAATCCCTACTGCGCCTACTTAACAATAAAACACGCGCTTGGACCCTTTCAAGATTCGCCATCCGGTAATCAAACATGGCAATGAAAGTCACCCTATTACACATGATTCTCCAAAATGTTCCAATATTTCCTGTTTCCCCAAGGAATAACGACCTTTCCACACCTTTCCATTGCCATCTTTGATTGCGGGGCATTTCCCGCACAGCTCGCGGCGAAGCTGCCCATTTTCACCGGCGACGCGCCAGATCGGCGCCGCTGGGTTCGGAGTTCGGAGCTGCGATGACTTTCCCTTCACCACCGCCGGGGGGGCAGACTAAATGGAGGAGTTTTCGCAGGGAAATTCTAGAGCAAAAAAAAACTGAGGATGGGGAAAAACTAAACCTATATAAATTAAATATATGATAGTATATCATAATATATATCCATAAATGTTTAACCATGTTCAACTAATTCTGGGACTATGCCACTAAAGTTCATGGAACTCATGCTCTTGTTGGGCCCGAGCGAGTGAGACTCAGGGTCAAGTGAGGGGTTCGTTGGCTCCGAGAAAAGCTCTGCGAGATGTGAGATGCATTGGTGAAACGAGAGCCTCCTGCGTGGTCGGGATGGACGATAGAAATCTTCCTTGATTTGTTTGTTTTTTGACATGTAAAAACGTCTCTTCGTTTTTTTTCATGTATAAAGAATCATGTTACATGTTCTTTCTTTAATCATGTTTTTACATTACTATTTTTTACCTGTAAAAAAACAATCTATCAATTGAACATCTACAGGAAACCCTGGTTTTGACTGCCACATTTGGATGTTTGATGCAACTTTCCTTTAAACCATCACCTGGAAATTAATTGCGTGCTGAAGCCAGGACTGTACTACTATCAAAATACTCTGAAAGAGCAACAAACAATGATGAATGGCATGATCAATGGCATGTCCACTAAATGCTTACAATTAGTAGACCTTCATGAACAACTCATTCATCAAACGATGTTGTCTTGAAAGAATATTGGGATTTGCAGGAAAGACTGCCCTGACAAAATAAGACAAGTTCCCCTCTTTGATTCCCCGTAGATGGATTTACTAATGGGAACACAATCATCACCGTAGAAGAAAACGCACAAGAACATGGGTGACTTTGGTTTGCCACGTACGGTCCTTTGTTGTGAAAAATCTTCTGCTTACCCCTCCTTCGGCTGAATTCTGTTCCACTACAGCCTCCATCACCGTCTATACGCAACGGAGTACATGACACCGTCCGGGACAACAAAATGCCGCTGTTGTTTCCCATCTGAGTTTGTCTGAAAATCGGCTCCTTTAAAAAACATCCTGGGTATCCAATCATGGTTTTCCCGGTTGAAAATTGTCATTTTGGGGCATAGCCGGAAAAGGCCCATTCCAATTTTCAGACACACCCGGGAAGCTGCGGCAAATCCAATCCCAATCAAGCAAGGGAGGATGGAATTGGCTTGGGGCTTCAGCAACCAACTTGATTTGTGGCTGATATTCCCATGATATTCTCATTCAATTGATACGATTATACCCCTAAGTTTGATAGTCCCCATAATATTCCCCAGGATATTCCCTAGGATATTTCCCATGATGGATAACTCCCAACAACCAGTGAATGTCACGTATTTTTCCTTCATGACCCGCATGATTTTGCTGCGAGCAGCGACGAAATCACACCAGGAATCCTTCAAGGAGCGCTGGTGCAGAGGTAGGATCCGAAGTCATCCGAAATCATCCGAAATCGGCAGTTTTTGTGTGTTTGTTGATTTCAATCTAGGATTTTGGTGTTGGATATGTGCTGGATATATACCCTCTGGTTATGACTAACATAGCCATGGTATAGATGGCCCATTTATAGATGGTTTACCTATTAAACATGGTGATTTTCCATGGCTATGTTAAATAACCAGATGGTATATATATATATATAATATGATATAATATACATATAATAATATATCATATATGCATCTATCAATCATCTATCTACAGTTGGATGGGTGAACACGCAGGCATTAAAAACATCGAGGTTACTTCACCAGAGGCATAATATCAACATGTCCTGAACCGCCATCTTGATTTGGGTCAATAGTATAGAGTTAATGGATTTAATAGCCACTGATCAAACGATAGACACGTCCATTGGACTGCACAAGCATGCAGGTGTTGTTTGTTCGTATTGTTCGTTCCAATCACAACCCCATCACCACATCACATTAGTGATCCAAACAGCACCGTACCATGGACGTCTGGCATAGGCGAGGCAATAGCCCCTCCTAAGTGAGAATGATATTCAGTTTATGATTTCGAGACACATCCTACTCTTATATGTGAATGGGTCATAAACTGGTGACTTCTTGGGCGGTTACCCCACCGTAGCTGGATTGGACAATTTCTTACTCGACTTGGATTCCCAGTCATGCTGGGCCCCTGGTTGGCAAGTTCTACTATAAATGACTTAGAAATGATCGCGAGTCATAAAATGATGCTATATGACCCAAGATACAAACATCTTCTTCTCTGTGTGGAAGAGTTTCAAAGGGATCCGGCAAACTGTTAGCCCAAAATGACAGTCGTTTTACAGTACTTCAAATGGAACCAATGTTTTCCATGGATTTCCTCGTAATCGGATCCAGTGCAATAGGCGAACAGGCCAAACCATAGCCAGGCAGCCAGGCAGCGACTAACGACTTGCTGTATGTTTCAGGATTTTCACGCATGGTGTTGTTGGATTGGTTCTAGAGGAAAAACATCGGAAATACCAAGGATAGATGAGAAATAGATGGTGCCCTGCAGGTTTTCCATGGTTATCCCATCAATTCGGCAGTCTAAGACTTTGGCAGTTTCCGAGAACTAGAATAATTAGAATAGAGATTTAGCGATTTACCCCAAAGCGGTGGACCGGGCCAGGAAGCATCGGGGTGGGATAGGAACAGATATAATCAGCCGTTGGGATGAGAATCCCATGGGGGGATAGGAAGCAATAGTATCAAGCAATGACGACCTGGTGCTTGAGAATATCTCTATAATCTCGAGAAGCCCTTAGGAGTAATGACCCCGGGTGACTTCAGCTGCAACCAGCACCCTCAATGTTAACTCTGACTTAAATATACAGAAAATCATCCCAGGGAATTGTGGCTGTTTGGAATCTTCCCAAGACTTTCAAAAAATGGCTCACTTCTTGAGGCCTTTCTACAAGAATCAGGTGCCATGGTGCACGGTGACTCTGGGTACAGCATCTATCAGGGCTAACCTCGAATCCCAGAGGAGCATTATATATAGCTATCATAAATATGATGTTGTTCATACCATGTATCATAGTCATAATATATGATTATATAATTGTATGTATATATCATATCATAGTCATAATATATGATTATATAATTGTATGTGTGTATATATATATATAATTAAGTATAATATACCAAATTCAGCCATAGGTTGATGCTGTTGCTTCATCTATTGGCTGAAGCATGAGCTCATCACCCATCATTAACTTACTATCAACCTGC
Source organism: Cladocopium goreaui (assembly GCA_947184155.2). Taxonomy (NCBI): domain Eukaryota; class Dinophyceae; order Suessiales; family Symbiodiniaceae; genus Cladocopium; species Cladocopium goreaui. Next base: position 143,502 of record CAMXCT020000018.1, read on the forward strand.
AATCAATCAATCACGTTTTTGTTTTCTGGCATGGTGGCCAATGGCCGGCCAATGTTGGTGGTGCTTGCTGACAATCAAGGCTGGTTGTTCCGATGAAATCGTGGCCAAGGCTGAAGAATGGATGATCTGTTCGAGGTTGATGGCCAACCGTTTCCTACACTGGGGATAGCCCAAAATGGATGGTTTACAATGGAACTTCCTATTTGTGGATGATTTATCATTCTGTAAACTAACATACCAGTTCGATGTGGAAAAGCCACCAGTAAGCATCCAATTTTGGGAGGCAACTGGCCACACAGTTGGATGGTGATTGGACCAGTCACTTGGTTTGGAGCCATAGATATGACAAAAACACAGGCTATATATCCATGGAACTGTGCTTACCAGGTGATTGGCTTCTATCAACCAAGCCACCAGTTCCAGTGGGTACCATGTTTCCTTGTGATTCTTATCGAACAGCCAGCCTCAAATGAAGAGAATTTTTGGGCCATGGAACGGCGCGCCACTTTTTCGCTGCACCGATGTTCAAAGACCTGGCGGACAGCCGGCGTGGGTCCCTAAGGACAAGGTCAACCATCTAAGGTCAGCCTATGGAAATGTCAACTTTCAAGTTGGTTGAATACACTCTTGAATATGGCACATATATCCCAAACCGGAAAATCGGAAGATGATTGGAATATCAGAAAATTGTCAATCTGGGGTTCCATTTTTTTCATCCGAGAGGTGTAGCTCCTGCTTGGTGTTACCCAAGATCTCGGGGATTGAGTGACCAAGATGTACTGGTCATTATCTGCAACAAGTGATTCCCAGGAATCCGATATCGAAGAGTGCTGAGAGCAAAGCCATTGCAGGAATCATCAGGGAAGATGGTTTTGGCATGGTTTGGCCATAGATGGATATATGAATATTATATATGTATATAATGTGTATAATTATATATATATACATACAGACATACATATGTGTACATATTATATATATACATGTAAATCGTTTATCTTCAAAATCTACTGCTTCGTTATCATAGTCACCTCTTGCAAATGGATGAACAAAAACAACATGTATCTCAGGAAACAAAATCTGATGATTGAAGTCTTCGAAACTTCTTGGATTCTCATCCCAGCCAACATGAAATACCCAGCAAGAAACCCCAGTGGAATGCATGGCCGAGTATTTCATGTTGGGGGAACTTGGTTCGCCCAAGGTGATTGATGATCCAGGGACTCTTCGAAGGTACAGCTGGACTCATAGCGAATGCAGCCATTTCTTGGTGATTTTCAAAGCACATCATAAAAATTCGTTGGGACCACTCTGATGGAACCAAATTATTACCTCTGCACCCGTTGTTTTCATGCTCGCAAACGTCTTTGTCAAATACGACAAGCCCCGAACAATCTTGAACTACCCGTTCTACCCTCCAGTCATCAAACGTGACAGGCCGGGAAATCCCCGAACTAGCCATGGAAGTTTCGTTCGCTGCGCAGATCCCCTACCCCATTGAATCTCCACAAGTAGTGCAGCGCACCCACGTGATCCTACTGATGGCCCAGGATATGCCAGCAAGAGAGGCCAATCTGAGCCCGTGGCCGTGGATTTTTTGACACTGAGCTATGAAAAACATACTATTGTTGATTGGTTATTACTTCAATAGTGGGTATGTAATAGGTATGTTAATACTAGAACTAAAGGTTGTTTTGGTCATTTTCAGAGGTAGTCAATAGCTATTTGGTTATAATACTCATTATACAACCTGGTTATTGCAGGGGATTATGAGAACGCATAGGATTGGGAAAGCGTTTCAACATGTTTCAACCAACCAGTACTCAGTATAGTGAGATGGGATAGTGGTATTTAGTGGCTCTCATGGTTTTCGGGTATCCCGTTGTTTTGGTATACATATACATATATATATATGTATATAATATACATACATACAAATATATACTATACATATATCATATATATATGTATATTCGAATTGTCCCAATGTCACTCCATTCAGAAATATCCAGCAGCAGGGGAAGGAAGAAGCAGAAAAGTTGCTTGACCACCATCATGGGACCGTTAACAACCTCCCCAGCTGTGCGCCGGATCCAGAAATGACGTCACAACGTGATCTTGACCTTCTCGCGTTGATGAACTTTGAATCTTCAACATGGGTGTGGTATGTGAGAGATCCTGGAAATTCCTTGAATTCGAGAAACGATTCACGGGTTGCAACGGTTGTATCACCTATTTTTGCCCAGTGACTTGACGTCAACATGTCTAGTACGCTTTTTAATTTCCATGGACGCCTAGACCAACAATAATCAATCTGTGGCTTGGGGAAGACCTATTGACATATCCAGGATTATCCAGGGCTTTTCAGGCAATACTTCACCTTCCAAAGCACAATTTGATTCGTCTGGTAATCAAATGTGGCTCGCTGGGAAATCCCATGGTGATTTTCCCATTCAAACCTCCAATAAAATCAAGGATTTCCACTTGCCACGTTTGATTACCAGAGGGCATGTATGTATATATAAAGTATATGTATAATTATATATATACATAATTATATATATACATAATTATATAAAAAATATACATAAATATACAATTGTCGGCATGATGCCACCAGCCAGTCACACTGCTACTTGCTAGAGTGTTTTCCTTTGACATCTGAGTTTTGTTTGTCTCAACGGCAAATCTGGTGAGCCCAATCCTCCACCCTGACCATATGTTTTGTGAAGGTTTTCAACCCCACCACATGTCAAATTTGGATCTGGCTTCTTATCCGCCACACAAAGTCTGAATGGTATAATGATATTTACCTAGCTTGTGGTGATGTTGGGTGAGTTTTGCAGCTGGAATTGTGGTAGATATTATACTGGTTGGTGGTTTCAACCAATATTAGTCAGTTAGGATATGTTAGGATGATTATTCCCAATATATATATATGGAAAAACATGTTCCAAACCACCAACCAGTATACAGTACAGTACCAGAGTACCACAGATCATCAAACCCGGTGGATCAACCACGGGGCGCCACACGTACAGTGCCCATAAGCAAACCTCAGAGCCGAGAGGTGCTGCGTTGCTGTCGGCCGGATCAGAGTCCACCCCCAAAATCGCTGAGTCTTAAGGTCACAACATAGAGTATTCACTATTGGACTAAACTTCCGAATTGGTACTGTTGGGATATCATTTTTTGTTGGATAATTAGTCACTATTTATTCCAATTAGTCACTCTTCATTCCAATTTCACAATCTCCGTATTCCCAATTCAAGCCATGAGGTTTGGAAACCAGCCTCCAGGGAGTCCCAGTCCCAGTCGTCATCCCAAGTCCCGGTTGGTTTTGACTCGAAGCGTTGCCAAGGGGCCAGAAAGACCGAGCTCACATACCTGAGTCCCCCAAGGGATCATCACCCTGTCACTTCATCCTGTAACCACAACTCCGTGTTGTGTTGCGTCCGACATGGGATAAACACTGCAATGTTCGACACTACCCTAAGGTACACGAACAGAGATATGGTCATGCCCAAAATCCTGGGTTCAGAGATGGGGATAAACATGACTCGTCCCCACAAATCGACCATCTTTTAGGCTGGGGCACAATTCTTGTCGGGTCATTGCACTTGATGACAGAACAAAGCAACCCAAAAATCCACCATGTCACCATACAACCAGCATATCTCAACAATCCCATTTCAAAATCACATTCTGCGATTCTGTGCCAATGGCTATTGCACCGAACCACAGCCACCAGAGTCTACAACCGGATGATCTAAGTGCTCGATTCATCACCATATTGCACCATGATTGCTCACTATGTGACCATAGGGTTACTACCATCATGTGACTACCTGTCAGACCTGTCAAAACACTGCCATCCTGGTTTTCAATCGTGAAATAGATGGACTGAATGGCAGGATGGAATGCCAATGGTTTGTCAATCTGTTTTTTCACTGGTTGTGACCTGTTTCCACTTCTTCCTTTCATCCCACTACCTAATGTGACATATCATATATATATATATGTATATATCTTATATATCATATAAATAAATAAACTAGTAACTAGTATCATATCATGTATACATATTAATGTATATATATATAATGTGTATATATATATATATATATATGTATAAACAGGCTATCATTGTTTTTCTCCCTGCATCCCTGCATCGGGCCAAAGGACGCAGGGCCCTTGGGACCACCGAGCTCACCCCCAAAGACCTGGCAAGCTAAACGGCCGGCGACATCAGGGAGTAGATATATGACATCTATGATATCTTTATAGTGTTTATGTCATATATAGATGTCATATATCTAATAGATGTCATATAGATTATGTATAATAGTGTTTATTATCTGGTGTTTATTATCTGGTGTTTGTTATCTGGTGTTTATCATCTGGTGTTTACATCTATGATATCTAGATTATGTATCTTTATGTATAAACACTATAGCCTATGGATCTAAAAAAAACACCTCCCGAGAAGGTACAAAATACCCCAACAAAATCATACCCCAAAAACTTCCTAAGATGGTACTTGGATCCACAGGGATAATAAACACTATACTTCTATCATATGTATAATATATATATATATACATATATATATTTGCATTGTATTGTCAAAACCATTCTAAACCTGCGTACATATATATATATATATATCATGAATGAATGTCATCTAAATTAAACCTGTTCTAACTTGTATGGTTCTTATGTTCTTACTCAATTAGACTAAATTAGATACCAAAAAAGGTTTAGATATGGGCTTGGAGGATAAGCATCACCATGGATTTGGACCATAACAATGAACGTCTCAGTGTATTGATTCATGCTACTGTTTGTTGTGGCTGCGAGATATCTGAGATATCCAACAATTGATTGTGGCGCAGGTCACCCAGGTCTGGTGGCTTTTGGATTTCTTATTGGACATGGAGATGGCCAGTTCTTCCAATAACAACCTAGCCATACCTGGCCCAATGTTGCCTATTGACCTATTGTTCTTTGTGCCCAATCCTTCAAACACCGGGCTTGTTGACCGTTGACCACTGCGGATCCCAGGCTCTAAACGGACATCGTCCCATTTCTGTGTTATCTCAACCAGCCAGAAATGGAGATCTGGTAGAACGTGTGCCTTCCGCTGACTTATGTTTTTTTGGTAAGGGAAATATCTGCAACAAAAATGGGACTTGCCATGAAACATGCCATTTAGATCCATTTAGACATACAAATTGTCTCCAAAATCATGATCATTGGAAAATTGTCACAGCGCCCGGCTGGATCAACCAGTAATGCAAGATGGGATGCCAACCAAATTCAATGGAATGTGCAGAACAAAATAGAAGAACATGTTGCTTTATGTTCTTTTAAAATCATAAACTTGCTTGCGCAGTAGTAGCTTACCTTATGTTGGGGTTTGGTTGAACGCATGCCATTTGTGGTTTCTAAGCGGCCGGAGAGGTGGATAACACAAAAAAAACATCTGCCCATGACTGGGGTGGTTTTGTAAATGTGCTGGTGTTAGTAGGTTTCCCACAAACTCATTTCTGAATTTCGCGGTTACCTTGTAGCATGTATCCCTCACTGGTCTATAAGATGCACCACAGCCACAAAGAAAAAACACCGGCCTTTCGTCGTGTTGCTAAAAGGATGACGCAGCACACTGCGCAGCAGCTAAAGACCTTGGTAATGAGATTCAACCAATATGTGTATATATTATATGCCAGTGGCAAGTGGTTGTGACCTTTGTAGTAATCAGTGTCTAAAGTATCTAAAATCCAAGATCGTTCGTGGAAGACAACTCGAGGATGCAACGCCAAGGTATCCAAGGTCCAGTTCTTTAGGCCAATCTCATCTTCTGAGATGCACGGTGGCAAGATCTTCTCCAACCTTCCTATGTTTCCAACTCGTGAATCAAAGTTCTGAAGCAGCAACAATTGCTGGCTGATGTACATAAGTCCTAATTCCTAATTCATCTACCCTCTGGTAAATTAACATAGCTATTGAACATGGCCATAGAAATAGTTGATTTACCCAGCTACAAAATGGTGATTTTCACAACTGTGCCCTTTGGCACTTTAAAGAGGCAACTTACGTGCTCTTCCCATCCCTTCATTGTGGTTATCCCCGGGACCTCTGTCAATTCCAGGACTCACACCATGACGTTAAACCAGAGATTGCCGGCTTCCACCACAAAGGCCTGGGCTTTTTTTCTCGAACTTTCTGGGTCATCCAAACTTATATAAGCAAATCAACTCGGCATGGTCATTTCAATTACCCTCTGGTAAACTAACATAGCTATAGAAAATCACCATTTTGAATAGGCAAATCAACTATAAATGATGTATTTTCAATAGCTATGTTATATTACCAAAGGGTACTGTATTTCTATGATTTTCTATGTAGAGCAGTGAATCTTCCAAGTGTGAAGCGCGGGACCTGAATTTCTGGTTGGTGAAAAAGGCTGGTTTTTGGTTCACCTGAAATAGTGAAATCAAATTAGATACATCTCTCCAACCATCCAAAAGAATGGCTGAATGGAACATGACATATCAGTATCATTCAATATCATTGAAAGCTCCCACCAGGCAGGAAATTCTGGATGGTTCAGCAGGACAGGGCACTCAAAACAGAACTCTGCATAGACTTTGACCTGTTGGTCAAAGACTGACAAGAGAGTTGGACCGAACATGCTACAGGGAGCAACAAGAGGACCATGCGCCAATATTGCCATAGAAAGCAACCTTTTTAAAATTCTGGGACTGAACCATCAGATTTTGGGTCTGCCATTACAGGGACCTGCGCCACCTTTAGACTTTTTGTGGCACTTTTTGGTGCACAACGGGCAGCTCTGATTCCAAAGCACCTTCGGGAGTCTGTACACTGTACATCTGCGAATATTACGCCGTTGGTGCCATCATGGCGGTAGCCTTTGGTAAACATCATGCTATGGAAAATCATAATAGGTCAAATCATCAAATTACATGATTATTAATTATAAATGTTAGTTTTAATGGTGATTTAATGGATCCATGAAATTATATATCATAAATGATCATTTTCCATAGCCATGTTACTGGATCCATGGTATCCCCTGAGTACCCCGGGACGGGCCATCTTGCCATCAGGTTGACCCGTCGGCAAAACCTGCCACTGATGTGGCGCTAACTTCGATTCGCTCCTGGTCCGCGTGGGAATGGACCTGGCACCATGTTTTGGGGGGTCTGGTTTGCTGGTTCCCCCTAAGATATCCCAATCCGTTTTTCCTACTGCAGTGGTCTGCTTGGTACATACAAAATATCAGTTTCATATGAGCTCATATCTGTTTCTTTCATTTATGGTGAGGGCTGAGGCCGCTACCCAGCTATGGAAAGACTTATAGGAACCTCTCCATGTTCCCCACAAGCCAGTGTTTCATCATGTCCCCGGCATCGTTGCCATAGACAGCATCACCAACTTTTCCAGACATTCCACAGGAATTGTTGATGGTGAAGTCCCATCCCAAGTTAGTGTCTGGTGAAGTATCACACATCGACCATCCAAATAACCCCCAAATACATGGTAAAAGTACTATAAAATCATGGGGTACCCTCTGGTAATTTAACATAGCTATGGAAAATCACCATGTTTAATGGGAAAATCCACTATAAATGGCCATGTTCAATAGCTTTTTGTATGTTTACCAGAGGGTAAGATGGGGAAGAACCCCCTTTTTCAGGCTACATCAGGCTACAGGGGCCGGGTCGTCCCCCACGATATCCCCAGCAAAGTCCTCACGTCTTCCGTCTCCATCGGCCCTCAGACATGGATGGCACCAACGACACCACCTCGGACCGCAACGAGGCTAGAGGGAGTTGGTCTATTGAAAAAACCATTATCCTTGGAACTGGTTGTATATGGATAATATGTCTATGGAAAAAAACATTATCTATGGAAAAAAACATTATCTATGTATATCCCTGCGGATCCAAATACCTTCTTAGGAAGTGTTTGGGGTATGATTTGGGGGGTATTTTGTACCTTCTCAGGAGGTGTTTGGATCCATAGGGTATGGTTCTATATACTATGTCCGGAAAAACTACATATCGATTGAATCGATTTTGCCAACCTTAGCACAGTTTGGCCATTACGATTTTGAGATAGTGACTGAAATCAAAACCATATGATTTCTACAGCGACGTCACAGTCACAGTGGCTGGAAAATCCCCCAGATTTGGAACATGTTTCCATTAAATGGGTATGGGTCAAAATTAGGTACCCCAAAATTATGGATGGTTAATACTAAACTAGACATTCACATCTGTGGTCCCCTTAACGGTCTTCCATTTTGACCCACATCCAAATAAACTTCCATTTTCTTCGGGATTTTCGAAAATCCCGCCATGTTTCCCGGAGGCCAAAAACATGGTAACACCACTGGCCTGGTCTGGAGACCCCGGAGAAGCCGCAAGCTGCGAGAGGAACGTGTTCATGGCATGGACCAAAGCGGCTGGTTCCTGCTGGGAAAATGGGGTGAAGGGTACCCTCTGGTAAACATACAAAAAGCTATTGAAAATGGCCATTGATAGTGGATTTTCCCATTAAAAATTGTGATTTTCCATAGCTATGTTAAATTACCAGAGGGTATACCCCACAAATTCAACATCAATTCATGTCATTTTAATAGGGACAAAAATTGGATACTGATGATTTCTATAACCACTGGATTTTCATGGATTTTCTATCGTAGCCTATTTTCAGACATCTAGGCTCATTCTGTGACATTGATGTTGGGACTTGTAATTTCTATGCTAATTCCGTGGCAATGATGTTGGGAAACATCCGAAAAAGTGACCATGTATCTGTTGAAAAGGATTGTTTAGCTGTCAATGGTTTAACCAGCGAAAATGTGCGGATGGCGATACCGAAGAAAACTGGCTTCGACTTGCACACGGCCACTAGACATGGATGAGGCGAGGAGTAACAATGTTTCCAAACACATAATATACAGAAACCCTTAACATTCCCTTTTGTTGGTCTGCTCTAGGTCGGAGACTATTCCGGCTGGGCAAAGTTCTGAACTCATAAACTTGGGTAATTGAGTGAATGACATTAATGGCCTAAACAAAGGCGGTTTTTGCTTCCCTTTTTTGAGCCATACCCGGACCCATGTGTGGCACCCTTGTGTGTGTAAAAAAAGTGGTCCTGATCATTCCAATTTTCGAATGGATTCTGGGCCGTGCGTATGTCTTGTGAATTCAAAAGAACACAACACAAACAACAAACATCTAACCACCTCCCTTGCCACCTCCGTCACAAAGTACATCCCTTGCCGCCAAGTCTCCTCCTCAAAGCCAACCTGAGCGCAGGCAAACAGAAAGCCAATCTTGGATACCCCCCCAAAAAACATGGTTTCTTAGCTTGTCATCCATATGATTCCAAATGTATGGGAAAGGATTGAGTTGCACTGAAGCATATATTATAATATATTCTAGTACATTCATCTATATTCTATGGTTTCCCCAGACACCATGAGATCATGTGGTTTTCCCAACTACCAAGGCACGGCCAAGCGAAGCCAGGTGCCCTCCCGGCCGCCCTTCGTCTGGTCGCTTCGGTCGTAGCTGCTGCTGGAAGCCGCTTTGGGCCAGGGGTCCAAGCGACTCTGACGCGCACCAAAGGAGGTCCTGGGGCTGGGCAGATGGTTGAGCCCAAAACAGAACATCCCAATCGAGAAAAACTGTTCGCAGAGATTGTAATCATCCCGTGTAAATGAGACATTCCTTGAGAAACAATCACATGAATCAAATGGATTCAGTTTGGGTGACCAAGGCTGAGGCCCCAAAAACAAATCCCTTTGAGAATTCCATGTCAAGAGTCTTGCATTCCGGAGCTGCCGAGGATGTCAGGAGTTTCATGATATACCTTATCAATGGTGAGCCGCTGAAAGACTGTATCTGAAAGAAACTTCAACTCCAGTGGGAACAGAATATAAGAGTGAAACAAACAACCCAGTTCAGATAAGTGTTTCATTGCCCTGAACCTGGCTTGAAACTCCACATACTCACAAATACCTGAAACTGTTTCTTCAATTCCTGCAACAGAAAACATGCTCATTGTTTCTCCACAACAGCAACCCTGACTTTTCACCAGCGTCATACGAAGCACCCTGATGAGACCAGCTGCTGCTTCTTGGCCGAAACATGGAACCAAATACAGCTGGGCCCTAGGCCCTGCACTAAATATCCTGGGAGCCAAGGCTGGGATCAGTGGTGGCCAATGGGGGAATATCGATTGTGGTCGATCTGCTTGGAAGAGAACTCAACCGTCTAAGCCTTAAGCCTTAAGCTGGATATAAATATCCAATTATAAACTAGTGCGTATATAAATGTATATACATAATGCAGAGATGAAGATCATTTCCCACTTCCTCAGCTGTTTCAAGCAGGGAGATCTTCTCAGCAGTCAGACTCCCGACGACTTGAAAAAATCATGTGCTCATGTTTCAGAATCCCTTGCCTCTGAAGATAGGAACAATTCAATACGGCGGATGCATGTTATAATCCCATCCAATATGAAAATTACCCTTGAAACCCGGATTTCGTATGGTTTTAGGCCCTTGAATCTGTTCATATTTCGGAGGCCCATCGATTGCAGAACCTGTGAGCTGACAAGGCTCGAGTAGCAACCGAGGCGGTGGGATGAGAAGCCAGCAGTGGGTACCTTAGAAAACAGCGACCGGGTCAGTAGCAGGCCGCGTTCGATCCTTTGATGGAGCCACCCCAAAATACAAACATGACAAACCATGGGAAGCACAGTAAGCAGCTCCTTTGCTCAAGGCAACTCTTCCCCCATCCAGTCGCATGAGTTGACTATATATATGGAAACTACCACCATTCTCCGGGTGATTATCCATGACAAACACGTTGACGCCACCAGCATCCCCAACCATGCAAATGGGAATGGCTTTCTATCTTTCCCATGGCATTTATGGAGCCTTCCCTATCTTCATCCATGGCATCAATCTATATCTATATTTATATCTGTATAATATATATATATATGGATGTGTATATATATATGTATGTAATATATACTTATGTAATATATATATATATATATCATTATCTATCTATGTCATATGTCCTCATTTTAGAATCGAGGGCAACGCTGAAGCCATTGCATTTGGGTCGCATCACACGATTCACCGCCGGATGTGCTTCCAGATGTGCAGCCATCATCTGCGCTGTTTGAGACGTCGCCTGGTCGATTTCGGACACTGAAAGCCTGTGATTCTCATCTTGCCGTGGGGAAATCCCAATGTTCGAACAGATGTTGAGATACTATAGTTACCCTCTGGGAATTTAATATGGCAATGGAACATTCCATCTTTAAAGGGAATACAAAATCTATGAATGGGCGATTTTGCATTGGCAGGTTAAATTCCTGGAGGGTACGCAGAAAACATAGTACAACATCTTTGTGTTAGCCTTCATCAGCTTGATTATGGGGAACTTGCCTGTTCTTTTTTGCTGCGCGCATGTCCAGCATGACCTGTTTATAGTACAGAATATAGATGTTTTTTCAATTGACAATCACCCATTTATAGTACCATCTGGTAAATAAACATAGACCCTGAAAATCACCAATGTTTAATGGAAACTAGTCTTCCAACCCCTATCTGCCAGGGTCTATGTTTATTTACCAGAGGGTAAATGTCAATAGTGGTTTGAGATTTTGCCCAAACCCAGTAGTTTCCGATCTTGATCCCCTGCACAACCGGAATCCTTGCCTGCATGCGGGCACGCAGGCTCTTCAAAGAGTCAAGGAACAATTCGCAGTGGTCAGCAGCCACAAACATACCTGGTTGGTGAAACGGTGCATGTGGGGTATACCCTCTGGTAATTTAACATAGCTATAGAAAATCACCATGTTTAATGGGAAAACTCACCATAAATGGCCATTTTCAATAGCTATGTTAAATTACCAGAGGGTATGTGGTTTGTGCAAAAGTAGAATACACCAAAATTGTAATGTTTGATATGTTTGTAGGCAACATGATGATAAAGTGGATTTTGTGGGTATTTCATGTTTGGACAACCTGAAAGCTACATGGAACATTCAGCACCAAGTGATGCAAGCAACAAGTGATGCAACCCCCGGTACAGATTGTGCCCTAGTTCAATAGGTGGTGCTCGGTTCAACTAGGAACCCTCGATGGTCTGCCCCATGATTTTGATGGAAAACAAGGGCTAGGCTCTGAAATCCACTCTTTATGCCAAGCAAAGTGCAGCTTTTTTTTGTGTTTTTTTTCTGAAAATAGGGTAATTACAAGTCCAGTGGTTTATCATCTCCATCTTAAACTGGCCACGTTTGAAGCAATGGCTGGTGGCAAAATATGTGCAATTCCCTATTGATGGCTTTATCCGCATTATATGTTCCAATTATACATCACAATATGTATATATGTATATACCCATTATATCACCATGATAGATCCCTATTATATATTTATATATAGTATGTATATATATATATATCACCAGTACATTCCCATCACATCCCCATACCTTTTTCTGGTGAACTCCCAACCGGCAATCGTCGACAGCTCACCAAAGGCTTTGATCCACGAGAGGATCGGCGCCATCAAGCTGTTCACGCCCAGCACTGCACCTGGTCTGCGACCACCGTCTGCGAGCGGAAAGGGATGAGGAACGTTGGTTAGATGATGTTAGATGGTTTCCAACAAGTAATATAAACAATTCATTAACATAAGTTAATGATGATGATATAGTTATATACCAACCATATTATATAAAATACAACTTATAATTACGCAAGAGAAAGTCAGCCACTATCATGAATCTGATCAACTAATCAACATCAAGTATATAGTTGATTAGTAATCATAAATAATCTTGGTAGCAATACCAATCAACTGCTAATCATAACCATAAACTACCCATAACCAATCATAACCAAACTTGCATTTTTCATCATTTTTCCCGCTCCGATACTCCGTCGACTTTTCCGCCTCCGATACAACGCCCCGCCGAGACGTATTTGGTCAGACTCTCAACCACCAGGTCCGCTCCGTGTTCCAAGGGATTGAACAACGCACCCGACAGCCAGGTGTTGTCCTCAGAGGTCCAGATTGGGCAGCTTGGGAGTGGATTTAGATTGCCCATCAGATGTTGGTTGAAGTGGAATTTCATGCATTCTTGAACAGACCGCAACATGTTGACTGGTTGGTGGTTTGAACCCCTCTGAAAAATATGAAAGTCAGTTGGGGTTATTCTTCCCAATATATGGAAACATAAAAAATGTTCCAAACCACCAACCAGTTGACCATGACCGTTGACCCCTGCATTGTCAGAAGCATAGAACTTGTAGAACTTCTTGCCAGACGCTAGACATCATAATCAACAAGACAATCCTGGAGGAAAGAAGAACAACACAGCCGGATGTCCAAACAGGTCCCTGTATAAACATTGGGGATGCGCGCCTCCGCAACGCCTGTTCAAAGGTGACCCCATAATAGATGAGTTTCCCAATCCCCAACGTTAGTGGTTGTAAAATCACTACCGTCTTTCAGTTGAGGGCTCACCGAAAACCCACTATCAATCACTGTCAGTTGAGGGGAACCAGTTCAACCATCAAAAAGACAGAGTCAACAACTCTTCAACATGTAATCGGTGGCTAATTTATATTGGTTATAGAATACGCCCTTACAAGATGCTGCTCCCCAGTTACAAGTTGGTTTTTGTCCACCCAGCGCTACCTTGTGCACCACCTTGTAATCTTGGTTGAATCCAATTTTACCCTCCGGTGTCATCAAACGTGGCCTCTTTCAAATCCAGCATGTATGGATGAATCGAAATTCAGCTAGAAACCTCCATTTATAGGGAATGTTCAGTTTCAATGTTTGATTACCGGAGGGTAAAGAAAACAGAGTCAAGCATCACATATGAAGACGCACTCGGGAGCCAGTTTTCTCAACTCGCCCAGGATCTGAAAATCCCAAAACTGCCCACTGGGATTGGTGCAGGCTTCGAAGTGAAAGATCCCAATGGTTTTACCTACCAGGAAGATCCAGCTGAGGTTTCTGTGTATTCATTTGATACGTATTTCCGAGTCTGGTTAGTTAAGGTACATTAGTTGGCATTCTATTTCCGGATGTTTCGAAGAAACAAAAATCATGGATATTTCATGATACTTCTGGCCACTGATGTTACGTCCATGTCAACTCCGGATGAGTCAAAAAAACCTGGCTGACCTGGCTGCTGAAAAATCGGGGGGAGTTATCTCATCTGCTACGAAAAAGCTACCTCCAATGATCAACAGCTCAGGGGCCTATAAACATCGGGGATTCAAATAGGTGAAAACACATTACCCTCTAGTAATTTGTTACATAGCTATTGAAAATGACCATAGAAATCGTGGATTTTCCCAGCTACAACATGGTGGATCTTTCCATAGTTATGTGACAGTTTACCAGAGGGTAAAACTACAAGCCCAATGCTGTAGACCTCCAACTTTGGGGGGGCTTGTACTGCCCATTTCTGTTGAACTTGGGGATTCATCATTATTGGCTTTGCCGTTTTACCATTCAGAAGCCATCATCAATGACTATCAACCAGCGTCAACAAGTCTCAACATCCATCAAAATCCATATGAATAACAATCATTACATGTCTTAACCATCGTTAACATCATTTATGGAAACATGATTAACCATCATTAACCACTTATTAACCATCATTAACCACTTATTAACCATCATTAACCACTTATTAACCATCATTAACCGTAACCGGAAATGACACATTCATTAACATCCCCATGTTCAAAGAAAAACAACTCTCCAGGATCCAGTCACCTCGTTTCCGAAAGAGCTCCAGCAGCTCCTGCACGTTGGTGATATCCACAGATACACAGCTCACCTGGCTGGGGAGATGAAGTCTGAACACTTGGAATCAACCGACTCACTTTCTTTGGAGGGATGAAGTCCCCAAAAAACTATTCAATGGTTAGAATTAAAGGTTGGAATTGCCTAAATCCACCAACATCCCATGGTTGAAACATCAAATGATGGGATGATGGCTCATGATGGCTCATGGTGAAACAAGCCAGTACAGGATTGTTGCCTCTTGTCAGCGTACATCACGCTTTGAATGGAATGCAGCATCAACGACATGTTGCTGAAGAAATCGAATTCAGTTGGTGGTCTCAACCCCAGGGATACCAAAGAATCATTCCAACACCTCATCATTGCATGGCTTGTCTCAAAATGGGTGAAAATCAAAATTGGGGATGCCATAATTAACACATATTAAAACTCATCAATGATTGTAATTTATTACTATAGTTCATAGTTCTCCTGAAAAGATGAGGATTGAAACCGGATTTGGGGCTTCCAAATTTGGGGCTTCCCCGTTTTTCCCACCTTCGTTCCGCAGCTGTCTGCCACGTAATGCACCGTGCGTGGCACTTCACAGTAGAGTTCGCTGCCATAGACCAACGTCCAAGGCTCCTGGTCCAATTGCTCGGTTCCCTCCGGAGATGGCAGGGGGAGGGGTTCCACAGCTGAAAGCTACGCTGTTCAATCTGTAAGTATAAAGTAATCTTTCATATTTTGCAACAAGGGAGCTTTTCAAATTGTAGGGGATAGAATAAATATTTGGATTTGCGTAGCTGAACATGAGACCATGAAGACCTACCGTTATTGCCATTTACCAAGGTTCACCCAGGTCTACAAAAACTATGTCGCCACAAAAAAACAACCCAGGTGTGAAAGCCTTAGGACTTCGCCCAACATCTCTGTTCGGATGGGTTTGAGTCTAGGCCCCACTCAAAGGTTGATGATTCGATGATGCTTGGGCCCATGAAGACCATGAAGACCATGAAGAGTACTGGACCCAGGGTGAAGATTTCACCAGTGGAAGCCCTGGAAGCCCTGGAAGCCCAAAAACCCAGGGGGATGACCCAAACATCGTTTACGTAACATCTGTACATATGTCGGTACATGGATGTGAAACCGTATCACATTGCTCACAACATATATATATATCTTAAAATTATAAGCATGGCCCTCTGGTAAACCAACATAACTATGGAAAATCACCATGTTTATGGGGCATGTTAGCGGCATGTTCAATAGCTATGTTAGTTTACCAGAGGGTATCTCCCGTACTTTCACTGGGATCCAAAAGTTGCAGTCCCATATCACCAAAAGCGGTTGTCTCAAACTTTGGACCCAAAGTCCCAGGTTTCACATGTTTCCCCGTTCACAATGCATTGTGCAGCAATAATAACCCGTTTTAGTTAATCCCTCTATCTCAGCACCAAACACGAAATATACCAGAGGATATAGAAATGACAATTTGTGTGTCATTTCTTTGTACAACAATATACACTGAATCCAAATATTCCCACAGAATCCCAATGATCCAACCATATCCCCATGATATCCCTGTACCACCATCAATAACCCAATACATGGGCATCTAATTCACGTCAACTTGAATAAAGAACATGATGATTCATTTCCCACAAACCCATTTGTTTTTTTTCTGAAAATCTAGCGGAAAACGCAACAAATCACATGGTTTATCATAATTTTCCCCATAAAAATGGCTCTATATTGGGGTGAATCCGCAATTTTTGGGGCGGGAGATGAGATAGTTGGCTAGGCACATCCCCAAAAAGGCAACCAAAAATAATATCCACATATATATTCCCATGAATAAATATACATATGTATATATATATATATATGTGTAAATTATATATAATTATATATATATAAATATGCATACATGTCCGACGAAAAACTACCATTTTTGGTGTTTGCTATGTCCCTTCTTGGAAGTGCAGGCTGCCAGGTCAAAAAAAATGGATAGATTTCACCATAGTTTTATGTCCCCCATATCCCAACTGCACCACCAAGTAGGTTACAAACTAAAAATCCCATACAAAATCTCCATTAAATCCGATTAAATCTGCAATTTTAATGGTTAGATTCCATTCAAATCTTCATTTTTCACGGTTAAATCAATTAAATCCCATTAAATCATATTATTATTTTTTTTTCATGGTTACATCCCATGAAAATCCCCATTTTTGCACCCCGAAGTTCCCATGCCCCAGCTCTTCCCACCTTGCTTCGCGAGTTGGCCACGGCGGCCAAGGTCGCCCCAATGGCTGCCATCCCAGAGGGCAGCAGCAGCGCTTGATGGCGACCCAGGGACAGACCGTAGAGCTCCAGCAGGGCTGACCTTGGAATATGAAGCGAATCTAGAAGATTTAAGTAAAGATCTGTAAGATGTACATAATCTATCTGTGCATATATATATACACTATAACCTATAAGATTTGAACACATTGTGTATATATATATATATATACGTGTGTGTATATATATACAACTATCTACAAATTACAGCGCCGACGAGATGGAATATGGATAGAATTAAATCTATGGGACATCTAGATCTTATTGCAGATGGAATTCCTACTTTATGTACATATATATATATACATAGATGATCATATATGTATATTATCCCATATGGACATATGAAGGATATCTACAATATGTGTAAGATATCTATCCATATAATCCATAAGATCGTAAAATGTGCATACATAGCTATTTTTGTTTTAAGTATCAATATTTCTATAACATAAAGATCACGAGGTTGCATAGAGGTATGCCAAATGATGCAACTGGGAAGTCAAACTACTACATAAATGACAATGCACACCCGATAAAATAAACAACATATGAAAAATATAAGATTGTAAACTGTGTATATCTTTAAACATCTGTAACATGTCCTATTGTTTGGGGTATGTAACTATATATGTGAATATATGTTATATATATATATATATGTTTATGTATATTGATTATATGTTACCTATATCTATATCTATATCTATAAATATATATCTATATATACACCTGCTGTGAGATATTTTTTAAACTTTTGTTAACAAAAGTAGAACAGTGATATGTAATGGGATCTGAAGCAAACAAAAGAAAAGAGAGGGACTACTGAACATGTCAAAAAGGATTCAAATACACAAAAGCATCATATTAGGTGTCCTAAAATGGCGGTACTTGAAACCATCCAAAACTAGACCATGCTAATA
This sequence comes from Cladocopium goreaui, assembly GCA_947184155.2. Classification (NCBI taxonomy): domain Eukaryota; class Dinophyceae; order Suessiales; family Symbiodiniaceae; genus Cladocopium; species Cladocopium goreaui. Next base: position 161,640 of record CAMXCT020000018.1, read on the forward strand.
TTGAAACCTATGGTTTGAGGGATCCACCATTTGAAGAAACCTCCATATAGCCAAACGATGCCAAACGTGGGGTGTACTGAAAACAACGCAGCAGAACTTCCGATTGAATCAACATATATATATATATATGTAGTGGAATGGGGTGGTGATCAACAACCGTAAGATGTTTATCACCAAAGCTTGGATCTTTTGAGAAAGTTATGGGGAATTTAACCAACAAACACCAGGGTTCTCATTGGCAACTGTGGGAACTGGACCAGAAACAGTTCAGATTGAAGCAGTAACAGAACATCTCTATACTGCATACACATGTTATCTCCAAGAAGAAAAAATATGTATATATATATATATACATACGTATAAATAAATATGTATATGTATATACGCATATATATATGCACGGATACATAAGTACGTATGTATATATATATATATATATACGTATATATATATAATGTATATATATATACATTATATTCAGCCAAACCCAATGGATGCATATTGACTAGTTCCTGATTGCTACATATTGCTATAATCTGGACCATCGCCTGGCAGGTGACTTCATCGGGAGTGCAGGCGAGGGTCATGGCTACACCCACGGTTTGATTGCCACCATAGGCTGGGAAGTATATATGCAATGTAATGGTTGCCAAGTGGCGACATACTCAGGCTTTATATGCAGGTATTATTGATGGACATACATGGACATACGGACATATCAATATACAAAGTGTAGTCAACCTGCGGCTATCAATATTGAAATACGGGAGTAGAACCTACCATCAAAGGGGGTTGCTAAACTTGAGACGACCAAAATAAGGCAACTCTCCATAGAGGCAACAATATGATTCCTCAAGACTGCTTTCATGAGCCCCTGGGAATTTGCCAGAACAAACAACCAGTCATAGGCAAACACAGTTTATATCAAGGCAAGGATCCATGGATTGTATTTCTCCTCAGGGTAAAGAAAACCGGAGCAGTGCTTCAACTAGTCTTTAACTCCAAGGTCAACCAGAACATCATATACACTACTCATTCTTGACTCATAGCTGGAACCCAAAGGGCTCCAGTTTTGAATGCTTAGCATTGCTTAACCGGCTTAACCTCCCGGTCCCTCGATGTCCCTCGCAGTCCTGACAAGTGGCTCTAACTTCTCCCTGGATCGACTCCAAGTTCTGGAATACATGGCTCCCCTGACATGTTCGCTGAAGACCAGTGCTTCTTCGTCCACTTTCGGCATGCGCTGAGGGGGCACTGGATGGCACCGGGCGTGAGTCGTGGTTAAACGCTGCAGGGCGGACAAGGGCTGGAAACTTGGAGGTCCAATCTGTGGAAATGAGACTCCAAATTGTGATAAAACATTAATTTTGTAATTAGTGTTGTATGGTACCAAGTTCCTTGTTTTGCTTTTTTTCCAGGACGAAGGTAAGTTTGGGCCGAACTCGTTTGTGTTCCATTGACAGTCTAACCTTTTGTGGTACAACAGTGACATTATTATGTATGTAGCAAAGGAATCTCTGGAGTACGGCCAACCCGGATGAATAAACCACCAATTTATAAAGGGGTCCCCAAACTAGTGATAACGAACCAATTGTCTGCAAACTAATAAAGAAAATTAATATATATAAATATATATAGGTCGACAAACACTTAGACCATCCCCTTCTTGATTTTTGTGATGTTCTAAGTGTGTGTGTGCCGGCTCATTTGGAAAACGTTTGATGTTCTAAGTGTGTCGACATATACATCCTACTTCTTGTGGGTGTTATTCTTCTATCTTTTGGGCTTTACTTAATTACTATATGTAAGATTTGATCAGTGCACAGGTGAGTTTTATTATTTATTTATGGAGTGTTCGGCGCTGAGAAGTTTGCGTTGGAGAAAAATACATGATAATGGACACATTTTTCCTCTGCAACATGATATGACGAGTAAGAACCACAAACATCATGAACATCACAATCATCATCACAATCATTAAAGAAAATCATCATGATCATTTAACACAAATTCATAGATCAAATAGATATATGTTTATATGATATATAATATATATACATAACTCATGTTCACTAATATGAATCGTCATAATCATAGTCTCCTCATCCTCTTCATAGCAAGTTGGTTGTCGGATGATGTCGCGAATGACACAAGTGATGCATCACTTCTCTGAGCTCCCAACGCCTGAAAGCCAATCTTGGGCAAATGCCTTATCCTAGAGGCAGAGACTCGAAGCCACCTACATTTTTACCTTCCAGTAAACATAGAAAAAGACGTGGAAAACCACCCAGACATGTAGATCATTTTATGAAAGGGAAACCATGGTTGTTTTCCACATCTATGTAAACGCTTACCCCAGGGGCCCCAGGGTTTGTCTGAAATAGGCTGTCCTCTGCAAATTTTTAATCTTCTGCCAATCCATTGAGCGAATCAACAAATCCATTTTTTTTGGCTTCATTAGAATGACCTCAATCCATTTTGGTGGTCCATATCCAAGCGAAACAAAGGAACTGCTTTGGTGCTTGAGGAAGTATTGACTTCTGATGTGGATGTCTAAGCTGGGGATTCTCCGCAGCACCCTGGGACAATATTCGCTCAGCACTTTCTTGGAGGATCAAACCAATGGACACATAATTCATCAGGAATTCATGAATAATGGGATTGTTTTTTAATCGAAACGGTATACAACATCGGGATTTACCCTGCAATACTTGGCATATTTGATAACTTTTATACAAAAACAAATCATTGGCGAATGAATATGTTTGCTTGATATGTTTCTGGGGCCAATCCGAACCATGTCCAAATTTGGCGTTCGTTTATCCTGCAAAACTTGGGTTGCAGAGTGTCATTTCCAGTATGTTTTTTTTTGTCGAGTTCCTCTATTTGTATCCCACAAGGATATGTGGCTACATATATATATATATATACATAATAATTATATATATATATATATTTCTATCTATCCAAACAAATATAATAATTAGTTAATATCCATCAATAGATGATATATATATATATCCCTACATACATACATATACATGTATGTATATGTATATATATATATAATATCCAAACAAATATAATCATTAATATCCATCAATACATATGTACATATATATGGTCCCGTCCTCCGTCTCTCCACCCACCCCCCCCCAATGGGTTGGGTCCCCAGGTAGTAGCCCCAATTCCCTTCTATTTGCAAGCTATTGGCAGCATTTCTGAGGTCCAGCTTCGTATTTGCTAGGTCTTTGCAGCATTTCTGACTACCAGCCTCGCATTTACTAGGTACATGCTACCTTTTAGGCGACCTACGTAGCACACATACTCCTTCAAAGTACCTACGTGCTACCTATAGTCATACATACATGTGCTATGTATCTACTGTATCTACTTCCTGTTTACTACCTGTGTACTCTGACAACACTACCTCTGTTGAACATATACCGTACCTACCATACATGTCAATGATGCCATGCATACCATACCTATCATATCTATCATACATACCATACATACCATACATATGAAATGTAATTACCACACCTACCATACATACAATAGCATACATACAATAGCAAGCATACATGCCATACATACCATACCTACCTTAGATAGGACATATTCCATACCCATCATAGTAACCATACATACCATACAGACCATACATACTGTCATATCAAACATACCATATCCAACAGACTTACATACCATACCTACCATCCATACAATACCAACCACTCATGCCATACATACCATACCTACCATACATACCAAACATACCATACTTTCCAAACATGCCATACCAGACCGACCATACACACCATACATACCCACCATACCATACCACACCCCCACCACACCACAGGGGGGGGAGGGGGACAGTGCCACACCCCCACCACACCACAGGGGGGGGAGGGGGAAGATCTCATATGGGACCAGTATATGGGACCCATCCACCACACCACAGGGGGGGGAGGGGGACAGTGCCACACCCCCACCACACCACAGGGGGGGGAGGGGGAAGATCTCATATGGGACCAGTATATGGGACCCATCCCATATGGGGGGAGGGGGGGGGTGGCAGGGCCTGGTGCATATATACACCTGTATATATATATATATATATTATTATTGTTATTATTATTATTGTTATTATTAATAATCGGTAATATCATATCCAAAGCAATATCACCATGACAGTGGCCCAGTGCGTGCGCAACGCGGCGCTCCGCGGCAGTCCGCGCAACCGGCAGTCCTGATATCTGGCCAACCAGATGGGATCGGCACCACCGATGGTCCAATACAGCGCCTTGATGCAGCGGTGGGATCATCATGGGATCATTTTTTACTATGATATATATATATATATGGGATATAGATATCCAACATATGATATATATATGATATATCATATTTCTTGGGATGTACTTGGAATATCTTAACTATATCATCATGGGATATATATATATATACATAATATGATGTACTTGGAACATCTTAACTATAGGTGGATTTGTTTTACTATGATCATCGGTACTGAATAGGCACCGGGAAAATTTCACTACCTATGATCAAGTACAAGGACAATTACCTTTTAGTACCTATGATGGTACCTGGCCTATTATTCAGATCCTTGAATTGCTGAACAAACAAGGATCATCATAGGATCATTTAGTCAAAACATATGATGCATATACTTTGAATATCTTGACTATATTGTAGATGATTCATTCCTTAAAGTATCTGAACATATCACTATCATACTGGTGTTTCTCTAAAGATGGTGATATAATATATGGTTTGATGATGTTTGAATGTCTCGAATACTGGGATAATTGCTATCATGACTTCCGCTGGTATGCGTGGAGGATCATCACACGATTCTCGTCATGAACATGTTTGGTAACCAACAACGGGCACATAGAGGTAATCAAGGATCAAACTGATTCAAACTGTGGGTACGATAAAAAACCATCTTAAACCATAAGATGAACTATGATCAATTAAAGGTTAGGTATATTATTTTAAAGAAACCACCATAAACATCAATAAACAAGGACAGGTTCCACTGCTTGGAACCCCAAGCAGAAACCCTTTTTGGTGATCCCGCAGAAACCAGGGGCTACCAGGGCGTCCGGACGCCCAAGGTCCAGGGAAGACCAAGGCCCAGGAAGACGTTCACCGAATTGCTGCCTGCGGGTGACCAGTTAACGGAGAGAGCCGAAGAAAGATTTGTTACGTAGTGGTTCGATGTGGTTTGAGTTTTTTTTGTTGTAGAGTAAACATCGAAGGAATGTTTTCGTAATTTCGTAGTGCTCTTTTTGGCAAATTGATATATATTAATTAGCAGTGACATCTGGAGAAAAAGATGCGCAGTTCTTATAGTCGACGTAGCAGAAGTAGCAGCAAAAGAAAGTTGGACTTGCCCGTCTGACCGCCCCATTGTAATGGCCTGTCTTGGTCCTAGCACATGGAACTTGAACAACCATGAAGCTGGACACCGTTCGTTTCATTACCAGCATTTCATTTTGTGTCACCAAAACAAATGGCCAAACAGACCCAAACAAACGGGTGAAGGTCCCATGAATAAGAATCATATCTAGCATATAGCATCATATAGGTTGACATATATATAATAAACATAGCATCGAATGCTACATAAAATCAGTACATATACATGTATTGTCTGTTGCATTATAGATTGATAGATTGTACAATATTCTGCATCTACTGTATATACGCATATGTATATATATATACATGTCTGCTGCACAAATGTGCACTATGTATGTAATATGGAAAACCTCCGATGTATATATATATATATATGGTGCACATAGATGCAGCCTACCATCATTGTCCGGTTCATGGCCATGGAACAAAATATCAACAAATTCCCATCATAAATATCCCCATCAAATCATATGATGAGCCATCCCGTTATCCGTTATACTGGTTGATAGGTATCCCCAATGTGTGGGCTACAATTCATAAACCCCCAAAAAACCAGCCAGGTAAAACAACCCCGTAACAATCAACCATCAGTTATAAGGTTGCAACCCTCAATCCCTTACAATGATGGTTAAATCTGCATTACCAATCAACACTGGTTTTATAAATCTATGGGGAAGTTAAAAAAGGCCTGATTGTTGGGCTAGCCTATGGTAATTTGACAAAGCTATCAAAAAAAAGGTCGTCTTCAACAGGTAAATCGTCTATTTCTATGAGCTATGTTCCATAGCAAACTTGACCAGACCAGAAGGTATATCTGATATCATGGTCCCATGATAATCCCATGTTGAGTTGGTCCTATAACATATCATACCCTCTGGTAAACGGTTACATAACTATGGAACATCACTATTTTGTAGCTGGGTAAATCCACTATTTCAATGGCCATGGCTTCAATAGCTATATGTATGTTTTCCGGAGGGTAACATTAGATGACAATCCCTATGAACTCCCCATAAATAAAATCACTATGGGATCCCCATCAACCAGGGGAACCGCCCTAGGGCCCTAGCCCGGGCCGCCCTGCCTGTGACATTCCCCACAGACGCGTCCGCCGTTGGGTCCTCGAGGCAAGGGATGATTCAAGGGGTAGGGGCAACAATTTTAAGAAGCATGAATGTCATATTTAAATCATGTATGATATAATATAATATAATATAATAGAATAGAATAGAATAGAATATAGTTTAATATAATATAAGTTATATTATTTAATTGATTCCATATAAAATAGTTATAAGATAAAACAAGATACAGTACACTATTTATCTATCTCTCTATATATATATATATATTCAGTAGTACTCAGCTATATACGCATCACATCATCATGTTCGGTGAATTGGTATCGTCTTGTAACAAGCAATGCAAAGCGAAGCACCCTGAAAATCATCCACCAACTGCTGCTTTCATAACATAACAAGAAGCGATCCATGGGCATTAATAGTTTAGAGCATGAAGTGTCAGTGGCCTGGCGTTCAAACGCCCCTTCCAATCATGTTGGGTTTATGATCCTCGGTGGCTACTGCAAAGCCTCACAGTTTTGTTGCTCAAATCCCCGATTTTTTGCCTATTTGTCCTCTCCACCTTTTCCTCCTCCTATCAGGTCCTATCATGCGTGATTTTGTGCCCATTTCGACTGACTCAGTCATTATTAGGGATCCGAGCTCTTCCAGACCCCCCCCATCCTGCACTGCTGCAGTTCTAGAGGCGAAGGTATCCTGGCACCATCGAGTTCACGGCTGGGCAGCTGGGCAGCTCAATTGGACTCCCATAGCTAGGTGGGGAAGAACCCACAATCCCAACAGCTCCAATAGCATTTGGTATATTTGGTATGGCAGATATGCAGCCAAGACCGAAATGAAGGGGGTCGTGAAAGCTGATTGCAGGACTTGACATAGTGGAATACCACAACCACAAGAGATTGGATCTAGATGATGAAGATCAAACAAGAGGAGGGATCAACACCATTGTTAACACCCATGCCATGTGGCTTGCAACTACACATTGTTTGGCCCATTGGAACGTATTTTACAAACGTGCCCTGGAGCACCATATAAACAGCCATAAACAACTATAAACATCATAAACAACCATAACTAACCATAATTATTAAAATTATAACCAAAAATATATAGACCAATACACATCTCTACGCATGTCCCCCGTGTTTCTTCACTCAGCCACGGGCCATAGAGACGCCAAGTGTCGGGTAGGGACGTGCCAAGCGCCACCAAGGTGATGGCGGTGATGGCACTGCCGATTTCGAGCACGCACCTTTCGCAGCGTAGACGTTCCCATTTTGAGTCATCTTTCAGAGAAAATCATTTGGGTAAAAAGTCGGAAACGCACCAAAAACAGAAACTGAGACAAACACACACACACACACACACTGTGAGACACACCTATGTATAATATATATATATAATTATATAATTAGAAACTATTATAAATATACTGTATATTCATGTATATTCTAGAAACAATTCCTCCTGACCACTGCAACATCTTCTGTTGCTCTGCAGGCTCCTATATTCGGCGTACAAAAGCAAGTGCACCCCGTGAATCCATCTTCACTTGCTAAATGACGAAATGAGTGCTGTTTAACAAACTGGATCCTAGTAATCCATATGCTCCATGTATGATATATTTTCCTACATTTGGGTGATTTTTAGGGGAAATGTTGGTAAATATTCCATACATGGAGCATGTGGGTAATCCACTCCACCCCACGATTTTCCACCGGCAGTGTCGAGCCAAGAGACCCCAAAAGAGCTGCTAAATCCCCTACGACTGCAGTGAGCGCACCTCAGATGGGCAATGGTCCAACAACGGATCCATCCTGTTTTGCTATGGTCCGAATGTAGGTATGCCATGTGCCACAGCATGCCATAGTGCATAATATAAATATGTATATATATATATATGTATGTGTATATATATATAATTATACAATAGTATCTCACATGGCGAGCCCCGACGTCCTGAACCGAACAAAGGGACACTGGTAGACCTCCATCAACGTTAATCCATGAGAAAAAAACGTGTTTTCATAGGGAGGATAGCCATTTTAACAATCATCTATCACCATTTTTGGGGCAACCCCCTGAATCGTCAGGCTTTCTTCCAGGGGACCTTCTACTATCAACTCCCAAGTCCCTCCGGAAGGGTCGGATGACTGGGGGCCCTGGGGGCCCTGGGGGCCCTTGGGAGCCCCGGCCGATGCCCATCAGGGAGCCCACGAAACATAGCCATCCGTCGCAAAATCCCGGAGGAGGGATACACCTCAGATCCCAGCTGGAAGCATCAGCAAACCCTGGCATCCTTCCCCCAAAATGTGGTGTGTCATACAGGATGGGGCCCCCAAGATAGCGTTCAGTTGCCTTATAAGTGGCTTAACTATGGTTTATGGTAGATATAACTATAAATGGGCGTTATAATGGTTTATAAACCAACTTATAATTGGAGGGGGCCATCCTGTAGATTTTGATTGATCTTCCCATCATGCAGATCAATGGTTAATACTGACATTTCCCCTCTGGTAAACTAAAGTAGCCATGGAAGAATAGATTATTTACCTATTGTCCTATTAAACATTGTGATTTTTCATAGGTATGTTAGTCTACTGGAGGGTACCCACTATACATATGGGGGGTCCTAAAGTAGATGTGCCCCAAATATGCCCAATTCATTAAAACAAAATAGACCATTTTTTGGGGGTACCCCCGATTTTAGGAAACCTAATGTATACATATACATATATAAGTATATATGTATATAATATCACATATATATACACGTTATGTATATATATATATACATGTACATATGTTATATATATACATATATATGCATACATATACATATGTTATATACATACACATATGTTATATACATATACATATGATATATGTATATATATATATATGTATATATAAATCATTACATATATATATCATTATATATCCATTATCCGTCATATACACATGACATCCCATAGCTGCCCGCCCCGGGCCGCCACACGAAAAGACGATCTTCCAGGGGACCACCAAGAGCTGAGCGATGGAGAAGTAAAATATATTTCATCCCAATCCCAGCTGACTAATATTTTCAGAGGGGTAGGTCAACCACCAACCAGATGAATAATGTTGGTAAAACAATAATAGATGTTTATTATAGATGGTACCGTTTCTAAAATGGGATTGCTATATCCCTAGGATCCATGGTGCTGGTATATATGCTAACAAAAAGGGGGTATATTGATGGGATCCATGTTACCATTTCTGGCATACATGGATCCTATGGAACTACCCTCTGGTCAACTGTGACATAACTATGGAAAGATCCACCATGCTATTAATGGGAAAATCCACTATAAATGGTCATTTTCAATAGCTATGTTAGTTTACCAGAGGGTATATTGGTAGAGATTAATGCAATTTTATACAAACATAAAATATCTACATCCATCTCTTGCATATCTGCAATGTTGATGATCTTGATGTGTTGATCATCCAAAATTAGAATTTTATCATGAACTATCAAAATCAATAGATAAAATGGGAGTGGCAAGTCAACGATGAAGATCAACGTTCCGATGGCATGGTCTGCAGCTCCTATGCCATACATGCTAGAAAACTCACATAAAATCGTCGAAATATTGGAGGGCTAGGGGCGGCTAAGGGTTAAGTATGGTGAACCCCTGCGCTTAGGCCCTCAGAAAATTATCTCCTGGGCTCCCCAACGGCAGTGGAGATCATGGAGAGGCATTCAAAACAACCATTCCTGCCATGGCAGGGCCACCCAGGATCCCAGCCTAAGGCAAAATGGAAGCACCATACCAATATTTCGATCCATATTGGGTTTACCACAATGATCAATGTTTTTTTTCCACATTACCATTGATTAATCAATAATTGATATACCATTGATATACCATCCAGATATTTTCCAGCATCAGAATCATTCTTGAGCTCTACTTAGTCTACTTCAGCAACTGGCGAACATGGCTGCCCAGCAGTTCGTTCAAGACTAAGACAGCAGCTACTTAGATGCGCGCAAATTGAAGGGGGATGGTAACGTCACATTGAACGTGCAAACGGCATCCAATCCCCCTGTGAACAAGATGTTTGTCCAAAACTTTTGGGAAAAACGACAAACATCTACTGGTGGTGTATCATCTTTTTTCCCATCAACACTATATTTCAGACCCATATGGACAATTATGGATTCCCAAAATGGGGGTCACGCTTAAAACAAAATATCCACACTGAAATTCTGTGGAGAAAAGCACTGCTTTGGGGTAGCCCAAAAAAGGAGCCTCTCTTCCTCCTCATCCTCTTCATCGTCCTGAGGCCAGCTGATGAATGCAGAGTTTTAGGCAGGCCAATAATTTGATTCGCCAAGATGGACCTGGTCCATCATCTATAGATATTTCTATCCATTCAACTACCTTAAATGTATAACACATACCCTCTGGTAATTTAACATAGCTATAGAAAGATCCACCATTTTGTAGCTGGGAAAATCCACTATTTCTATGGCCATTTTCAATAGCTTTTTGTATGTTTACCAGAGGGTATTTATTTGATGGAAATCCTGTATTTTTGGTATCTACAATCTGGAGAGTTCCAAAAAACCACCCATCACTTTCTTGCGAAAACTGGTGGAGCACAGGGGATCGATCCGCAGGCCATCGCTGGGAGCCCCACTTTGAGCTTGATCGAATCCATGATCTGCTCCTTCCATGCAGTCCAATTTGACCTGACGCTTCAAGAAATGCTATGCTTAAGGTGTGGCAAAAGATTGTGATAGAATAAAACACTGAAAGAAAATATTACAATTCTTGGTTTCCCTCATGAGCTTCAGTTGTTTTTTGTTCATGATTTCTTTTTTGAGTCTCTTGCCGCGCGGTATGAGCTTTGGCCCAATTCACAGCGAGCACGCTGTGAATTCGAAGGATTCGCTCCTGCGGTGATGACGTTGAATATGGATGGTGGATGCTGGTTGATGCTTAGTTAATGCTGGTGAGTACTACATGACTTCACCAAGAAAAAAGTCCAAGCTGTCCAAGCTCAATCATTGTGGAGTTTTGGGTTCATCGGATGATGCTGATGATTATTGTATGGATATTTTTGTATCTTGTGTCATTTTAATGTTATCCTTATAGTTACTACCATAATGAGAAGGACAAGGAGGACCATCACGATGGTAGTGATATTGATGACAACGACCCTGAGCTCGGACTTCATCTTTAACATCTTTAAATGTATCATGGTTTATAATGGTTCATATGGTCAATAATGGTTAATAATGGTCTGGTTTATAATGGTTTATAATGGTTTATAATGGTTAATAATGGTTGATAATGGAACTTAAATGTCTCATTTTTTGAATCTTGAGGCTTGAGGGTTCACTTTTCTCAAGACCTCAAGACGACTTCACAAGACCAGCGATCTCCTGAATGTCTGGATCCGGTTCTATCACCACGTTTGCCACGCAAAACTCCTTGCCACCTGCACCGAAAAAACGACAGTCAGAATCGGGCCAGCTATGAACCTGGCCATGGGAAATAGACGTTATTTCCTATTCGTGTGCACATGGTATATGTCTATGCACAATAAACATTGCATATGTACACACATATATTATAATATATTATATTATGTAATTATGCTTTATATTACTGTTTACTATATTTTATCTTAAACCATTTATGCATATATATATATATATTAATAGACATGCGTAAATAATTGTGTGTTTGTATATATATATATATTGATATCCGCAGTAGAACAATGGGTACATCCCGTTGCCAGGTTTTTGTCGTCGTTAGAACTGGGGGAATTTCTCAAGGGTGACAGCCTCGCTCAAAAAGAGCCCAAGAGGACTACATATTTGGCAACACTTGCACCATCTGTCTAATGTTTACTGGTAATGTGGCTTTGATAATGGATAATAATGGTTAATAATGGTTAATAACTGTTAATAATGGTTACCTAACATAATAATGGATTATACTGGTTAATACTGGTGAATAATGGTTAATGATGGTTAACACATGTTAATAATAGTTATATAATGCGTAATACTGGTTAATACTGGTTAATACTGCTCAATAAATAAATAAATAAATATATAAATATATACATACATAGTTGGGATGATATTATTGGTAATGAGGTAACACCCAATAACAAGAACCTACCATTTGGGGATGATATTTACATATATTTACCCATCCCTCGCAATCTTGGGGGATGGGAAAACATGGTGGGGGTATGACTGGGAAAACCTGTTGATCCTGGGGATGTAACCAACCTGTTGAACAGTGAAAGAATGGGGAATGACCAACTATAATTGGGGGCATAAAATGGGGATAAAAATGACTAACTACATATATAATACATATATATATATATATAGGGATATAGATACTTACATGTATATGATATCTACTTGGGATGAAAACTGACATAGCCATGGAACATGGCCCATCGAATAGTTAGTTGATTTACCCATCAAAAAGGGTGATTTTAATTACCAGAAGGTATACAATCAAAATGGTGAACATCTGTTTTAAATTGTGAATATCACTTTTTAGGTCAATAACTTAAACATCTCACAACATGTTCATATTTGCTAGTCCTCACTAATTATACTATCAAATATGTACACACATGTTTTTGACGACAAGTTGATCTCCAGCATCAAAACCACCGGCCGATCCAACTTGCCTTCGGTGTTGGGGTCGAACTTGGCTCCCGTGATGTTGAAGATTACTATTCGGACAGTACTTCTAAGCCTCGAGGAATACAGGGAGTTGGGGCTAAAAAGAAATCAGGCAGCCATATAGGCCATAGGCAGCCCAGAAAAAATGTGTCAGCAATGGCTCAACCAAAGTGGAAGGAGATATCCTTTGAACAATTGACACAATTATAGGATGTTTAAGGTCTATGGGGTGTTATCATGTGTTATCTTTCCCTCAAAAAAGGAAGACTGACTGGACCGCACACGTTGGTCACTTCTTGCTCGAACCATCCAATTTGAGTGGTACCCAATTTTGATCCAATTCGCCCCCAACTAAGGAGGGTACTGGCATCGACCCGCTGGCAAAATTGTCAGTGGAATGGTCGTCACCATCTGACCATGTTCAAACCTCGAGTCGGATCGACTGATGGCCGTGGCATCCCATATGCTCCATGTATGGTATATTTACCTACATTTGGGTGATTTTTAGGGGAAATGTTGGTAAATATTGCAGCACCAGGGAGCATATGGGCATCTGTAGATGAAGATGTGTTTTTTTCATGTTTGTTTAGCGTGCTTTTAACGATCCATTAATTGGGGTATCCAATTTTCAGCCATACCCATCTTCTGCGAGAAGCGTTTTCCCCCAGACTGTCACGGACTCCAGAGAAACCAGCGTACATCCAGAAACACATGGCTGGCCTAAGATATACAAAAGTGGTGGGATAACAAAAAGATCACTTCGTTCAAGGCAAGGGAAAAAAAAACGATCCAGTCACACATCATTCTCCGGAGGTCAGATTGGGTCATATGATACGATATTATCTGACGATGTTATGTGCCTATAATTGTTGGTTAATAAAATGCTCAATTATTGTTGGTTGATACTCCCATTGGCGTTGGCTATTGAGTTATATCCCAAGGAAAAAAATGAATCCAGCACGGAATCACCAACAAAAACACATGACACATAGACTATATTATATACAAACCCGTTACAACCCCCAATGCATGTATATGTACTGTATATTTGTCTATATCATATATCTCCGCTGGGTTCTACCTTCCTGTATATCAACATATAACATCATATAACATATACAATAAATTTATGTAATTGTCCAAATCAATCCTAGTTTACTTGGATGTGTACCATCAGTTCGTTCTTGGGATATCCTCAGAAATAGGTTAAAAAACATGGTTACGAACGACTCGCTGGATACCTCAGGGTATCTGCCATGCCCCTGTCCTGGGACTCCCCAGGGTTTCGGGCTCTAAGACACCTTTGCCCGCCACATAGTGCGTCGAAGCCTGGGCAATGGGATTTCATTTCGACCCTGGGATCCTCATATTTTTTGCCCATGGAAATGGCTGAACAGTTCCTAGACGCTCTAGACTTCTGTTTTTTTTCTCAGATCTGATGTTTTTTTTTTTTTTGATTTTGAATACTTGTTGGAAGGGATTTCAACATATTGACTAATGTGGGGAAAACACTAATAAACCATCTCCCAGTCATCACCATACATAGGTGGTATAAACTATTCCCAGTCATGGGTGGTTTATGGCATTGTTTTACCCACATTACCGTTCATCACCATTCATCACCATTCATCACCATAAAACCATAAATAACCACTATTAACCAACATCAACCAACATTGACCGTTATTAACCAACATTAACCATTATCCCATTCCATTATACTGGTTGGTTAATAGTTATCCCTATTATGGTTTATTATAATCCCCATTAAACCAGATAGTATAATCCCCATAATCACCTATTAACTATGTTTTTTAATGCCTTATTAACCATTATTAACCATGATTAACCATTATGAACCATTATAATTATTAACCATTATTAACCATTATTGACCATTATTAACCATTATAATTATTCCCCATGATGAACCATGATTAACCATATATATATACACTAAGACATTCCCATTAACCAACATTAACCAACTTCGCTGCCTTGGCGGTATTGTCCTCAGTTCGCCATTCGCAGGTGACCTGGCGACGAAAGAGTCCGGTCCGGTCCGACTGGGCTAAACGTTGCTGGAAACATACTTATAATGTATATATATATATATATATGTACATATATATATATTGTGTATATCTGGTTGGTGGTTTTAACTATCTTGAAAAATACTAGTCAATATTGCTGTATGTATATAATGATATGTAATATATGCAATATACACAAATATGTGTGTATATACGTATATGTATATATATATATATATGCTACACCCCTCCAAGAACGGTGATTCAGATTTACCATTGCTTGAACAGACGTGGATGAGAACCAGGTGATGAATTTGGTGAGATGGTTTTGAAGGCAAGAGGCATGGACAAGAGCTGCCAGAGGATGTGGAATTAGATGCGCTACCAACTGTGCCAGTCGCCCAACTATAGTATCTGTAATTTATTCAAATTTATCAAGTACTATTTTGATTTTTGCTTTATAATGAGACAAATATTAAGTTTATAACTATAGTTTGTAAAAACAAACAATCGTGGAATATTGTCTAGGCCTATAAATTATTTTCAAAATCAATTACAGTAACGTTTATGATAGATATGAAATGGCTTGAAAAAAAGCAAACCACATTTGATTTAAATATAATAAACAGGCAAAGCAATTGTATAAAAGCACAAGAAATAATGCATTTGTATAGCGATGTCAATCGCTACAAATTATTACTAGATAATCTAAACAGAGAAAAAACACATAGCAAAAAACAACAACTAATAATTTTGACAAAATAGCCCATGAATTAGAGTCAGATAGATTATATCAAACATATTCACAATATTTGTCACAATATAATAAGTTAAAAGCTAACTTATCCAAAATTTTAGATAATATACCAAACATGTTATCGGAAGATGTGCCTGTTGGTATGTCTGAACAAGATAATAAGTTAATCAAACACTATACGTTAAAAAAAAAAATCATTTTAGATACTGCATTACAAATGAAATTTAAATATCATTTATCTAAAATGTCACGTGCATTAATAAACTTTATGCTTGATACTCATATTTCAGATTTTGGTTTTGAAGAAGTTAGCCCTCCTTTAATTGATCAATCTCAAGCAATGTATAATTCAGGTCAATGGCCTAAATTTAGTGATGCATCCTTTGTGATGGATACTGGCACTAGACTGATTCCAACATCTGAGGTTCCTTTAGTAAATCTAGAAGCAGGAAAAAAACATACTGAAGGTGAATTGCCTATTAGATACACTGATGCGACATATTGTTTTAGATCTGAAGCAGGTAGTGCAGGTAGACATACTAGAGGTTTTATTAGACTGCACCAATTCTCCAAGGTAGAGTTAGTTAGCATTTGCACACCGAATCAGTCACAAAGGGGGCATGAGTTAATTTTGCATGCTGCAGAAACCATATAAAAAAAAAAAAACTTGAATTGTCTTACAGAGTATTATTACTTTGCTCTATTGGCACACCCTTTTCCTCCCAAAAAAATGTGATATAGAGGTATTGATGCCTGGACAAAAAAAAAATGAATTTTCTAGTTGTTCTCAATGCGGTACTTTTCAAGCTCGAAGATTAAAAGCTAAATATGTTAGTTAATCAAATAATCACAAGGATTTTGTACACACATTCAACGGTACCGGGGTTGCCAAAGAAAGAATATATGCTGCAATTTTAGAAAACTATTACGACAATAATGTTATATATATATATACACCAAAGGTATTGCAAAGTGATGTGGTATATAATAGAAAAAATAACCATAGTTTATATATTTCTTATTAGCTCTTGGTGCACACATGCAAGGGATAGATGGGAACATCAATATCTTTGAGAAATAATACACACAAAAAACACTTGATTTCAATTGGGTTTTGGAATTTGTGGTGGTGCCATATAGATTTGGACATGAGGGAATGCCATACACTATACATATTTAGTATCGTTGTTAGGGGTTGCTACTCTAGCTACTTAAGTGTCTCTTGCTTTTGGGGAATAATGCATTCTGCATGCCAAGAATGCATTCTCCCCCAAAACCAAGAAAGCAAGAACCAAGATTCCACCATACTCTTGGATTCAATCTTGGTTTTCGAATCATGTTCCCATCTATCCCTTGCATGTGTGCAACAAGAACTGAAAACCAAAATTGAATCCAAGAGTATGGTGGAATCTTGGTTCTTGCTTTCTTGGTTTTGGGGGAGAATGCATTCTTGGCATGCAGAATGCATTCTTCCCCAAAAGCAAGAGACACTTAAGTAGCTAGAGTAGCAACCCCTAACAACGATACTAAATATGTATAGTGTATGGCATTCCCTCATGTCCAAATCTATATGGCACCACCACAAATTCCAAAACCCAATTGAAATCAAGTGTTTTTTGTGTGTATTATTTCTCAAAGATATTGATGTTCCCATCTATCCCTTGCATGTGTGCACCAAGAACAAAAAACAAAGTTTGAATCCAAGAGTATGGTGGAATCTTGGTTCTTGCTTTCTTGGTTTTGGGGGAGAATGCATTCTTGGCATGCAGAATGCATTCTTCCCCAAAAGCAAGAGACACTTAAGTAGCTAGACTAGCAATCCCTAACAACGATACTGTATATATATATGTATAGTGTATGGCATTCCCTCATGTCCAAATCTATATGGCACCACCACAAATTCCAAAACCTAATTAAAATAACTTGTTTTGTGTGCGTAAGATTTCTCAAAGATATTGTGTGGTATGGTTGACTCATATCCAAGACATAACTCATCACTATTACAAACTTAGTACCACTGATCTTGTGTGTGTACCATATATATATGTATATATTCGTGTATATATATTTATATACGGGTAACTGATGATTAGTATGGGTAAAATACTGAATATATAGGTAAATGATGATTAGTATGCGTAAAATACTGAATATATGGGTAAATGATGATTAGTATGGGTAAAATACTGAATATATGGGTAAATGAATAGTACGGGTAAAGAAGAGCACATATTGGTAATTTGTTAGATGTCAACTTCACATATGGATAAATAACGGTCAATCAGTGTATACATTGCGTGGTTTGGCAACAGCTGTTCCAACATCTCCCACCAAGAATGACCCAATCATGTAGGGAAATATGCGGATGTAATATGGGTACCTATAATCTATAGGATTCGAATCTCCCCAGTTGATGCTCACTTCAAAAGACATGGTCCTAGATGCCACGGCTGGAGCATCACTCAACTCACGCCCAAAGGACGAAATACGACAAAACACACTATGTGGTAAACCCAATGTCACAGTCATAGCCCATCCTAGAATTCACCAGAAAATGACAGTTCTGAATTAAAGGGTCAATCCCACACTGCCACTTCTAAGTTGATGCCCTTAGATAGAAAAGCACTATTCATGTGATTCATGTGATTCATTGAATCTACATATGCTTCATGTATCTTCGTATGCTTACCATGTGGTTATTTAACATATCCATGGAAAATCCACCCATTTTTCAGTTCGGTAAACCATCTATTTCTATGGGCCATCGAAATCCCATGGCTATGTTAGTCATAACCAGAGGGTAAATCCAGTTATATCCATCATTATCCAGGTTATATCCAGCTATATCCTACTCCATCCCGTGGTTCACCCATCCAGATCATCCAGGTCGGCCTTGCCAGCGGCACCGTCCCTCCGAATGACCGGAACATCCAGGATCTTTTCCTGGCGCATTGGTGAGCTGCAACCCTGCCCTTTTGGCAAAAACCATCGGGAAAAATGGGTAAAAACAGCAGAAAAGAATGAGTAGCATTACGGTAACACTCTCCAGTTTTCTGTTTTTTGTTGAGGGTCTAGATATATCAGCGATATAATGTATGATGGAAATAATATGTAGTATATATGGCAAAGCCAACAGGAACTGTGGCGAACATATGTGGTTCAATCTTGGTGGGAACGCCTCAAAAATGGCGATTGACACCAAAAGTAATGTTGTAATATAAATAATTAATATCAATCGACCTATATCCAAATGGCCAAACAAATGTTTCTGGTGAGTGCACATCCCAAAAATATACAAGTCATAAAGTCATCAAAGGTCAATGCATGTCAATACCATCACCCCAATGAAAAAAAGAAACCATCATGTGGTGGGTTAAACGAGGTTTGCGGTTATAGGGTCAAATCGTACCCTGTTCACAACAAAATAGCAGGTTAATGCATCCCTGCAAAATCTGGTACCAAAGCTTTTGACCCATCCCCAAGTAGGTAACCAATAGCAAAACCCCAATAAGTAGAACAAATGAAGACCTGGAAATAATGCGGGGAAACATCATCTGTAACATCCTGGATTCGGTTTCTTCCTTTTTAGAGATTCCTAACATGTAAAGCTGTCCAACATGAAATGGTGTTAATTACAACAACTGGTCATCGCGGATTTTCAAGCTCTTTGCCTCTCACTATCCTTTTCTGAACTGCGCTACTATCCTCTATCATCCAAACATCTGCGATGGTTTGGCCACCCCAAACTATCTGGTGTGTTTCCGCCTAATATTTTGACCATGGTTGGATTTCAGGTTGTGCGCCACGTGTTTTAGAGAGCTACAATTGTGTATGGGAAGAAATCCAGTTTGAGACAATTTGCAAAGAGATTCCCAGAAGTCTAGGGTATAAAATCCCATAAATGGATATGATTCCCATAAATGGATAGCATATTTGTGGGAAAACACTTGGGCCCTTTGGGCACAGAATTTGATTCCAATCCACAGCACCAGAGGCACCAAACACCTTTCCCATTTCCAGAGCGTTCAGTTCGTGTGAAGCTCTGCTGGGATAATTTATGAAGTCAAGCATTTTAATCTGAGTCGATTCTGACCCCTCCTGGGAAATTGCATAAAAATGTCATAGATTTCCGCAATTCATTGGAATGCTTCGGTGAACTGATTCTTTCTCTTCTGACTTAGATGATCATGAACGCCTACAATCATGAACCCATCATGTATTATCAAATGTCCATATTTTCGCTGATTAGCAATCCTTGCAAATAAATAATGGTTGATAGTTCTTCAAAGCACCATTGAATATGTATGATCATCATTGATGGTTCAACCCGGCAACTGGTTGTTAACACAACGCTGCATGTCCAATTCTGTCTCTGAATATCTCCAATATATCCGTTGAGACTGGTTTATTTGGCACCTTTTCAGTACAGGATGGTGCCCAGTTATGTTTGTTGCTTACTAAAACATCAGCAGGTAGCAGCAGCAGGTAGGCAGCAGCAAGCAGCAGCAAGCAGCAGCAAAGCAGCAGCAAGCAGCAGCAAGCAGCAGCAAGCAGCAGCAAGCAGCAGCAAGCAGCAGCAAACAGCAGGCAAGCAGCAGGCAAGCAGCAACCAGCGTTTGCCCCCTTGAAAGAATAATCAAATACAAGTTTTAAAAATAAAAATCAACGCAATACAAAAATTGAACTTTTTCCATGCGCACGGCCCCAAAACGAAGAAATCGTTCAATTACCAAAAGTTGTGGTGATGCCAAACTTGAACTTTTTCCAGGCGCACGGCCTCCTGATACGACTTTTACAAGCTGATACGACTTAACGCTAGCGCTTGTATATCAAGTTCTACCAAGTTATGTTTCTTGTTTTATAAAGCCATGAACCGTAGAATTCAGCCACTTTTTTTTTGTCAACTGAACAACATCGACGGACTCCTGGAACTCTTCGACGGTGGTGAGATTCTCGTCCTCAAAGCGGATGTAGCCTGCCTCCTGTGACGGAAAGAGAACGTTGTGACGGATGTGACTGAAGGAAAATTTCTCATCATAATAATAATTATATGATAGTATATGACACTTATAATAAGATATAAGTATCTTTGTCATCATCATAGCTTGTGACACTTAAGATTCGTGATGTTCCAAGTATAGAATCATATTAGAAGTTTAAGGATGTTTAGGATGTTCTTCTTTTGATATGACTATATAAATGTATATGGATATATCATGCTGAAATGGGGATCCAATCCCTGTATTCATATGGTGGTATAATATGATATTAAATGGACATGTCCAACGGCAAATTCATTTCCCAACGCCGCATTCGCTACCACATTGGTTTTCGGTTGCCCGAAAGTCATTCAACACCTCCATCTGGCTGTTGCTTCCAAGGTCACATGCAAAAATTGCATGATTGCGCATCAACATATGCAAAACTGAATCAATGTGATTAAAACAATGCCATAAACCACCCATGACTGGGAATGGTGTATACCACCTATTTTATGGTGATGACTGGGGGATGGTTTATGACATTGTTTTACCATGTTTTACCCACAAGCATAATTAATCGACAAACTATCACAGGATACTGGCTGGGTCCATGTTCAACCCGAAAGCTTTGACTGACATCTTTAGTTTCTATTATTTTTTATGCATTCCCCAGGTCCGTTTCTCAGATTTTCCCAGTTCCATTGCTTCAATTCATGGGACAATATGCCATATCCTCATATAGTTGGATATGTATATATAAACATAATATATCCCATTACTGGACATCAATATAAATCCACATCTTTTGTTATCGCATTTGTTGGTACCCCCACAAAAAAAAAAAAAACGGTGACCCGGTGACCCGCTCCGGTATACGGGTCCTCGTTGCTGAGAATCACTAAGGTGGCAGAGGCCACCTTTGTGGAAGTTTTGGCATCGATCAAGTCCAAGTAGAATTCCTGTGGACTCCCACGGTTCAATCCGCTTGATACATGTTTCAATGGATTGGTTTTCTTGGGAAAATCTTCACCGGAAACCATCGATGTTCCCGTTCAATATAGGGCTTTCCTGTAAATTTTCCCTTAAAGCAATCCATTGAATGTTGGTAACTGTTGGTACATATACTCCGTATATAGATGGGGGTTTCCATAGTCATGGCGGATCCCAATAACTGGTTGGTTTGTAATGGAAAGTCCTATTCAGATGGATGATTTAGGGCCTTTAGGGGTACCCCCACATCAGGAAACCTCCATTTATAACTATATATTATTTATTATTTTATGATATTACACAGTATATTAAACTCATTGTAACTCTATATATGTACCACTAAAACAAAAACAAACTGTACAAAGACATAGATACATACAGCACTCCTTCAAAAACCTGCAAGAAAATGCGTTGTCTTTCTTTCTGGGTTCTTGTCGGGAGGGCAAGGGTTGTTAGTGGGGTGGGACTAATGACCACGCCATCATTCAGGGGTTGTGAATGGAATTTAATGGTATCTCATCATTTATTTGTGGTTAAAGCCCCACTGGTTCTTGGTTTGTTGTCTGGCCAAACCCCTTGTTTGTTCGTTTTAAACAGTTCCTAGTTCCTTTCTGTTATCTCTAAAGGAAACGCTCGTTGCTTCATTCCCAATTTCTAGTGACTTGACTTGATTTGGAAAATAAAACAAGCCCAACCGGCTAGATTCCTGAGTCGATTGGGTATATCTATATGGGTGTGGGGCATGCCCGTAAGAGGCCAGTTTTAATAAACAACTATGACTATGATAAGCCGATAAACCATGACATTTTCGGGTACGCTACCGCTACTGCATCTTTAGTGAAATGGCTTTGTCTGCACATAGGCTAACCTCATATTTGTTCATGGTTGATCAGCATGTTTCCTATTTTCAAATGGTAGTTAACTGGCCCATATGCTCCATGTATGGTATATTTACCTACATTTGGGTGATTTAGGGGGCAAATGTTGGTAAATATTCCAGCACCATGGAGCATATGGGTGGTGTATCCACCATTTTTCTTGTTGACCCAGCCGTTGACCCCTTCCGCCCAAAAAAAACCTCGTTGGACTCGAAGGCTAAGCTGTTGGCGATGTTGATGAGCACCGACTGAGGCCGTCGAGGTAGGTACTGCTCTGAACTTCATACAAATGGTATATATATATATATATATTATCGATTGATCGATATGTCTTCATATGTATGCATAAAACATATATATATATACACACACACTTTATGTGTATATATATAGTTTTCATGTGTCTTCATAGAAATATCTATCTAGTGACATGAACTGAACTTTGGATAGATAGATTGTCACCATGTAAACAGGGTCATTTCCTACTGCCATGTTTCGTGGTAAAATGCCCTAGTGGGGTTTGTTAAAACATGCCGTTTTTGGGCCCGAGATGACTATATATGTACCAACATCACATACTCACATACTCACTATATATGTATAATATATGGTATATATGTGATATATGGTATATATGTATAATATGTATAATATGTAGGCATTCCTTGTCGGATACCGCTTAAATTCTTCAATCTATAGCTGCATTTCTTGCAGCATTTTTCAGCCGCAGCGCGGAGAGACTTGGAGTGGGCGAAGCCAAGTCAAATGAATCGGAGCTCTCGGCACTGCATTTCCCTCGTCTCTCAGCATGTAGGTGCATATCATCAACGAATATATATATATAACATATGTACATGTATGTATACATATACAGTAAGTACACATACGAATACACACTGCCTAATGCGTTCAGCAAATAAAGCAATGAATCATGTGAAATGGTCATTTACCTTTTGTTTGCTTGCTCTAGTAAGTTCTAGTCCCTAGTCCCCAGTGAACAATCAAAGTATTGTCCCCTTGGTTAAGAGCCAACAACATCTCAGTGATCTCAGTGTCCTGGCTAAGTCAGGCTAAGTCCCCACGTTTGCTGCTTAAACGCTTGTTTGCGCATCCCACTGGGAATTTAGCTACAGAATGTCGTGTCATTTGGTACAGAAACAGCTTACATGTAGGGGGGGGCCCAAGGTATTATAACATGTTTTTAAGTACAATCATGGGGGGCCAACCCGAGGCAAAGAAAGAGCTCACATGAACAACTTTCTGAATGATTTCTGTACATAGTGACATCCCCAGAACAAGTTCAACTTCAAAAATGCTCTGATTCTGTACACCCCTCTCTTTTTGGGGGGGATCAAGGTTTGGATATGTACCAGATGAGGCCGCACAACCCCCTTTTGAGGGGTGTTCAAAATGGGGTGGACCAACAATAATGCACCAATCATCTTGAAGCAAAACCGCGTCTACAAAATGACAATGAAGAACCTTCAAAAAACATTAACCAAAAAAGTGTACAACAATGCCCTGGAAGGTGTACGAAATGCTCCCTAAAAAGGCTACACGGCCCTCCCATTTGGCACAGGAAACTTCAAGGGGCATGTTTGTGCTGTTTTTTGCTGGTACAAGAACATAACTGAATTCAGCATGAAGTATGAGAATTGGCCCTGAAAATAGGGAAAATCCCCAATTCCACTGGATTAAGACCTCATTGTCCCATATTTTCCGCGTGGAACATGGCTATGACTGTGGGTATCCCCAGAAAAATCCTGCCTTCACCACGGACCCTGCCTTCGTTTCCTCTCCAGGGCCAAACTTCAGGACACCTCGCAGGGCACCATACTGGCGGTATGTATATATATATATATATATACTTATTTATTGATTTATTTGATCATTGGGAACTATAATTGTATATTATATATTATATACGGTATGCATATATACATACAGTATGTATACAGTGTATATATACAGTATATATATATATACAGTATATATAAAGTATATATACTGTATATATATATATATATATACATTATATATATATATATATACAGTATATATATATACAGTATATAATTATAGTATCATACTGTTTGCACATATCTGAAAGACACCTAAACAGAATTGTGATTCAACCAATTGTTCACCTGTGCTGAGCGGGGCTGGAATCCTGGGGATGCCACCAGACCTAATCGCTGTTTGACCTTGGATACCTTGATATCAACCTACTCAGAGTTCACAAACGAGCTGACCCAGGGATTGTCACAATTGGATCAATTTGCTGTCCTCTTGGGAAGGAAAATAAACACACAACAGGTCGACTTGATATAGCCATACCATCCCATACCAGCTATCGATCAGTGATTGGCGGTTTCAACACATACCAAAAGCAGGGGGGTTCCACTTGGAATCGTCCCGTTTCTTGGATGGAACAAACAAACAGTCTTGAATCTCAAATCAAACGAGAGTTCAAACCATTGGGCCCTGACGCACCAATTATATAATATATATATAACTGGTGGCTGAAAACATCAGTGCTGAGATGTGCCGAGTGAAAACATCAATCGAACATAACACTATGTCACTATGTGACGTGCTGATTTAAGCCACCAAAACTGGCAGAGCTAGAGTGGACATCTTGGATTCTAAAATCTATAGCCTCTGGTAATTTGTTACATAGCTATTATTGAAAATGGTGATTTATAGTGGATTTTCCCATTGAAAATGGTGATTTTCCATAGTCATGTTAGTTTACCAGAGGGTATATGTCTAGGGCCAAATCAATGTTATGTCATCTCGAATATGACCCATAAACCATGTAACCGATGAACATCAGTTCTGAAATTTCTTGGAAATCACTCTAAAAGTTACATACAGTTACACAGCTACACAAACAATCTGTGATGTCTCCATCATCACCCCACAAGGGCCCAAGGGTGGTTGTCAAGCACTCTAGTTACATCAGGCCTTACCTCTTTGGTTTTTCCAGGGATAGCCTCAGATTGCACGCCTTCCACATGTGTGTAGTCCTCGTCCCGCTTGGCCCGACCGGCACGCCTGGGGAAGTGGGGGCCTCGTCCCCGCTTGGATTATGAATCCTTCCTCCATTGAAACTGGCAGGATTATAGCGTGTATATATGATATGATTATATATTATTATAATTATCATAATATGTATGTATGTGTGTATATATATATACGTGTTTCCTCCATTCAAAGTGATGACCATGAAACCCCAAAACTCTGTATACCCAAAACACCTTTCGTAATCCACGAAGTCACCACGTCGTACCCCTTGTTTTGCGCAGGACATCTGAGCTTCCCACGTCTGGTATGTGATACTGGCGTTCTCATCCACCTGAGGGCTGGGTCAGCTGTTGAATTTCCAGCACAAACGTCACCCTTCCGTTCTGGTTTATATGCGTCTATAATGATATATAACCTTAGTATACCTTAGTATACCTTAGTTATAGAGGTGATGAACTATCTATATATAACACACACACACAACAAAAAAACAAGATCAAATCAATACAATCCCCCCAAAAAAATATCCCAATGCCACCATACTTCATATCAAGTTGATTGATTAGGTAATGTCAACCCCGGATTAATAAACCATTGTTTATTAATTAGGGGGGTATTCCTCCAATAGTCATAATCTGATACTTTTTTATGGCACATTATGGCACCCTCCCAACTAAACAGCCGAGGGGTTTATTAATCCAGGGTTGACATTATATCCATTTGACATATAACATAGCCATGGGAAAATCACAATTCTTAAGAACGGTAAACCATCTATTTCTATGGACCATCTATACCATGGCTATGTCCCAACATCCCAACATCCCATCCCAAGTCCCCAAGTCCGGCGTCCCGGACGGCGCCGGAGCGCACCACGCGGACGGAGACGCTGCGCTGCCGCACCTCCACGATGCCGATCTGATCGTAGGCGAAGGCGAAGCCTTCGAAGGCGGCGGTCCCGGCCGCGTCAAACGCTACGGGATTTTGGGAGATTTCGGGATTTCACAAGCAAAAATTAGGGGGGATTTCACATGATTTACCATCTGGTTATTTAACATAGCCATGGAAAATCACCATTTTTAATAGGTAAACCCAGGTAAACCATCTATAAATGGGCCATATCCCATGGCTATGTTAAATAACCAGAGGGTAACCATGAATTTGTTGAACTTTGGGGATTTAACCAGCCAGATTTACCAACATTTGAGGACTAAGCATCAAATATGAAGTACAGCAATTCAGCCACTTTCAAATGGCTGGGATCCATTGAGATCGATTCAACAAATTCAACAAACGCAAATCTGAAAGTTGGGGATTTCTTGGGATTTCTTGGGATTTCTTGCCATTTTACCATGGACTTTTACCATGGTTTAACAACGAAATCTATGGGGACTCACCATGGGGGACTCACCATGAAATCATGGACGAGATAACACGGTTGGGAAAGGCACCACCAGATCCGGTTGAACTGGATTGAAATGGCAACATATGAAAAGTGCATATCAATACTAATCATCATAATAATAACAATAATAATACTATATTTCTAAGAAAATTCGAACAGGACTTTCGAACAGACCCCTATGCCCCCTAATTATCTATTGTTATTATTATTAATTGTTATTATTTTTGGGGATATTTTTCAAAAGTCCCGTTCGCATACTTTAAGGTAAAGAGTCAGTAATAATGCTGGCATTTGCGCGTACATACACACACACAAACATAGTGTCCTACCATGTCCCACCTCAACCTCAAGTCTCATTCTTTCTCGCGTCTTGCGATGTCGAGTCTCTTGTTCTGTTGTCATTTTTTCTTAATCAAAGCATTGTACACTTCTGGGCGAATGTGAGGTTTTACCCCACTTGTGTCCAATGGTTTCGGACCTCCTCGCCCTGAACCACTTGCTCGACCACCTCGACTTCGCCCACTCCCTTTAGGAGCTGACGAAGATGAAGCTGCTTTCGCTGGAGTTGTTTTCAAACTTGTCTTTTTGTCTTCCACTGAGAAGTCACCTTGGGTGTCCTTCTCCAAGGAGGAAGAAACAGTAGAACTGTCTGAATTGGAACTGCCATCACCTCTGCTCTTCTTGACTGACTTTGAACCCTCATTTGATTCACTTGCCTTTCTCTTTTTGGTAGTCGGGGATGTCTTGTCGGGGATTTCGTCTTCCTCATCAATCTCAGCGTCTGGTTTGCTGCCCTCTATCAATGCTGTTTCGATTTGCGCGCGGGTCGGCTTGTCCTTCACATCCTCAATTTGGTCCACATTATGACATTGACATCACTGATCATTCCAAAAAAAACATATCTTTTGGATGTCCCCTTTGGAGCTTAGCTTTGAAAAACAAAACCGCACATCTTCGGGAAAATAAAAGGACTGACAAGAAAATGCACAGCCGAAGCGACACCACCGTGCTGTTCATGGGTTTTCCAGAGCCAGTCCACTATCCACGTCAATGCCTCTAACTTGGACCTTTTGGCCTTGTAATTTCGTGACCTTGCCCAATGTGTCTGCACCCTTTTAGCTCTAGCCTTTGCTTTGCCCTTGGCATCTGCCTTGGCCTTGCCTTTCGCAGCTGCTCCTGTGCGCAATGCTTCTGGGATGGGAAAATACCCCTGGAAAGAGTAGCTTGCAGGTTGCCAGGTCAAGACCGTGTTCGGCGGTCGCAATTCCTTCACCCGCTTGGGAGTAAAGTGGGCTGCCTTTGACCTCGACCATCCAACCCTCGAGACTATGAATTCAATGCGCTTTTCCTCGTCAAACTGTGTCTTTAGGGCTTCAAATTCTCGACCATCCTGCTCTCCTTCAAGCTGGCCTAACACTGCACCCAAGTAGCTAGCTGAGAAGACTCTTTTTTTGGCTGCACTGGTCTCCTTTTCAGGAAACCATTGCAAGACCAGTTGTTTCCTTTCCTCTTCCGAAAGCTCCGGAAAGTAGCGCGTGATCAGCGAATGCCTTGGCTGGGGTGTTGTGTATACCTGTAGATATACAATGAACATTGCAAATGCGCCAAATATTAAGTTTTAGTTCCAGTGGGTCTCCCGCGTCCCAGTTTTTTGTTGAATCATTATGTTTGTTCAAGTAATATCCATACCATACCATCACTTTTTTGAACACCAAGACTAGACACATTTGGGATTTGAGTCCAGCTTTTTTTTCGTTGAAGGGGACAACCTTGACACCGGCAGTCAGCAACAGCATCTTCAACAGCCCGCCCAGTTTTGCTTTGTCTGCTTCTTGCCCAAATCGCGCCCAAAATCGAAACAGCGATTCATCCTCGCCAGTTCGTCGTAGCACGATGCCCCGACCCTCTGAATCAGAAGGGACTTCCCAAGGCAAACCTAGGTCTTGGCTTCAACGAGTGTCTAGTTCAGAAGTTGTCTGACAACTTGGGGTTACCAGTAAGGCTTACTTGTGTTGTTAAGTCTTTCTCGAAACCAGTGTGCATTAAGTATCTATAGCAGAAAAGGGAACATGTTAACAGACCACTGGAGCCTCAAAAGGGACACACACACAGATCCAAGAAACAGACTCGAGTGGGAACCCCTGCGTACTCCTCCTCATTGTCCCTCTGCCCAGGGTGCCACAGGTTGCGCGTGCAAAAAAACTGCAAGCGCATAGCGGTCTCTTTGTTGGTGGTCTCTGACAAAGCTGTAAGGCTGAAAAAAGCATTGCCATCCCCAAAAGGGGTCACTTCCCATGACATTCCAGCATCGCCATGAACACCGAACGAGATGAAGTAGGTGCCCGTCATTTTCTCCAGGTAGATGTTGTGTGCATCCATCAGCCTAGTAACCCAGAATCCTCCTGCATCGACAAAATTGCTAACGCTCGCAACTCTGAGCACTACCATTGCTGCCACCGATTTGAAATCTGCTTGGTTGCTTGCAGGCTTCACGTCGTCCACATCGGGAAGGGTTTGTTGTTTCTCATACTCTATCACCTTTGGATGCTGCCCCGCTCGAAGTCCTGCCCCATCTCCCCCCACACACACACACATATACATATACATCCACATACACACTGATTGTATTTGGCCACCGCAGACTTACCTACGATGAAAAGGACTAAAAGAACCATTTTGTTTCTTATCTGCATGGAATTTGACTCCAACCGTTGGAACGCGCAACTAGTGAATAGTTCTTGTTTATTCCTGTCCTTTGTGCTTCTTCAGGCATGCTAGCCGATACCCTTCTGAAATTTTTGAGGAAGGAGCGAATGAACCAATGTTCACATGCCTTCTGTGTGGAGCGGCTCGCGTCGTGACAAAGTCGTGGCTGTTGGGTCTAAGCTTTGGCCATTGAGAACTGTCTAAGCGAACCCAATAAGATTGCACATGATGCAACTTCTCGATTGTCCCAGTTTTGAACGGATTCTTGTTGGCCCTCTGAAAGTCGGCTGCGGCACCAAAAACATCCTCAAGAACTTCCTTCGTCGAAGCCAAGGAGTCACATAATCTGTAGATGTGGCCCCACATGGAATCAGTGGCCCAAGCAAAACGCCCGCAGTGCTCCCACATTTCCTGGATCTTTGGTTTGGAAACTTTGAAACTTGTCGAAATAATCCAGTATACTCTAGTATAGTCCCAGGCCAATGCAGAATTAAAGCAATTAAAGCTTAAAACTGAAACTTTGTTTTTGTGAAGTAAAATCAGCTGTATTACACTGTAAAACCCCTGTCCTGAACCATGGTGAGCTTGTGAAACCAGAGGTCTTGCAAAAGCCTGCGCACTGCCTGCAAGGTTCACTATTCACTGTTGAGCCGTGTCATTTCGTTTGTTCAACACTAACATCTAAAGTTGTGGGGCCGGCCCAATATTTTTTTGACATAGTTTTGCCTTCAAATCATCACCAGTTGAATTCGCAGCAGCTTGAAATGCGGCCTGAACCACCTCAGCGTCCTTTTGAATCTTGGCCTTGCATTGTCCAGCCAAGCCTGTGTCTGGGTCACAAATGCCTAGCCAAAGATGCGGTTGCGTCTCTGAATGGCAGGCCATGCTCCATGCACGCTGGCATGCCACTTCTAGGCAAAGGGTGAAAAAACATTTGGCATCCTCAAGGCTTTGTCCGCTCTCATCGTTCACAGGTCGCTCATACAACTTCAATCTCTCCAGGGTTTCGGAAGATGAAAGGTTTTCAAAGATTTCTCTGAGGACTACAACCCAACTTTTGTTGGACCACCCAGCTTGCTGCTCAATGTTCAGTTTTCTGTCCGACGTGAAATTGAGCACTTGTAGGTGTGCAGTTCTCAATGGACGTTCTGCGAAGTACACCCTTAGTCCCAGTCCCAGGCATGCTGTCCAAACACAAGAAAGATTTGGGTTGGTATCTAGAACGCGCAGTAACAGAACAATGAACGGTTGGGATCCATTGAGGGATTTAGTATGATTTAGTTTGTGTCAGTAACACACAGCAGTGTTTGTGGGAGTTTTTTTTCTTATTCGAACACCAAATAGGACAGAAAATTGTGCGACAGTGAAGAACAGAAATATTCAATCAATTAAGTCCAGTAGCATATAGCCCAACTGTCGCACACGAATGTCGGCAAAAATGGACTGTGCTAATTCTAACGTGTTCTCATTCTGTGAAAACCGTCGCAGCTTGTCAAGTAAGCCCTGTATTGAGTTGTCTTCTTCTTGCTTTGGTGCACTTGCTTCCCCTTCATCTACCACACCCACATCTCCACCCCCATCTGTCTTCCAGGTCCCTGCTTGTTTAGCTCTCCAGTCGTGTATCTTTTTGAGCAGCGTCCAAAATTGAAGAGTGGAGCCAATCTTGAAGTTCAAGGCATGAAATTTCGATAGCGTAACCTGCATGACCAGGATCGGATTGCTTCGACATGATACTATCCCCCCCCAAATCTAACAATGTCCCTTTGATTGGTGATAGTCACTTTCGAGACACCCACGTACCGTTTGAAGCAACAGTAGCAAACACTGTACCAAATCACGCGCACCATACACTCTGACACGCGCCTGCCCACACACAGCACACATGCGAGCCCACCACTGAGCTAGACTAGAAAATCTCCGGTTATTTATTCTTCAAAGGAATCGGCACATTTTGTTCATCAGGGGTGCTGATGAAGCATTGTAACATTAAAGAATCCTGAGCCTCAATCATAAGTTGGCGCTATACAAAAATATTTTACTAATAAATTATATATATATACAGTATATATACAAAATATATCAAAATATTCACATGATATTATGTCTGTATATGTCTGTAATACACGCTTAGACGATTTGAAGGTCCGATGCAATGCACTGCATCTTGAACTGTTGACAGCTAATATTAGTTTTATTATATCCTGGATTATTTTTCAGGATCGAAATTGTGCACAGGCCTGCTTGGTATAGGTCAGCTCATGCGCTCGGTCCACGATTTTGTCGTAGACTTCTTTGGCAGTGGCATCTGGAGGCATTTGTAAATCAAATGCCATCTCTTCAAGATCTTTTTGGAACCTAAGCCAGGGAAGTATATGAGTCAGAGTATTTTTTAAAGACTGTTGACACTATTGTGATTCCTTATATTGCCTTATTATATCATCCCTTTTGTTTGTGGGGGCAACTAAGGCCATTAATAACCCATCAATGAACCAAGTTCTTTAAATACAATAGTTCCAGCCAGACATGTCTGCAACCACGTGGCTCTTCAGTCTCGGGACCGAACAATTTCAGATACGACCCCACGGAGTCAAGCATAACATGGTGGAATTCATACGAGAAGAAAGGTTTTCTGGAAATACTCATTGCAAAACGCAGTGCTGCTACCACTCCTGACAGTTTTGGCTGTTCAATTCTGGGATCAAATCAGCATAAAAGTTTATTGGGGAGCCATCCCAGAAACTACATTACATTGAAACAACCCTAAAAGTTTTGGATGAGCTGAGTGTCCCCAGAATCCACTCCGCTGAATTCCCAGCTTGGCATCGTTTGATGATCTGTGGTGGTAGTCCTGCTTTCTGTACCCCCGAAGTTTCATAGAGAAAAGTACTTGGTGAATCCATTTCACCCTGGGCTGGGCTCAGAGAGACCGGAGAAAAAGGAATAGAGTCATTGGGAAAAGTCTCTTTGTGGATCAACCAAATCATGAACATAGAATTAATTCATTTTAAAGGATATCATTTGGTCCGTGCATCCCAACCAACTATATAAATATTTTGCGGGATTGCTTGGTCTTGAACTGCAGCAGGAGCACTGTTTTCGTTCCTCATCACAGCAGAAAACCAGTAAAGGTTTTTTTTCCAGGGCATTTCGATCTTGTTCATCATTGCGGCTGGGCTTTGCGACAAATGAATCCATTGATACCACAGGTCCCAACGCATTAGCAAGCATTCGAAAGGATTTCTGGCCATGTGATGCAGCTGCCTTTGCCTCCTTCGCAAGCTTTTTCGCGCTGCCGAGATCTATGAGGCCACTTGCTTCCATGACCTTAATGAGGTGGCAGCGATGTGGTTTGTTTTGATTGTCTGATTCATGACTGACCCCCTAAATATCCAATTATTATTGTAATTATCTCTAGTTGCGCGGATTACTCCACAATTAAAATTCCAACAATCCCCAATTACTTTTTATTTTGGGTTATTGAATCTTTTTAAGCTGACCCAAATTTCTGAATGGTTTCATTGTTTTCTTGGGCAGGCCCACCACTTACTATACTGTAATAATTAATTCCCAATTATCCTTTGCCCTGGGGGACTGAAACTTCATCATGGGCTGACCCCCAAAAACATTGTTGGAAGTGTGGTATTGACATGTGTTACTTACTTGAAAGATCAATTTCGAGTGAAGTAACTGCAGCTTGCTGCAGCATCAATGCATCCTCAATCTCAAGATTCCGGTCATCAGTCCTCTGGGCTGGTTCACCTTCCACTTCTTCAGTTGCTAGCATGCTTCGGTCAGCAACCTTAGTTGGAGTGAGGGTAGCTCATCTGGTAGTTCTGTTGCAGTTGCGCCCCACTTGTTGAAATGTAAGTGACCCCCGTCACTTTTGAGGCATTGTTTTAAAATTGTTTCAGATCACTTTTGGTTTGTGATTCGGAAAATGAATCAGTATCAGAACTTCAACTGGTTGTTCACCCCTGACACCCAGTTTGATTTTTTTGCCGTCTCGCACAGGGTGTTCTGTGAAAATGGTCGGCCTGACTGCGCAATGCATCTTGGCTGAGCTCACCTCTGATGATGACTCAAGATTCCAAGTAAGATGAGAGGACAATTCATTAAATATCCCTGGAAACTCAAACCAGCATAATATTGAGTTTGACCATTACTAGTCACCCTGGCCAAATATTGGTGAGGTTGGAGCGGTGTAGAACCAATGCTATCCAAATGGGGCAGGAAATGCCAAGATTCTTGACTAGGATTTGAAACTGAGAAACATTTTGAGATCTCAATGCATTTGGGAAAAACATGGGTGCGGCTCTGCAAACATAAATTACATAAACCTTTCCACGAACATGGGTTCAAAATGGTATAACAATTATATTTTGTTGGCAACCCTGCCATCCAAATTTGGATCTCCCATCATATTTTCAAAATCCGAGAGCTGACTAGCAGAGAGAAGTCTTCACCTGTACCTGGAAGGGCGCATAGTCTAGTCCAACGTTGTGAATTTAGTGAAATTAAAAACTGTTTCAACTGCTTCCTATCCTGCTTCTTACCCACTAGTTACGTGTCCCTTATCTTTCAGCTTTCTAAGCGTTCATTTCCTAGTAGACTATTGTCGTCAGCCAATTCCCAATCATAAATTCACCACTATTAGGGAAATGTTTTTTCAGCAAACTCCCCTTAGTTTTGAAGACCTGGTGCCAGGTTCCCACATAGCCACAATTTGAAGGGGTACGCTACCCAAGTTTTCTAATTCTAGGGTCCAGTGTGGTAGTATTTCCAGGGGTCTGCTCGTGGGGTCCAGTGTAGTAGGTTTTCCAGGGGTCTGTTCGGATACGATGCAAAATACCTGCAAAAACCCACGGTATCCGAACAGACCCCTCCAAAACCTGCATTTTGGAGGGGTCTGTTCAGATACCGTGGAAAAACCCAGGGTTTTGGCCACCGTATCCGAACAGACCCCTCGAGAGACACAACCCCCCAGAACGGAGCTTCCATGCCAAAATTTAGCCTACAAATTGTACTACAAATTGCGCCCTTCTTTCCTGGAAGACATTCCCAAAACCCTTGCTACTCACTTGTCACTCAAAGGGATGGTGCCGGCGGTGTCGCAACGATGGCTGGGGCAGTCGCCTCTCCTGGCTCCCCAAAGCTTGCGTCGCCAGGCGGAGGTGGTGGTGCGTTGCCACCCTCGGCCATGCAGTGTCTTGGCAAGAGGTTTGCCAAACAAGGGAATCAAGATTCCTGGGTTGAAAATGGGAAAACCATACAAATAAATAAAGTCACCCTTGTGAATTGTTAAATAAATACTGATTAACAAGAAGGGGGTAAACAAAAACCATCATTTGAGTCAGCGAACAGTGCCACAACATTGGTTAATACAACATTTGTTAATAATAAGGAAAGCTGGATGAAAATTCATTGGTGACCACAGGAAAACTGATGCTACGATTACAACACTAAGGGGTGGTCGATCACTCAAGATTCGTCATGTAGGGGTAAATAATATTGTTTTTTTTTGGAGTGGTTCCACTTAGGGATAGCTGTGGTTCAAAAGTCCTTCTATGGCGGGGGGATGAAAGCCCATCATCGTATCAAAATTAGTGTTGCCTTGTTATTGTTTCGAGGGGTTATATGGTGAATCAAACAAAATTAAAATTATATTGCGTAAAGGAAAACAAACATATTGCTTAATAACACCACACAGTAACATCCGGTGATGCCACCCCTTCAGTATTCGCGTTGCTGGCTTCCCCAGGCACGGCCACTGTGGGCTCCGGTGAACGCGATCGCTTGGTGCCCCTGTTCTCCATGATGTTGTTCACCTAGGCAAGCAGGCAAATGATGGACAATGGCGTTCAATCGATAAAAATGAAAGGGATGGTGGTTGGAATCATCAATGGTTGAAAGTAAATCAAATAAATACATACATATAAATACCAATGATCGTCTTTAGTATATTTTGCTTGGCAATGACAATGTCTAAGAGACAAGTGACGTACTGGGAAAACCCCAAAGAAGGGCTTGTGACCATAAACTTCCCAGTGCGTGGGTTCTTGACGACCATGAAATCTTCGTCCGGATTCTCTGGCAGCCATGCGTTCTCATGTGGGTTGTCAGTTGCAACCAACAAGGGTGGGTTGCTGCCTTCTGGATAGGCAATCACAAATGAAGGCACTTCCGTAGAACACGCTGATTGATCTGCCTTAGCTTAAGCAAGAATCTGGGAATAATGAAACAAAGGCATTTATGTTGAGGGGGGCCTTTGAAAGACAAAGTAAAATGATTATATACTTATACTGTAATGACCAACTGAGAA
Organism: Cladocopium goreaui; assembly: GCA_947184155.2. Lineage (NCBI taxonomy): Eukaryota > Dinophyceae > Suessiales > Symbiodiniaceae > Cladocopium > Cladocopium goreaui. The sequence continues at coordinate 197,985 of CAMXCT020000018.1, forward strand.
TCGAAAGAGGGAGCGCGTGACATGTTGTCAAGATCACCTCCTGCTTGGGTATCCAATTTAAAGGCTCTCACGACCGTGGGTTCGTGTGCATCAACCGTCAACCACGTGTCCACATACTGGTTCTGGATCCCATTGGTGATGTAGGGCTTGCAGTCCCTTGCAATATCGATGGGGCTTAGCGAATTTTCCCATTGAATGGGTAGACATAAGAACATTTTACCATATTTAATTGATTTTAATTGTATATTTTTCTTGACAATTATTGTTGGATTTAAGATTCTGATCAATACCACCACTGACATTGAGCCCGATGCTAGAATATATCCAAAAAGATTTCAATCATGAAGTGTTCACTGTCAATATTTTGAAGTATGTTGACAAGGCTTTGAAACCTAAATCTTTAAATTGGATTGTTGCGTGGTCAGTTGACACGCCCCCCAAAAACACCGCCTGAAATTCCTGTAGATTTGTTCGTGCCATTCGGCCATGGATGTTGGTAAGTACTTGTGTTCCTTACCATTGCTGATGCACTGCTGACCACTTGTCGTGTAGTAGACACGGATTGAGGCCATGATCCTTTCACGGTCTTGGCGATCTTGTCGCACATGGCCCACCAATGCTTTGCTGGAATCTTGGCTGCAGGTGGCAGGCAAGGAATGGAAAGTGGAAAGAAAATTAGTTATTATTCAAGGGTTCCATTACATGCATCTAGTGCGTAGCTGCCACATGAATCATCATGAACTGAACAAGAGCAAATTCTTGAACAATACCAATTTCCCATCACAGAGTTTTTGTGTTTGAGCAATGCCGGCAAGAAGCACTGGGGCAGCTCTCCACTTGATAGACGTCGCGTGTATTCGTCCACCAATCCAGCAAAGAACTTCTCAACTGCACGGGTCAATGACAGTGGGGCTGATCTTCCGTGGCACTAGTGTGAATCTTAGCGGCTCATCAGAAAAGCCCTTTAATTGATGTTGTAGTTGCAAAATTGACCTTCCAACAAAAACAATGGGGTATATCAGTATATCTCTTTGGTCCTGCCTCCACCCTTCTCATTTGACCGGACATTTGGTTTCTCACTTGGGTCCAAATCCATCAACACCGCCAAGCATTCCTGAGCGCACCAGACTGGGAGCATATGGGGACTTGGTGAATCCATTTCATTTGATTCAGAGGTGAGTCCAGTCATGCATGTTGATTAAACTATTTGAATCTTGTTGACATATCACCAAATGTGCGCACATCTGGGCCCACCCCACGACATGATACAAGTGTCGGTGGCATCATTGTTGTCAAGCACCGCCACAATTTGTTGATTCCACTGCACTCGGTCAAATTGGGTCAAGCACTGGGTCTTCTTGCCCAAATCCAAAGCATACATGTCATCACAATCCGCTACTTGCTGGGATTTGCGGCCGGATGGTCCACGGGGCGCAGCAGGAGTAGAGGTTGCCCGTCTTCCTACAATCAGTGGATGAATCTAGTTAGAAAGTTGCAGGCCGCAGGCTGGGAATGAATCTTAAACTTGGTTGGCTATTAAAATTATATATTAATTCATTCATCATTGATTCATTGATTCATTGATTGGTTCATTCATTCATTTCATTTCATGTCATTTCATGTCATTGCATTCATTCATGCATTTATGTCATGCGCTCTTCATGGTTTGATATCTGGAACTCCGCTAGTAACAAACTATAAGTAGGGACTGTTAATATTTTTATAGTTAATTAGCCATTCAAGTACTGTAAAACTGTCGAAACCTGAGCACCCCTCAACCAAACATCCCTTGATTCTCCTCCTCCGGGTGCTTGCGCCGGCAGTCGAGGAGACTGGCGTGGTGGCGCAGCCGGCGGCGGCGCAGCAGCTTCTGAACGAGGAATGCCCGCTGAGGGTGGTGGCGCGTTCCCCGTCTTGCCACGCCCCGAATTAGCAAATGCCGATGGTAGACCCCACATTATTTCAACTGAAGCTACCGGGCTTGGCTAACTTGATCCGCTTTCACCCTGCAATGGATTAATTAAGATTGTCATGGCGCTTGTGCAATCCTTGGCCATCAACAACAATAAATAGCACAAGAAAAGTACTTGGTGATACCCATTCTTTTGCACGCCTCAAAATGCAACTATCTGCAGCGGAAGCTTTGCAAGTGCTGGCTCAATGGGGGCGAGTCACCTATGAGGTTTAATGGGTCAAAATGGCACAGTAATGTGTGTGGCAATGGTGTGAAAACTGGACTATGCCCCACATTGAGCTCTTGGCCATGTGGTTCAAACACGTCTCTTCAATTATGGGGAATTTATACAGTGTGCACTTCGAAGCGACGCTAAAACCTATCAGCCATGCTCTTAGTCTGGGTCAGCTTGTCACTTGTCCCACTGGATCCAAATAAATAAATAAATAAATATATATATATATATGTGATATGTGTGTATAATGGTAGATTTTAAACACAGTCAGTAGTTACCTCTTGAAAGTAGGAAGATTATCCCAATGAAATCTTATGCAAATATCCGGATGCCGCTCGTCCGGTGATGTCCAGTGGGATCTCTTGAAATTTCTGGGACCCTGTCGAATTTTCGCTCACTCCGGTCTCTCACTTACTGCGTAGAGGGCTTCCGACCAGTGCTTGAAGGGGATGACTTCAAAGGGGATGACTTCAAAGGGGATGACTTCGAAGGGGATGACTTCAAAGGGGATGACTTCAATCCCACTGAACGCTTCACTTGACGGGGAGCATGCTTTGGGGGTGTCGCCAAAGGTGATTTCATCTTCGGAGTGGTCGTCACCAAAGATTTCTTGTTTGTCCCCTTGTTTGGGGTACATGGTGACCCCGTAGATTGCTTTGGTGACCCCTTTGAACCCGATGCCGATGAGGAGACCTTCATAGCCTTCATGGACTTGACCAAGACCTTCATGGACTTCATGGATGCTGCCGGCTTCTTGAGTTTCTTGGCAGCAGCACTCTTGATGACAGGTGTCTTCGCCTTCGGCTTGGCTAATGCCTTGCTCTTTGACGATGCCCTGCGATCACGATTGTGCTTGGAGATCTGTCCCGTCTTGATCCATTGGCCATTGATCATGGTCCAACCATATGTGGGCATCACTGAAGCCTCGTAACGGGGCCAGGATTCACTGGTGCAACCGTGGGAGGCATTGTGCCCACGAAGATCTCGCCATTCCTGGCGAATCCACCCAAGCCTCTGCTTCAATCGTTCTGACATCTCCAGGCCACTGTCGGAATCTGAGTCATCTCCCAGGTACACGGCCACTGACTCATCCGAAGTGGCATTCTCAGACTCACTGGCCTCACCCAAGCATTCCTTGGCATTCTGCCGACGGAATGCCACTGGGCTGTTGATGTGCGGCGGAGGGGAGCCAGCAACAGCCATGGCAGACATCGTTGAAAACGAAGCATCCATTGGCTTGGTTGATGCATCAGTGGGAGTAGTGGGTGCAGCCATCACTCCACAGCGCTTTCAAGAGAAGCAACTTAAGTTACCAGGAAGCTGAGCAATACTTGAGAGATTTCACGGCTAAGGGGATGATGGTGTTACTCATCATTGCATGGCCAAGTCTGGTAAGTCTTCATCACTTACACGTGAGGCAAAAACACCCCGGAAAACCATAATATTACTACATCATTACGACTATTATTCAGATTCGCCCTTAAACCCCTGCAGCTTCTCCCATTCAGTTGCAAACTAGTAGCTTGAGGACAAAGAGCAGCAAGTCGCTCAACTTCTTGACACCATAAAGCCACCGCTAAAGTGGGTCCAATGTTTGGACCAGTGTTTCCACCATCGAAAATCACCTAGCAGCGCTGGATGAAATGCAATCCGTGTTGAACTGACTTGTTGCTATGTGTAATCTATTCTGGGCAATTTACAAAACATGCTGCAACCCAGATTTGCGCTAGTTTCTAATGGTTTGCGATATTGTTTCAAAACGTTAGAAGATTACGATATCATCAAGCAATACCTCAATTGTTGAATTAATTACTCAAATGTTTTGGAGTGAACAATAGTTGTTTGTCACGAACTCTTGCTTTCATGGTCCATCACCCAGATGCCCAAGCCTCATAATAGACCAGGTTCCCAAGTTCGTTGCGAAGACGCTCAAGATATGCCGGAACCCAGGCCTTTCACCGAAAAAAAATGTTGGTGTTTTTTTTCAATAAGTCACCCATTCACCTCAAGTTACAGGTGGTTGAACCCTGTCCACATGAGAACATGGTTATTGCTAAGCAAATCTGAGATACCATGAGCAGTTGCGAATCACGCATTGCAACCTTGAACTCTTCTTTGGACTTTGCAAGATTGGGATGAATCCCTTTGTGCACTTTGTCAAACAGTGCGTGGTAGATCAAAGGGTCAAGTCTATCATTCTTCACCCTCGCTGCAGCTAGACTCTCTACATCTTGATTGTCCAGAGACTTTGAGTAGGCACCAAGGTTCTCTATCATCAGCACTGCAGCCTGCCGCGCAAGGTGCAGAGCAGTCTCTCGAATGCGCTGTCCACGTTGATGTAGACAAGCAGCGATGAGAGCGCCCAGGTAGGGTTCATCCTGAGCACGGTTGCCGTTACCATGGACCAAAAACTGAAAATATAGTATATAACTGGGGGGTGGCACACACATATAGAATATAATATGTATATATAATAACCTATCAAATTATAAAATATAAGCTACTGTTGCTCATCAAACAGTGATGCCTGCTACTGGCATGTTAACAAAATGTCGCGATTATAATTTTTACTGACAACTGCTTCAAGGGTCTACATTGGCAAACACTGGATCTTTCGCGACTACTTGAGCTTCTGATTCACGTTCCCCTTGCAGCCAGTTTAACACGGGTCCCAGAAAACCTCCTTGCAGAGCAGGTGGTATTTGCACTCTGCCGGCATTGAGAGATAGTATCACCTAAGCGTGCGCTGGTGCAAACTGCATAAATCCATTGGTCCATGATTTGAATTGAAGGGTGTTTACCGAACTCCTTGACCCTCAGACTGCGGGGTTGGGGTGGGATATCTTATCCCACTGTACATATCACAATTACTGTAGTTCAAATTACTGCGGCTACAACTAGAATCTTTTTAAATCTCAATTAGGTGACTTTTCTCTATTTCTTTTGAGTCTAGCTGCATTCTCACCCACATCGATTGTAAGCCGTTGCTGAACTTCTCGAAGTTGAAGTAGCCAAAACGTCAGCGCCGCAATTGGCCTGGACACGGCGGGGATGAAAAAAGGAGGTTACAACCCGGTGTGGGGTAAGGTTCGGCAACCAAAAAAACAAACACATATAAATAATTAGAACGAGGAACCCGTTTTTCCCTCTCTTCAGCTCAATCCAGTGAATCAGAATGGCAAACAAAACGCCAGTTGGGAAAAGGACTTCTTGCAAATTGGCATCCAGGAAGTTTGTATCAATTATCTCTGGACAGGGCCGCTCAATCCTGTTTCGGTGATGGCAGCAAACCTGTGCTGTGGAGCGCGGCTGCATGTATTTAACCAAAATCCCGACCAAAGAAGTTAAGAATTCCAGGGGCTCAATCGAAACCTTTACTGTCTCTGTGACGGGTGACTGCAAGCGCGGGAGGTGCTTCAGATTCAAAAAGCTCGCTGTAGAGACTACGAATGGAATTTTCGGATTTATCCATTACCTTCAAGAATTGTCTTGTACTTGGAGGGTAAGCCACCTGAAAGTAGACATTCGCCGGCCATAGCACCTCCCCTGAAGATTCGGATACAGCCACTTTAAGTGCTGGCAGGGGGCCGATTGCACCCACCCACAAAAGTTCCCCCATCTTGGGAGTGAGATGGCTGCAATGAGGGTTGAACTCAAGCCGCCACAAATCTCCTAATTCAAGTTAATCCACATGAAATTGGCAAATTCTGGAAATCCTGCGAATCCCACTAATTAAAGCACAGGTTGGCCCTCCAGGGGTCTGCTCGAAAGTACTGTTCAACTTTTCTTAGAATATTATATATATATGTTCTATAAAGTGCATATCAGAATTATCATATCAGAATTATATTATCAGAATGGATCTTAATGATAATTGTTCCTAAAGAATTAAATATTATATATATATTCTGACCTTTGCTTAGACATTGCAAGGGCCAAGACATTGTCAAACATGGACATCCATCCAATGGCAATGACAAGAAAACTGGATGACCGCTTTGGATTCCCATTGCGAGATATTTAGGCACTCAGACACGCAACGTATTTTGTATCTGGGTAATTTATGATCTTGTCCCATTCATCGCCTAAAAACAGCGGGAAATTAACCTGGTACCATATCAACTATCAGTATCAGTACATCCCGAAAAGAGATTCTCCTAAAATTAACCCCAAAAAACAAAACAACACAAAAAACTGGGTAATTAACCCGAAAAGATATTCTCCCAAGATATCAGATACTATTCCAAAATTACCACCCGAAAAAGAACTACCCAGATCTACCTAGATAATCGACGCCCCAGGGCTCCAACTGCTCTTCAGCGTAGGTGCATCATCCTGGTGTCTCATGGACGACCGAAAGACTGGGACGATCGTCCGAGATATGATAATCATATATATTTTACAAAGGTACTATATATATATATATATATATATATACATATACATATATACACATATAATTAAATATACATATATCATTATATATAAATATATATCATTATATACATACATGTGTATCTATATAATATGTATATATATATATAATTATATACATACATGTGTATCTATATAATATGTATATATATAATTATATACATACATGTGTATCTATATAATATGTATATATATAATTATATATGGATGCACATGATTTATCAATTTGTATATATATATATACATATATATATATATATAAATGACTTTTCAACGGATATGCTATTATGATTGTATATTATATAAATGATTGATGCGATAATATCTTATCCCATCAATCATCTCAATGATTCAAGGATAGGTTGGAAATGAACAAAATGGAACATGCTCCAACCGATGTTGTAATTGTTGGTGGAGGGAAACCGGCTCGGAGCACCGGCTCAGCTCCTGCCCTCCTTGCATTTCCCGACCATTTAAGGGTTTGCGTGAAAACAGGATACCATCTGGTTTTTACTAAAATAGCTATTGAAACTTGCCATTTATAGTGGATTTTCCCATTAAACATGGTGATTTTACCATTAAACATGGCCATTTATAGATGATTTACCCATTTCCATCGCTATGTTAGTTTACCAAAGGGCATCCTATTGTATCCCATGGAAAAACGAAGAGTCATTTCCGGCAAATATTGCGGGGCAAATCCTCCATATGTGCCATACGTTTATCCATGTTTCAGGTACAGTTCCACAACCATTGCTTTCATCAATGGATGCTACTTCTAGGAGGAGGACTAAAGTTGGATTCGACATTCAAACACCATTCATTCAGCCAACAAATAACGTAGTAATAGGTAATTAAAGAACCGTGTCAACCGAGTGTCTACCGTTTACAATGGCACCAAACGGCTGCTTGGGTTCATGTTGTAGAACACGTGGGTCATCTGGTGACTTGCGGTGAGTCTGAATGCACTGGCCCATCCATACCATCTGTTCTTGTTTGCGAAAGGGAATTCCAAGCAAAAGCTATAAGAATATCATCTCTAAAATAAGGTAGCCCAAAATCCACAATTATCAGATATCATGTTACAGGTGAGAATATCATTATAATCTACAAGATGATCTGAAAACATAGCCCCGAAATCCACTGGACACGATCATCGTGCCTGATGTTACTGGCTTTGAACATGACTTCGGGCAGGATGATCATGGCTTGGGGATAAGTTCTAGCCATCATCATTTATGATCATCCAGTTATCATCCCATGTTCATTAATATGGATGATCATATATACATAGATATGATATCATCATTATGTAATCTATTGTATCATCCCAATATTTCTGATGAGATTTTTGTCTATGGCTGGACATCATCCCATGTTCATAAATATTGGGATGATTTTATTGCTTTTATGGGAAGATATCTACTGGCTACCCTGGCTGCCACCTTGGGCGGGGTCACGTCTTCCATACCTCAGTTTTCGTCACCCAAAAAATGACCATTTCGCGACCAAATGACTCAACAATGTAACACAGGCGGCCACAAACGGCTTTTCAACTGACTTTCAGATAGGAAACCCATTTGAAACCGGAAAGAAATGCCACAGGTGATGTCACGCACTGGTTCAGAAAATAACTGCAGTCATTGCCAACATAAGTCATTAACTTTTTTTTCCCATTGCAATTTAAAGCCTTACAGGCACTCAGACAGAAACTAACAAAAGCGTGCAATTCGCGACAGCAGCTCACATCCGGGTGTCAAAGCACCCCCAATCTGGTTTCCAGCTAGAGCGGAATTTCTTGCCGTCAAGAAAAGAGCTGGAGCAATAGAGGCAAGCTTGTACATATATTGACCAGACATTGGTGGGATTGACAGGGACCAGGTGGATGCCTAGAGCTACCTGACACCGTAACCCAAAGGAAGAGCCTAACGCATTGTTGAAAACTGAAGTGTCAATGCCCGGCAATGCCTCAGAGATTAAATCTTTAAGGTAGCGATGACATCGATGTATTAGTCGTCCAAAGCCCATATCTTGGTTAACATAAGTCATTAACTGGTTGGTGGTTGACCTACCCCTCTGAAAAATATGAAAGTCAGTTGGGATTGTTATTCCCAATATATGGAAAAATAAAACATGTTCCAAACCACCAACCACTTAAAATAAAAATAGACACTGGTCGAAAGGTAATAATCTGGCTGGCGGTCTGCCACATACGCACGTGACTCCATGGTGACTTGCACTCGGTAGCTTGAGGATCCAGGCACAGAACATTGGATAGCTAGCAAAAAACTATGTATGTTGGATCACAGTCGACCATTTTGTTTTGGGCATTTCTATATATATATATAATCATAAATTAAATATATATATATATGTTTATAAACTAGTTTTCTTGTTCCCCATGGGGCCCCCAAACTGTGGTGAACCCATATATATATATATAGAGATCCAAATGATAGCGAGCAAATGCTAGGAGCATTGCAGACCATCGAAATTCCCAGGCGGATTGGACAACCCCCAGTTGGACCTCCATGGGTTTTTACCGACATCACTTTTAAGGCACATCGATGATGAAAATCAACTGGAAGCATCATCTACTATAGTACATACAGAATTATACAGATATATACAGTATATAACATCATTAAAAATAAAGTGGCATCATCAGCCATTGTAAAGTATATATAAACATATATATATATAATATGTAAACATAGATATCATAGAAAAACTATATATATATATGGGTATGGGTCAAAATTAGGTACCCCAATAATTGGATGGTTAATACTAAACTAGACATTCACATCTGTGGTCCCCTAGGTCTTCCATTTTGACCCACATCCATATATATATATACTATATACACATCAGCAAAAACAGCCAACCAGTCCTCCATCTCCACCCTCTCAGGTCCAAGCCTTCCAAGCCCTTGCCCACGATGCAGCTTGGCGCCTGCCGTTGGAAAAAAATGGTCAAGCCTCTGGTAATTTGACATAGGAAAATGGCCTGTTTATAGTATGGTTTAGGATGATTATATAATAGAAGAAGCCTATTTATAATATTTTAAAATATGCTTTAGGATGATTAATATGATTTACTGTAATTAAAAGAGGTGATTTTCTATGGCTATAGCTACGTTAAATTGCCAGAGGGTAATGAATACGCGATTGGTCGCTTCAACCCATCCCAACAAATTGTCGTCAAGTGGAATCATGGTCCCTATATAACAGAATGGAAGATACTTGTACAGTACAACAAATTATAGTTTGAAATCACCAGCCGGATAAGGACATGGGTAGGGGTCAAAATGGTTTACAAATGAACATGCTCAAGATTGCCAACATTTGTGCTTCCCAGAGGATCCTGACAAACAATTCCCCACATGTTTCCACAGGCGTAAAAATCCCTAAAAACGACACACACACACACTGTGATTCGTTTTAGTTTGAAACCATTGCAGACTTGGGATATCTAATTTTCTGCCATAGTTACTAGAGCTTTTATTTGTGGAACAACCACGGCAGCGGTATAGATTATCCAGCCCCACTGGGTCTCGAATTCTAAACTAGAGGACACCAAAAACCGACAAGGAAAAAAGTTGATGCACAATGACCAGGGGTGCCAATGGAACCTAATGGAACCACATTATCTCTGGCATCTTTCCTAGCACAAAATGATAGACATGGCCAACCACATTGATTGGCTGAAACGCATATCTTTGAACAAATGGAATTTGTCTTAAGCTAGGGTATACGATCCACATTTCCATTTTGGGGAATATGACAATGAACTTCAATGAACCATCGAATTTGGGGGTATCATAGGGGCATCCTATTTCCAAGCAAGACCAAATAAATCGTCAACCAGGCCCCCCTGGCCCCCCTCCAGCTCGAAGTTGCCTGGCTCTCAATATCCAATGGCGCAACTTTTCGCATGTCGGTCTTGGCAGCGCGTGGATAGATGACTGGGTAGCTTAAGATTTGGGCCTGGTGGATGAGTGGGTTTGTTTGAAATTTGGTTAAATTTTGATGAGTAATCATCATTGCCCTATTAAAGCTGCCAAATTCCATCTGTAGCCATCCCATGGTCAGGCAATGTCAGACATGCTATCCCTTTAGAGAGCGACACCCGAAATCCACCAATTTCTATCATTTTGTGCCCGATATTGCCCAAAGTCAGGCCCACTTTGGAGCTGAATGTGTTCAACAACAGACCCCAAAAAGTACAGCATGGTACCGCGGTTGTCAAGAGCATAGAGTTTTTTTTGTTTTGTCCAATGACACCAGCAGCTCGATGTTTTTTCTGCTTGGCGTTGCTCCACTGAATATAAACATTCAATAAACATTCAATAATAAACATTCACATTCAATAAACATTCAATGAACATTCAATAAACATTCACATTCAATGAACATTCAATAAACATTCACATTCAATGAACATTCAATGAACGTATGAAGACGTTTGAAAGTCTAATTGGGACCATTAATTATCACCTGTTTAGGGATGGTGAACCATGGTGAACCGACCGTACTGACCACCACATGGTGGCTCTTTTAGATGAGATACATTGAGATACCAACTGCCCAAAACAAGGTATCTGTGGTTCTCAGTGATCCAGAATTGGGGAAATAATGAGTTACACACAGTTACAGTCAAGTGAGTCAAGTGATGTGAATGAGTTATTTAATGATGATATTTATGATTATATTATATTTACCCTCCAGTAAATTAACATAGACCCTGGCAGATGGGGGTTGGAAGATTAGTTTCCACTAAAAATTGGTCATTTTCAGGGTCTATGTTAATTTACCATAGGGATCCATAGGGTATATTGGCATGTGATTCCTCAAAACCCCCGGGGCCACCGGATCCTGCGTTTCTTTCCGCGGCATCTGATTACTTCGTTCCTCCTGGGATGGCAGCAACAAAAGCTCATTGGGAAAGCGGTGAACCGGAATGGTGGGAATATCACCAGTGGAAATCTATAACTTCAAGTATCTTCAAGTTCAAATCAGTGATAAGATTGACATAGATTGACATCATTCTCAATGATTAAGATTTTTCACTCACCCATCATTGGGAATGTTCAATGCATTGACGACTTAGATGACTTAGATGACATTTGAGAACCTTACCAAGGAAGCTGGGTCTCCGATTTCACCATAGGGCGAAAAAAACAACTTCTGGAGGTGAAAAAAACAAAATCGGCCCATACAGTAGTTATAGCCATTAAATGCCATTAATAACACCAACTGCACCCCCAAATACCATCCAGTTGAGTGTGAATGATTCAATAGATGGCTAGAAAGCATATAGGGTACCGAAAAAAGAAAAAAAACAGCGGTTTGAAACATATTATACCCCGTATAAAACATCATTTTCCCATGATGGCAATTTTGAGATATACCCTCCAGTCATCAAGCAGGTGATTTTCCCATTTAAAGGTCCATTCATGAAGGATTTCCCAGCCAGCCACGTTTGATTACCGGAGAATAGCAACCCATATGCTGGTCGCGATCCATCATCGGGGATTAAACATCCTCTATTTTTGGGGTCATGTGAAATATGTGAACTGAGGGGGTGAATTTATGACATGTTTTTCACCATTATTTTTTTTGACTTTTTGTATATTGCATATAAACTTATAGAATAACTTATATAATATTAATAATATATAATAATATACTCCCAATTTGTGGTCAAATCAATTTCAAATCACGATTTATTTTCCGTAGCCATTCAATTTAAGGCTTGTTCGAATCCCAGCTGAACTGCTGAACTCCGCCTCAATGAGCTTGATCAGCTCATCGTCGCTAAGGTGACGACCATGCACCTCAGTCGCCATGGGATAATTTGGGATGAAATCACCAAGTTGTTTGGTGAGGTCAAATGAAGACTCGCCAAGAATCCATTGCTCGGATTTAGTATGCTGGGGTGTTAGCTTTAGCTAAGCCCAATAAACTATGCCACTCCACCAAGATAAAAAAAAATACATGAGAATCAATGGGTTAAAGGACAAATGACCAGAAACCATTTTTTTTTCCGGAAGAAAGCACAGAGTCCTTCTGCAGATTGCCCCTTCCAAGGCTAAACCCCCCGGATCATCCCATCCATGGCTAAACCCCCATGAATAAACGCAGGAAAAAACCAACATTAGTAACATATATATATAATTATATATATATACTTATATATATATATGGAAACTTATATATGGAAACTAATCATATAGATCCATATGGAAACTGGAAACCTGACTCGTTTTTTTCATCCCAGCTTTCTATCCCTGTGGTGGCCTGCAACAGCTGACTTTGGATCTTCGCTAAATCCTCCGCGCTTAATTCGGCGCCTTGGCGGGCGGAACATGGGGACCGGTCTCTGCGGTGGCCTTGGGAACCTACGGGGATGGGTCAAAACTCTATACACCCTGTACCCCTTGTGAACACCAAAATTTTCTGGTACTGTAAATGGATACTGTATATTAATCCACCCAAATATAGACAGGCGAAAAAAATCCATCCCCATATGGCAAAACAAAAACAGCAATTGACCCGTAGAAATAGACGTTATTTGGCAACATAGCTAATAACCAGTTTTTCACTATGCTTAAATGGATGTGTTTCAATAATGAGAAGGGGGATGTAACCAAGAAGAATGCCCCCCAAAAAGCCCCTTACCACTATAATATAGTTAGTTAACCATTGAAAGAGTCGGGCAATCCCTTCCTAGAGGTGACTAGGTTGGTATCCAGAAGAGATCTATGGATTGCCTTGAGACCTCATAAAGATCATCCATGGTGTAAAGTATTGTAAAGTATGGACCATGGAAAGCTTCCGGAAAATCAATGGCTGGTTGGTGGTTGACCTACCCCTCTGAAAAATATTTGTCAGTTGGGATTATGATTCCGGAAATATGGAAAAAAAAACAATCCAAACCACCAACCAGGTAGGGAATATCAAATCGATGGGCATTTTGTCCCAGGCTACACATTTCCAGATGAGCCATCCTGCTCTGGCTTCCCAAGCTCCCCACTGATGACACGTGTTCGAATGGGTGCCTTGGGATACGAGCCAACGTTTTTGGCCAAGAACCAGCAACTCGTCGTTGCGGGGACCAAAGGTAAGGTTTAAGCGTCAAGAATCAGACAGAGTATGAAGGAATCGTGTAAAGATCTGTGAAAGGGTTCCAAAATTATGGTTGCTGCAGGGCCCTGACAGTGGTAGAGTCCCAGGTCTTCAAGTGGGCAAAGTGGTCCATGACTAGCAACATGGGTTAGGCTACCCAATCTTAATTGGGATTATTCTCCGAGCTAGGAAACATCAAAGTACTTGAAACATCTTAGAACTTGATTCTTTTTGACTGCAGCACAACCAGCATGCCAAAAGGATCCCAAACGCAAACACTTGGATTTGTCATTGGGAAAACTGGGATATGACACATTCCTCCATGGAAAACATGCCCAGAAACCAATCGCTTACGAGTCGCAGAGGTCGTTCTCATATTTTTTGGTATACCAGCGTCCATTTCACTAGTAATTTTCGTTGGTAGTTCAAAGGGAATTGTCTCCTTATCAATTGAGCAACCAGTAGAAGAGGGCATCCGAAAACTGGCAAATCCGAAACCTGATAAACTCCGGCATCTGTTTCCCCAGGGCTATAGTCATCATTCAGGTGTGTCTGAAAACGGGGTATATCATGGTATATCAGGGTACGAGTATATCCATAAAATTGCTATTTAGATCCATTTGTTGTCGAAAAATTAGATCCATAAACCACTAGATTTGTTTTTTTCTCCATTTTCAGACACATCCACTTCTTCTGAATTTCTATACCATCTGGTTATTTAACATAGCCATGGAAAATGGCCCATTTATAGATAGTTTACCTATTAAACATGGTGATTGTCCATAGCTATGTTAGTCATAACCAGATTGTAATTTCTATGGTGATTTCTTCAGTTCAAACATCATCGGACACTTTCGCCCTGGGCGAGCGCGACATCTTCATCGTCATCCTCATCATCTTCGATGCGGAAACCAAAGTATCCTCTATCCTCAGGGCGCGTCAGGATCGTCAGGATGCATGGGAAACATGGGATCTTTAAAAATTCCATGAACAATTATATACACTCTGGTAAACAAACATAGCTATTGAAAACGGTCATTTATGGTTGATTTACCCATTAAAAATGGTGATTGTCCATAATCATGTTAGCTTACCAGAGGGTAGTATAAGTAATTTTGAACCATAGGCATTGAAGTTATTTGCACCAACTTAGCTATCGTTGGGGGGGCCACGTACAGTAGAACATGAGAATTTACATGAGGAGCACCTCTAGGGCGGCCGACTTTTTGTGTTAATTTTGGCAATGGTTACTGGTTATCTGGTTACTGTCTGCCAAACATTTTATAAGATGGAATTGAGCCGCAGTGGGGTTTCTGCATCTGATCTTACTCCGTGATGTTGAATTCTGGTACAACATGGTTCACTCCTTTGTTTACAGATTTGTGAAGCATGAGCCAACAGTTTGCAACAGACTTGAGCTGACCTGTCCAATAGCAAAATAGAGACACGCCATGACACGCCCAGCAGGGCGTTCCATGATGACAGCAAACTATCAAAATATATCAAAATCAGGTGTTCCAATGAGTGCCCCTCAACTTGATTGGCTCCCGCATATTTCGACAATGGCTGATGCAATCATATCTTGAAGGGATGAGCCCATTGCCAGTTAGCAAGGTCATCAACAAATCATCCGTTTTTGCTGGGTTTTTTTTCAACATAGAACAAAATTTGTTGCCATTCCCAAAGCCAAGTGAGATTGGCCCTACCAGATATACATAGATATACATAGATATACCCCATAAATTCCATAGATATACCCCATAGATAAACCCCATAAATTCAGATAAATTCTGTTTGGAACATCGAGGCCGACGTTTACGATTCGTTTCGCCGGCATCCCTGGGCATCCCAACGGCCATGTAAGCGATCTGAGCGATCGGGGCGCGGCTGAAGGGGCGATGTTCGGCGCTTGGGAAAGATCCGAGCTGTTTGAAAGGCGATTTCCGGGTTTTTTTCCATGTTTCATGTTGTCTCCCCTTTTCTGAAACGTTTGCAGCAGATTTTGTCCGGGAAGATCCAAAAGTGAAACTCATCTGGAAGTGTTGGCTCCTGGAAGTTTCAAGAAATTGAAGCCAAGATTCGACCCGAGCTCGGCTCTCCAGGTTTCGCACTACAAACAACCATTCTGAACGGTACAAGGCCACCGCTCAGCCATCTCACCATACTGGGTCACTGGGTTGACTTAATGATAGCATGTTAATCTATGTTCATCTGACATCACATTGGCAAAGTGAGCCCTGCAACACCTCAAACCATGAACAGGAAAAGTATGGAACAGTCATGAAAAGTCACCTATCCGAGCCCCAAACGCTGATGAGCATCCAGAAGAAGATGAAGGTGAAGACACCTTCAAAATCAGCAGGGGGAGATCGGCCGGCAAGGCCAGAAATAGAGTTGTTGAAGCAAATTCTTGAGCCACCATCCCAAAAATGTGAGGATATCATTCAATGGATTGCGGAACGACAAGAAATATCTGGATATATCTGGATGCACCAGCCACATAGAGAGTAGTAGAGACCCATAGTTAAGCCTATGGATACCCCAATGTTTGTTGCGAGTAGGATGTCAAGAATCCTTCCATGTTCAAGTGGCAAATACACATTTTTTCCAAGATTCTGGCTGAATAATTCACTGACCTGAAAGAACTGTTGTCATACGGCCATTTAAGGGGATGATTCCCCAAATCCAATTCCCATCATTCCAATGACGTCACGACGTGAGGTCATGATAATTCATCCAGAACTTCTAGAACCATATATAATTATACATGTGGGTCCATGTCACTAATCTCACATTAAGGTTATCAACTCCTAATGTATTCATGGCTACTAATATCCCCAATAAATCCCATAACCCATTTCTGGCTATGCATCCAACTAATATTCATGGGAATATCATCTCTAAACTGGAGGATTTTCCATAGCCATGGAACATGATTCCGTGAAGGTCCGTGAAGGTAGATGGTTTACCTATCAAACATTGCTATTTTCCATAGAGCTATAGTTAGATTTGCAAAAGGTACCCAAAATCCTCCACTTGTAAATATTGTTTCAACTGCGATCTGGAACCTATAGAAAATTCACAAAACAGCGGCAGGATCCGGAAGTTCTCTAAAATCCGTGGGTGTTTAAGGGGGAGGAATGTCGTGTGCTTATCCGCACCCTGTCCCCCCAGTCTTTAAACATGAACAGCATGGTCCTGATGTTGGGATGATAACGATCCGGCTTTGGGCTCAATTCTTTGGGACCCATCCAAAACATCATTAAGAATCAACAAAAACAGTTGAAAAACACCATAAAAAACCTATATCCTGTATGTTCAATGTATGAATCCGAGTGCTTAGACATGGGTGGCTTGTTCATCAACCCTAGCCGCTATGACCCGGTCGGCCCCCCATGGCCCCCCATGGCCCCCATGGCTGGCCCCTCCTTCCCATATCTCGACAATACTTGGACTGGTGACCTGTACAACAGTTGGGTTCCAGGAGAAAAACATCCACCACTGTCCATGCGAAAAAACGATTGATCTGTGGGGCAGAGATGGGCTTAAAAATGGTGATCTTTTTTGATGTGTACATATGTGTACCATAAATATAATTAAATATCCACGAATGACATAGATACACTATGAACAAAAAACCACAGAAAAAAACCAATCAACGATCCCCAAATTCGAGGTGCTGTGCTGTGCCGATTTTCGCCGGGCGCACCAGTAGAATAAAGAGAAGCCACACATATGCCTCGGTCGACTCTGCAAGCTGGGAAACTCCACCTTGCCACCTTTGATTACCTATAGGGCACTGGAAAACCCCATGGATATCATAGATGGAGAAACCAAAAAAAAACTGGTTTCCTGTAATTTTCCCTGGAATCGATCCAGGGCTGAACTGCACCCAACGGCTTGGAGAAAGTGTGGCATCAATTGCACCTTACGAGCTTTTTTTTATACAGTAGTATTGGCATGACTCAGCAGATTCAGCTTTACACATGGCAGGGCAGGAGTGTACCTCTCAAACGTCAACACGTTGCGGTGACAACGACTCTCATAGGGTCACCGATAAAATAAGTTCCCACGAACTGAGATTGCCAGCAGCCAGCTGCACCAATTGCCAGGGTGCGAAAATGGAGAAGGTGGTGGTGACCACAAAAACCGGCAGCTCTTTGATCTTTCGAACCTGGAAACAGGATGAAACAGGATGAAACAGGGGGCGTGGAGAGTCTTGGGAATCTTGGCCTTCAAAGTTTCTTGTATTCATATCATTCACCACTTGAATGGGTTTGAGCCCTTGAGCCATTGACAATTATAGAATTATAGTCTATAAATTATAATACAATATTATGTACAATGTTTTGTTTAATGTTTGTGTGTCAAATCTCAAGCTCCACTTACAACAAGAACACAAACACCCAGAATATCCAGTCCCGCCTCCCCTGGGGGAATCGCAGAAATGCACACTGCGATGATGCAAAGTAAGTTAAAGGCTGCCGAACCTCGACGCCCAGCTCCCAAAATGGAAATGTTCGACTTTCACGAGCACCCATCTTCTGCATGTGTATTGCTATGTATTAACAATGTATGCATCTGCATATATCAAATCAGAAGCCAGAAGAAAAACTCTGACAAAGGATATAACATGATATAACAAATGAGTTGTGTTTTTTTTCTGATGTAGGGTGTTATCATTTTATAGGTACCTACGCGAGGCTTACATTTCGCGTACGCGCGCACAATTTCAGCCTACGCGGAAGCTTGGGTGGGGATAGGTTGCCTACGCAGGCCTACGCGCGTGAGGTTTTATGTAATTTTTAGCTAAATATGCCTACGCGCCCACAGTCTCAGCAACATTTTCGTATGATTACGCACCCTTTTACAAAGCTGTTCATGATCCAATGATCGCATTAAAAACAATGAGGAAGAAGAGGGCCATGTGCTTATTCATTGGTTGTTACATAGTGAGAAGACATTAGGCAACTACCTATTTCGCCAAAAATGCATCGAGCACGTTGAGCGCGCGTTTTTTGTCCAGTCCGCAGATGACTCAAACGAAGAGGAGGAAGAGGAACTTAAAGAAGAAGAAGAAGGAGAAGAAGTAAAAGAAGAAAAATGATTCCGCAGGTGGAAGACGCTGGTTCTGCTGTCGCTTCTTGGCAGCAGGGAAACAACATATAATATTATACGTTGCAGGAGCATGTTTGGGGGCATCCCTGGTCATGAGAGTTTTCGCCTACGCGTTGCCTACTTTTCGCCTACGCGGTGCCTACGCGGGGGAGCTCCTTTATTTTCGGATTTTGGCCATGCAAACTTCGAGGCTTGAGACTCTGCAGAAAAGGGAACGGAATAGTTCCATTAGCTTTTGTTTCTCAGCAAAACAGTTGCTATCTTCTAATTACTTGTGTTTTTTGGACAGCGGAAATTTCACATGCCGCATCGAGCTACACTCATTAGACCCTTCAATCTTGACCCACAGGCTGCAAAATTCGTCGAATCCGCGGTCGCCTACGCGGTGTCTGCCGCAAAATGAAGCAAAATATGCCTACGCCAGCCTACGCACCCCAGCAAACTGCCTACATCCAACCATGTGCAGGTCAACTTTCATATAAATCTTTACTTGTAAAAAAAAACTCTGCTCAAATGGCTTAGCAAAAGGATGTTGTGACCTGAGAATGAGCCTTGACAAATAACCACCCAGGTTCTCTGATCGAAGTTCCACACGGAAATCCACCCTTCAACATATACCCTCGAGCCTAGCGATGAACCATCCTGTTTAGATCGCTATTGTCCATTTACAGACACAATGAAAAAACTCTTCATTGATTACACATGCCATTTAACCTCTATTTTGAAATGATCATCATCCTTAATCAACAATGGTGCATCTTTATAATCCATCTTACGCTATATATATATATATATACACGTTGGATGCTGCCAGATATTAGGGGATTCTCGCTGTCTTGAGTTCTTCCAGGCCGCTCCGCTGAAGCTCTGAGGGGCGTACCCACGATGGTTGAAGGACCTAGCTCGCCACTGTACATCTCATTGCCCAGAAGTTCGATAATGCCTGGGCCGGTCAGGCGGTCTGTGTGACAAAAAGCTGCGCCATGCAAGGTTTCAGTGCTGCTATAGTGGGCGAAATCGCGCCGAAAAGACCTGGAAATGTGTTTTTCAACATGAATTGCCAATTCGCAATATGCTCCACGTATGGAACATTTAAGTACCAACATTGGGGTCATTTTCTTGGAATCACATGGAAAATCAAAGCGGAAACCAATGATGAATCCACGGGATTCCAAATCAAGCTGTCGAGGGACTTTGGGGGCCCTAGATAGCTACGTTGCTTTACAACTGAACGCTTCAGCTTCAGTATGTCTTATGGTATACATATCTAAAACTTCATTCATGGTCTTTATAAATTTTATAAAACAACTTATACATGTATTGGCGGTGCACCTTGTATGAATTTGTTTTCCAATAAATGAAGTGTCCAACGGCTGATGAGAGGGAACAAGACTCATAGGGCGGACTCATCCTCAAATCTGACAGTCACAGCTGACTTCCAAGGCTGAAAAACTGGCCACCTCGAAACAAACTTGTTTGGGCAGTTCATCTCAACTTACAAATATAGTACAATCAATATATGCATATAATAATATATATATATACCTAGTGAACCTAAAACCTAACATTTTGTAGTTTTGTTTTTCCAAAAACCAGGTAGTAATTTCTTCAACGGACCTCTGCAAATGCTTCAACGCACATACATAAATAGATATCGCTATCCCCATGTACATGGTACATGAAGGTACATACATTACATTTATATTATTGGTTGGGCTGCAAACTTAGCCCATCCCAAATGTTATTCCTTTGAAGGATGTGTTGCAGTTGCGCAAAGGTTGAATGAAAATACATATATACAACTAGACAGCTAAATGCAATTGAAGTTCTACGGTCGGCTAATACACAAACTCTATAACTGGGAGTTCTATATCTTCTTGATATTGGACTCGTGCATGTTATTCGAGGTTATAGGTGGCCTAAAGCAAGCGAGCTATCAAAGGAAGGGTTCGGATATGTTGCTGCAAATAAAATGTGATAAACTGCACCCAAAGATATCTAGAAATGCATATTTACTCAAAAACCAGGTTTTTGGGAACAAAACCCATATTTTCAGGAAAAAATGCGGGAAAACCTGGTTTTTGGAAAAACAAATACAACATGTTAGGTTTTAGGTTCGCTAGGTATATAATATATTATAATATCTAGAAATGCATATTTACTCAAAAACCAGGTTTTTGGGAACAAAACCCATATTTTCAGGCAAAAATGCGGGAAGACCTGGTTTTTGGAAAAAAACAACTGCAACATGTTGGGTTTTAGGTTCGCTAGGTATATAATATATTATAATATATTATACAGATACATCTCTTAGCACTCAAATGCGTCAAAAATCATCACTCGCACACTTCGGAATTCGCCTTAGAAGTTCTTGCCGAACATCTGGTGCGGCCCGTGTTTTTTTTTGACGAAAAAACCACCGGGATCCCCAGGATTCACCACAAAGGGATCCCCGACTCAGCAGAATTTCTGGAGCTGAACTTCCTAAAGCCATCAAGGTGAGATTGGCCACCTGAGACGGCGAAGTCGGCGGCGCTGAAAATGTTAGGCAAGATGCACCAAGGAAACATGCTGAAAATGGCTGAAATATGTGCCTCAAAAACTTCAAGACTTGGATATATGTATATCTATATGTATATGTATATGTATATGTATATGTATATGTATGTATATATATAAATAATCAAGTACATATCCATATATAGTTTGGATATGGTCTGCGGATGATATGTTATGATATGTCAAATGCTAATGAAACTAAACCGGCTACGGTAGAGCTACCCAGCGGGTAAACCCATGCTGAAGTTCAGGGTGCTCCACTTCCCTACAAATAATGTCATACTCACAAATGACATCCTGCAACAAATTATCATATGGAAACTCCACCTGTTTTGAATTGGGAAAACCATCATTGCTTTCAGGTTTTCACTTGGAATTTACCTCATGCAAACCCATCATTTACCCAATAATGTGGGTCTGTCTGAAACTATAGGTCACCACAAAACCGCAGAGAATCCAAAGGTTTATCATCGTTTCCCCTTATGAGAATGGCCATAGTCTGGGATCATACCTTGCATCTTCAAACGCACAGACTCTGTCGTCCAACAGGCTCCTGTTGCAGTCTCTGAGGAGCCGGGCAGTAGCATTCCACACTTTCACTCGTACCTGCAGTGGGAGAGGTGATGAAATGCTCATGCCCCATCCAAACACCATGAACAATCATAACAAATCGCCACCAACAATCATGAATTGATGGGAACCACAACAAGTCATGGGATGGGGCCCCAAAAAATCATCCAAATCATGAAAGACAATTTTGGAATTGACAAACCTATGGTCACTTGGGGATCCCCCATTTATCCATTTTGAGAAACCAACATTTTCGCCCCGAGCAGCAAGTTGATCTGGTCAAAATGTCAACATTTCTACTGGTTGGTATCCATGGGTATCCCTACTATGGGTTTTAGTTTTGATAATCTCCCAATAAGACTGTGAGATCCTGTTGGATACCCCTTGATTTTGCCCCAAGATGCTTTACGAAGCATTTTATAGAGAAAATTGGCTATAACATGGTCCTCCGTCAGCCAACATCCAAACAGCAAGTGGGAACCCTCTATGAAATGACCTCTCCGTCATCTCTATGAAATGCTTCTCCTGTTGGTAATATTTACCCCATATTGACCAACCAACCTGGGTATGTTTAATGACACATCAATCTTTAAGGTGGTGCCCACCCCAGTTCTAGGTTGGTTTATAACCCACATTCACTAATTCGACATATCTACAATAAACCCTAGTGACATTGAAATTATTTGCACCAACTTAGCTATCAAAAATCAGTTGTAAATTCCATTAAATCATTTTTTTTTGTTTCACCTCCATGTTTGTTGGTTTAATCATAATCCCATTAAACCTCCATGTGTGTTGATTAAACCCAATGTTACCAACTTTGTGGAGGTACCAAATTTTGACCCATCTCCACGGGAAGTTAGCGGGGCACAAATTCGCCGCTTGCAGGGTTCACTTTCTTCACTGTCTTCGACTGAGCGCCGTGGTAGCTGGAAGACCCAGTGCTATGGAGATGGGTGAAGTCATTCGGGTATGAATCGGTATGAACTAACATTTTATTGGTGTTTACTTTTGTACAATCCCTTATGTACTACGTCCATTGTGAATTATGAGTAGAGTTCATATTTTTATTACATGGTGTTATATACATCATGGGTGTTCACTATTGTGTATATATATAATACCAGGTAATGCCCGGCCCGCACCGGGGCGGAAATTTCAAAAAAATGAAATGGTTACTGTATAAAAAATCAATGGCCTAGAGGAAAGTTTTGCGATGCAGAAACAATGAAGTGTTTAAGTTGTGAGGTGCATCAAGGAATGGTAAAATTGTTTGTGGATGATGACAGCGAAAAGGCATGAGCGAATCCATGCACAGCTCACTGAATGAACCAATGAACCTAGGGTTCAACGAATCAATGAACCAATGCAATGAATCAACAAAACAGTGAATCAACGTATCAATCAATTACACCCAGTCGGGAAAGTCAGCGCACCGTCTGTTTGAAAACAATCACAATGGGACGCTGCGCATTCAGGAAATCACAGAAGCCAGTGCAAAATTATGCAAATGAACGGCGTCGAAAACCGGGTACCGATTTGGTTCTAATCCTTTTAAGCTTTCGCGACGGCTTTCGCGGTTCTTTCGCGCGCACAGTTTTGGCTTTCGCGGTGACAGGTGTTTCGTAATATCTTTCGCGGTTGCTTTCGCGGAAAATTGCCCGTAAATTATGGTGCACTTGAATATTTAAATGCGCTTCTACTATGTACCTGCTTTCGCCTCTGCTTTCGCGGCTCGACCTTGACGCACTCCTTTCGCGAAGCTTTCGCGCGGCTTTCGCGCGTGGAGGTTTTGCTTTCGCGGGGGGTTCCCCACATGAACCCGAATACTAAATCCCTTCATGGAGGTTTTTGGTGCTGCTCAAATCAGCATGGGACGCTGTGCGCCAGCAATCATCTATTTCGTTTAATGTTCGGTGTTTTTTATGGCACTAAAATTAGGAATCATATTGTGGACGCTGCATCTATGCAGTCTTTGTTTTAGAGTTTTAGGTTATTTCGAATGATTTTGTTGAAAAACGCAATGGGACGCAAGTTTCACCACAACTACAGTCAAAGTGAAGCAACCAAAGATACAGTTGCAACCCCTTGTGGCGCACGCAGCTCGGTAGTGGGAAGGTAAGCAGCAGCAACAGCAGCAGCAGGACCAGCAGAACCAGCAGCAGTAGCGGCCAATGAATCAATGAGTCAATGAATCAGGGGCCAACGAATCAGTTGACTAATGAATCTATGATTGAACGAGTTAGTGAGTCAATAACTCAACGAATCAATGAACCAGTGAATCAGTGAGTAAGTGAATCACTGAATCAAGGAATCAATGAGTCAATGATTCGACGATTCAATGAATCATGGAACCATCCATGATTCACCATGGGTTGAATGAGCCGATGAATCCATGGAGTAATGAATCACTGAATCAAGAAATCAATGATTCAGCGATTCAACCAGTCATTGAATCAGTGGATCAACGGAGCAGTGAATCAATGGTTCAACGAATCAGTAAGTCAAGAAATCAATGAATGAATTCCTGAAGCACCGAGTCAATGAATTTTGCCAGCCCCATTCCTCCAAAAGTGCTCCGATCCCCTGATTTTTTGCTATGTTTAAAAAACATGCAAATCGAGCTCTCTCGCTACAGTCTGGTGATGTCTGGTGCGCATTTTGCCGACCTCATCTCCCAAAAGTGCTCCGAACATATCATTTTTTTTTGACATTTTGAAATGCAAATCGAGCTCTCGCTCCTGTGCACTTTTTGTCGACAACTTTGCCAGATCGAGTCCCGCAACCGCGGAAACAGAGACCCTACTTCGGCGATCCCAGGAGCCACATTACCCCAAAAAATGCAAGGTTTCGCGCCCGAGAGTGTTTTCACCCGTGAATTCACACGCTTCTGAAGTGTTATATGCACTTCCCAGCTATGTGATGATGGGAATGATGTGTGGTTGACATGATGATGCGGCCAACATGATGGTGTGAATGCAAACCATGACCATCGTCCGTAACTCGGAAGTGTTCTAACTAAGCTGCCTTTCCTTACAAATTCCATTATTTTTAGGGTTTTGAGTTATGCTTTTGATCCATAGCTATATGATCCTAGATGCGTGCTGGGCTACTTGGAAGTGACACAACAAGATTTACCCACTTCGAGGGGGGCAAAAAACGGGCTTTGAAGAATGACCCACTATGACCCACTATATCAAAGTAAAACGAGCCAGTCAGCAAACTCCTGGCCAGGCAAAACATAAATGGGGAACGGATACCATATATATAATAATGATAATAATAATAATATTAATAATAATAATAATAGTAATAATAATAATGATATATAATATATATATATATATTATATTATAATATGATCTACGCATAGATCAGTGGCCAGCGTCCATGTACGTTCGACTTCTCTACAGAAAACACAAGCCCAAACGCAAGGGTCTCGCCAGTTCGTCCATTTCCCGTCAATACAGCAGCATCTTTGAGATGTTGACCGTAATTTCCTCGATGGCATTCATGAAAATGTCTGAGACCTTGCAGAAACCGGCTCAGCTGTCAGGTTCCGTTCTGGAAAAATGAAGCCATTGGTCGGTTCAAATATCCATTCTGACTGTACCCGGGTTCAACCTCAAGTTGTTTAATCAGTAGATATCGCCATTTACGGCTGCCATTTAGTACCAAAGATTGGATTTCCTAAAATACGAACTACACAAGGTAATTGCAGATCACGTTTCCACCGCCAAACTCTCAGTTCTGTACCACGCCAACGCCGCAGAACATGTAGCCCAGACCGAAGAAGTACAGAAAAAAACGTAAGGTCCTCAGTCAGGGACCAAGGTCCAGGGAAAATCTACACAGGATACCATGGCTTTTAGATGCGCTAATCTGTTTCTACAGCCAAAATTTGGATGTCACACAGTCAAACAACAACGATTTTGGAATTCTCACGACTAACCCACAACCCGGATACAACTCGTGATTGGAAAATTCCCATGGATGGTCCAACGAAAAAATACGGGAAAGCTGCCTTCTTCGGCCCCATTTGGGGCGGTCCTGCAATGCAAGATAAACTTGATTCATCTAATACATTCCCAAATTTGATTCATTATATTCATTTATATTACTGGTTGGTGGTTTCAACCCCTCTGAAAAATATGAATGTCAGTTGGGAAGGATTATCCCATATATTATGGAAAATACAAAATGTTTGAAACCACACACCAGATATTCACTTATTATACCATCTGGTTATTTAACATAGCCATGGAAAATCACCATTTTTAATAGGTAAACCATGGTAAACCATCTATAAATGGGCCATGTTCCATGGCTATGTTAAATAACCAGAGGGTAATCCCATCCAACAAGTTTCCTCCATGTAGCCCGGCGGCCAATCCCCCAACGGTTCCCGTGGGGATGCTAAAAATCCAATGCCACTGAACAACTGTTCAGAATAGGCGGCTGTTCATGTTGGGAACCCCAAAATGGTAATGAAGAACTCATGAATCTTGATCATGATACATCATGATCATGAATATGTATATATATATATTATGATATGGATATATATCTATTAATTAATATTCATGATCATTAATATGGATTCTGGATACCTATTCATGAATATAAATCATCAATATGATATTAATAAGGAGGAATATGGCATCCATTCTGGTACCTCAGATCACCGGTGACCTTCGAACTAAATACGATCATTTTTCGGGCGACTCACATGAATTGGAGGTACCCAGGCTGCGTCAGGCTTAAGGCCTCTGTAATCGATAATGTACATCGAAGTATATCTAACATTGCATCAAATAGAAAAGTGATTTAATCTCCACAGTACCTATTTTAGGTACCTATTTAATGTACTGTTAGTACCTCCATTTTAGGTACCAAGATGGGCCAGCGAACACGTTGCCAGCCCAGGTCTTCATGCTCTTCATGGCAAGGATCGGATCCCACGTCCATTCATTGTCAAAGAGTGGCAGAAGAACACCTGAACCTTGGTATGGGGCCCCTGGTCATCTCATTATCATTGGATTCCCAACATAGTGGGTTGCTAGTAGATATAGCTGGTAGCTAGAGATATCCCTATGAAAATAGAGGGATGAATAGATTGACGACCATCCCCCATAGACCATGGCATATGTTGAAATCCATTGCGGCATTGTGGCATCGGAAAGCAAAAAAAAGCGTGGAGAACAGGTAATGCGAGTGCTGTACCACAGTAAAACATACTGTAATCATTGTGGCAGCTTTAGTGGTTGTTGGATTAATATGTATTAAACCCATTCAAAGACATTGAGTTTATTTTTTCATCATCATGCCTTAAATATATCCAAATATGGTTTTTACAAAATTTCTCACAAAGCAGAACATCAGTAGTGAAACTACCACCTACAGTAGTTCTCTTCTTTCAAGCTCCTGGTGCTCAAGATGATCGCCCCCAACAAAAACATCGTCCTGATCGTCCCTGACAGATCGCAGCTTCCCATGGTTGAAATATGCTGAAAGTGTTACCCCACTTCCGGACGAAAAACAGAATAAGTCATCTACCACTTGGCTGCGCAGTCAGGGTTGATGAATACATATATAAATATATACACATAATAATAGATATAATATATATATATATACTGCAACTATTATATAACCTTGTTCAAAACATGTTGTAACCAGCATCTAATTGGATAAGATGACATAACTTCCATATCTGGGATCCCAACCACCTTGTCTGCAAACCTCCGCCTGCAGGGTCGTGCGGATGTGTCGTGTGTGTCGTAGTGGAATGTGGTACACCCCCTGTTTATGCCCATGTTGAGAGGAAAAAATGGTGATCAAACACTGGGATTTGGTTTAGCCGCTTAGCCCATGTTCAGATCAAGCCACTGTGATAAGATGTGATAAGTATACCATGATTCATCATAATTCATGCCTCTGCAGCATCACTCACAATCAAATCACTATGCAAAAAAAAACAAAAACATGTTCTTATCATCAAGGCTTCAAAATTGATTTTCTCTCAACATGGTTGATTTGTTCCACCAAAATGATCCCTTGAATCACATGAGAAATGCAAACCAAGCGCCAAACCTCCAATGGCTCGAGATGGCTACAGCTATACATTCTTCATAAGACACATTCGTTTCTTGTATTTTCTAGGCCCATTTCATGGGAACAAAATGGAACAAACCCATTTTTTCACAACGCCCCATCCAGGACCTCTACTCCCAGCGTGGAATTCTCCATGACCCTGGCGCACACTCGAATGCCAAATTGGTCATGTGTGGCAACAAGAGATGCCAAAAACTGCGCTGAAAAAACTCGAAGGTGTCTGAACAAAATCTTCCAATCAGCGAAGCCACTTATGCATCAAGGCAACAAAAACCATTCAATAACCCATAGGATCCATGTATGCCATATATAGTAACATGGATCCCATCAATATACCCCCAATGTTAGCATATATACCAGCAAGGGAACACCAAATAGAGGAAACCACCATAGTTCACAGGAAAATTCCATGGCTTCATGTCGATTTTCCCGGACGAAACAATCCAGCATGATTGAGGCTGGACCAGCTCGTGGAAGTTGACGCGTTTATCTTGACCCAGTATCCCATAGTTAACCCATTACTAACCATGATTAAATGTGATTGACACTGTGATAATAAATGTGATTAATCATTTTGGGTGTACTTTGAATGTTAACCATTCTGATTAACCGTTTTTCAAACGGGGATGGACATACATGGAAATACACCTCAGCGCTGCTGGAAATTGTATCTGGCAGGGACCGCAGACATGGAAATTTGGTCATGGCCTGCTACAAAGAATGCAATTTAGGGGTAGTTAATTTTGACCCATGCCATACCCACGCTGTCCGTTGCAATAAAATTACATGACCCGAAAAAACAAACAACAATCATGGACTTCGGAAAGCCTCCCTGGTTTTTTGGACTTCAGCCACCCTTGGCTCTTTCACCAAAAAAAAACACATCGAAAGCGAAAACCCTGGAATTTAGTACGTAACCCATCGAAATGGCCCCAAGAGATGATTTCCCGCACTTGGATATAGCCGTTTTGAGGGCTACCCTCTGGTTATTTAACATAGCCATGGAAAATGGCCCATTCATAGATGGTTTACCTGGGTTTACCTTTTAAAAATGGTGATTTTCCACGGCGATGTTAGTCATAACCAGAGGGTACATGTTAAATCCAGGGGGGTAGCCAAAAAATGACCACGTTCATCCACGGCAGGGTTCCATGTTGGAGCTCGGCTGAATCTCCCGTGACGTGAAGCCGCGACCTGAGCCCCCGCTGGCCAACCGGCCGCCGGGCCCCGCCGTTGGCGTTTTCCAACGTTTGAACCGCCAACGCTGCGGCACCGGGTCGATGTCTCACAGAAGCGATGGTTTTTTAGATGTGCTAGGGTCAATGGCCATGGTTTACAAGGTGGTGCCCCCTAGATAGCTAAGTTGGTTTATAACTCCAATAACTATGGTTTATAGGTGATATATCTATAGTTAATGGGATTATAAACAAACTTATAACTGGGGGCACCACCTTGTATGATGTTTATGATGGTTTATGGCCGTCTGTCCCATGAAATGTGGGCATCCTTGTAATGTGGCCATGAAATCCCTAATGGATTGATGGCCATGAAATATTGGTGTATAATCCAAGTTTGTTTGAGTATGGCGCATATGTTGAACACCCCTTTTCCAGCGTTCATATGCTGCAACAGTCATCTGCCGTGGGGTCATTGTCCACTTCCATGATGGTTTCACTTGTGGAGTATTGAGGACTCATGATGGACTTGGCAAGTTTTATCACTGTTAAAGCAATGACATTGCAACTATCACCATCCTTCACCATCAACGCGAACCAGGGCAGGGCGGGTGTGCGTTATAAACTGTGCAACCCCAAGCTTTAATCATATTGAATGCTTAGTGACTTGTTTTTCAGTAAGAAACAACAAAAACAAACAAACAAACCTGAAGTTTGAAAAATGC
Organism: Cladocopium goreaui; assembly: GCA_947184155.2. Taxonomy (NCBI): domain Eukaryota; class Dinophyceae; order Suessiales; family Symbiodiniaceae; genus Cladocopium; species Cladocopium goreaui. The sequence continues at coordinate 227,999 of CAMXCT020000018.1, forward strand.
CTTTTCCCCCTGTATGTGGCCATATCTGCCTGCCCCAATTTTGCTGGGCAACAAATGGACAGGTGTCTTTGGCATGCAACTTGCAGGGTTTGACACGAAATCCCGCAACTGTGTTTGATCATACTTCCCCTATATTCATATATAATTATATCCATATATACATATATATATGTATGGATATGTATGGATATTTATATGTCATCAACATGTTTTTCCCCATTCAACTGCGCTTTTCTACGGCATCCCCCGAAAAACCCCGGTCGCCAAAACATGCTCCTCCCGGCCTGAGCCTTGGGTTTCATGGCAGCAGCGCCAAAGAGGTGTCCACCTATCGCGGCTGGGTGTCTGTATAGGCTATATATATATATACAAATATATATATATATAATTGTATATATATAATTATATATATATATAATTATATATATATATATATAATTATATATATATCATGGGTATATAATGGTATATAAATAATATACCCAATGTTGGTTTAATGTTTTTTTTCTGATTTGATGAACCAAATAATTTGTGACCATTGGTTTTCATGAAAAAAAAACTATACAGTTCATATGGTTTATGGACGATATGTCGAACTAGTTGATCATAGGAATACCCCAAATCATCCAAGTCATGGATGACCATGACTCAATACAGTATTGAAACCCATGGTGACTTGGGGTATTTAGGAAAGCCCCATATACCCATATATACCCAACGGTGTCATCAAATATAGCAATTGAACATCCCCAAACAATATGGAGGTATTAATTTGTTTTCATGGGAAATGTTACTCCATGTATGGTATATGTATTGTGTACCGGTAAATGGTGTGACATTTCGAAGGTAAATCTTGGTACATCTTCCAGCACCATGGAGATCCATGGGGCATGCTGTGAATCAGCGGATCAGTTTACCCTCTGGTAATTTGTTACAGTTAGCTATTGAAAATGGCAATTTTTCATGGGAAAATCAACGATTTCGACTGGGCCATGTTCAATAGCTATTTTGACAGAACCAGGTTGGGTACCCAGATTGGAACATGGCACTTTCACAAGAATCATAGCCATGTCAAGTAAAAACGTATACCATCAATGGCAAGCGGCCGTAGCGGCTGGGTAACTCGCAGAAACCACCCTGAGACCCCAGAGATGTGATTCTGCCGTAATGCTCTCCGAGTACCCTTGGCTTCTTCAATATGGCAAGCCGGCTACAACGCTTGGCACTACACCTCCCTGATATTCCCATGTTTCATCGACATCCAACCAAGTAGTTGTGGTTAAAAAGAAGTGTCGCAAAAAATCTCAAGAACAATCCTTACTTCGGAGTGACTAGAAGGAGCCTCTAAAAGGACACAACGACTGTCAAACCTGATTTCTAAGGCCATCAAAGTGATGCAAAATCCATGTTTCCCCCGATAAAGTCGCCATGAATTCTGAGGTTCCGTAATTGCTGAAGATGATGCAGAATTCTGTCCAGCTTTTACTCGTCAATGGTGGAACCACCGTTTCACTGCGTAGCAAAAAGGGTATTTTGAAAGACGGTACTCTACGAAGTCATCTGGGATGGACATCAGGTAGAGAGCAAATGAAGACTCCAGTACTTTAGACCACAAAACCTAGATCTTCATCGGCAAATCCCCAAGTTTGACTGGTGAAATTGATTGAACAATTGCTAAAAAATGATCCGTACATGATCCAAAAGTGTTAGACTAGATGATCCAAAAGTCCAAACCGATGAAGATAACTATGATATGATAGTTTTAACTATTTTAAATCTATTTACCCTCTGGTAATGAAACATGCAAATGAACATCTCCCGAAAAAAAAAAACAGATGATTTTCCCAGCTACTATAAACTGCCATTTTGTTCGGGGACTTCCCAGCTAAGCACATTTGATTGGCAGAGGATAAGTCCCATTATACCCCGTGATGTCCCTATGATATCCCATTTTTGTTGGTTAATTTTCATAAAACAATATTTAAAAATCTATAGTTAAGGACATACACTTAGAACACCATTTGGAAAACGCATGGTGGAAACTTCCGCAGGGGAATGTGTTCTAAGTATACACTTAGAACACCAAAAAAAAACATACACTTAGAACATGTTCTAAAAGGTATTTAGAACACTTTGGGGTAATTTATGTGTTCTAAGTGTATGTCCGTAATTTCAATTATGTAAAGGATTGGTACAACCTTCCGCAGGGGGTCCATGGATACATAGATAATCAATATGATAATCCCAAAAATAAACCATCCCATTAAATAATCATTTGGGCCACATGTGGAGGTCATTTCACATCATCTCAAATAGAGCTATACCGAAAATTATCCAATTGGAAATATCTTTTGGGAATGGTGGTTATATATCACTTCAATGCGATTATTAGGTTTTAAGCCAATTGTATTTGATGCAATTATGGGAAATCCTTTCTTGACGAACCAATATATATATATATATATATACATATAATCATATCCCTCTTGCTACCGGCCAGGGTCGGCGGATTGGATTTTCTGAACTAGGGGATCCCCAAAATCATAGTTTTCAAATGTGCTCAACACTAAAATGGTCCAATTCGGGATGATGTGGGTTCCCCATCATTTTAGGAAATCTCGATATGTTGTTTTTTTTTCTCCTGGACCAATCTTAATTGAAATAATTATTGTAGCCATGGTATATTAATATGGATTTGGTAAATATCTGATTCATCATCGTCATGCTGCAGATATCAGCTTAGTAGATATCGCAATTCCATCACCACTATCCCACATGGCGGCTGGAGCGGATGACCAGCTTCCAGACGGAATCAAAGCATTTGCGTACGGGTTGCTTGGAAACGCACTGGTGCATAAGGCTTTCTGTGCGAAAAAGAACATTTCCAAGCAGTTCTGCATATGTATATATATATATATACACACATATATACATATATATATGTAATTCAAGACCATTCAATGTATATATATATATATAGATAAATTTATTTTTATCTATATATATATATATGTATATATATATATACACATAAACTTTTGTTGGCAAAGGGTCCGCAGGCTAGGGAATATCTCGGTTGTCCAGGTGTTCTAAGTGATGTTCCTTGCAAGGCATTATCTCCTCCACTGATTTCTAGATTCCCAGAATCTCACAACAAAAAAAACCTTCAAGACCAGTTAAGATCATTCACTGCCGGAACAACTTAATATAACAATAATAATAGATTGAATGTGTTTAGTCAAACATCGAGCAATACAATATCCAAGATGAATTTTTGTTGGCTAAGGTTCCGCAGGCTAGCGCATTTCTCGGATGTCCAGGTGTTCTAAGTGATGTGCCATGCAAGGTATTGTCTCCTCTCCAAAAATAACATAATCAAATCCAAGATCATTTACAATCATTCAGTACACCAATAAGGTTTACCATTTGAATGAATTTGTTCAATTATCAAACGAAGCAGTATCCAAGATGAACTTTTGTTGGCTAAGGTTCCGCAGGCCAGGGCATATCTTGGTTGCCCAAGTGTTCTAAGTGATGTGCCATGCAAGGTATTGTCTCCTCTCCAAAAATAAGATAATCAAATCCAAGATCATTCACGATCATTCAGTACACCAATAAGGTTTACCATTTGAATGAATTTGTTCAATCATCAAACGAAACAGTATCCAAGATGAATTTTTGTTGGCTAAGGTTCCGCAGGCTAGCGCATTTCTCGGATGTCCAGGTGTTCTAAGTGATGTGCCATGCAAGGTATTGTCTCCTCTCCAAAAATAAGATAATCAAATCCAAGATCATTCACGATCATTCAGTACACCAATAAGGTTTACCATTTGAATGAATTTGTTCAATCATCGAACGAAACAGTATCCAAGATGAATTTTTGTTGGCAAAGGTTCCGCAGGCCAGGGAATATCTTGGTTGTCCAAGTGTTCTAAGTGATGTGTTATGCAAGATATTGTCTCCTCTCCAAAAGTAAGATAATCAAATCCAAGATCATTCACGATCATTCAGTACACCAATATGGTTTACCATTTGAATGAATTTGTTCAATCATCAAACGAAACAATATCCAAGATGAACTTTTGTTGGAAAAGGTTCCGCAGGCCAGGGCATATCTTGGTTGTCCAAGTGTTCTAAGTGATGTGTTATGCAAGGTATTGTCTCCTCCCCAAGAAATAAAACAATCAAATCCAAGATCATTCACGATCATTCAGTACACCAATATGGTTTACCATTTGAATGAATTTGTTCAATCATCAAACGAAACAATATCCAAGATGAACTTTTGTTGGAAAAGGTTCCGCAGGCCAGGGCATATCTTGGTTGTCCAAGTGTTCTAAGTGATGTGTTATGCAAGGTATTGTCTCCTCCCCAAGAAATAAAACAATCAAATCCAAGATCATTCACAATCATTCTCCATCCAAAAAGCTTTAAGAATTTGAATGTATATATTTGATCAAACATCCAATAAACACAGTATCCAAGATGAACTTTTGTTGGCAAAGGTTCCACAGGCCAGGGCATATCTTGGTTGTCCGGGTGTTCTAAGTGATGTGCCATGCAAGGTATTGTCTCCTCTCCAAAAATAAGATAATCAAATCCAAGATCATTCACGATCATTCAGTACACCAATAAGGTTTACCATTTGAATGAATTTGTTCAATCATCAAACGAAACAGTATCCAAGATGAACTTTTGTTGGCAAAGGTTCCGCAGGCCAGGGCATATCTTGGTTGTCCAAGTGTTCTAAGTGATGTGTTATGCAAGGTACTGTCTCCTCTCCAAAAATAAGATAATCAAATCCAAGATCATTCACAATCATTCTCCATCCAAATAGCTTTAAGAATTTGAATGTATTTGAGCAAACATCCAATATATAAAACAATATCCAAGATGAACTTTTGTTGGCAAAGGTTCCGCATACTAGGCGATATCTCCATTGTCCAGGTGTTCTAAGTGATGTGCCATGCAAGGTATTGTCTCCTCCCCAAAAAATAAAACAATCAAATCCAAGATCATTCACGATCATTCAGCACACAAATAAGGTTTACCATTTGAATGAATTTGTTCAATCATCAAACGAAACAGTATCCAAGATGATTTTTTGTTGGCTAAGGTTCCGCAGGCCAGGGCACATCTTGGTTGTCCAGGTCTTCTAAGTGATGTGTTATGCAAGGTATTGTCTCCTCTCCAAAAATAAGATATATAATCAAATTCAAGATCATTCACAATCATTCTCCATCCAAAAAGCTTTAAGAATTTGAATGTATTTGATCAAACATCCAATAAAACAGTATCCAAGATGAACTTTGTTGGCAAAGGTTCCGCAGGCCAGGGCATATCTTGGTTGTCCAGGTGTTCTAAGTGATGTTCCATGCAAGGTATTATCTCCTCCACAGGCTTCTAGGTTCAGAGAATCTTACAACAGAAAAACCTTCAAGCAGTCAAGATCATTCACCACCAGAACAGTGTTTAGCATTTGAATGTACTTGGTCAAACATCGAATGAAACAATATCCAAGCTGAACTTTTGCTGGCAAAGGTTCTGCAAGCTAGGGCATATATTGGTATTCCAGGTGTTCTAAGTGATATATAATGCAAGGTACTATTTCCTCCACTCCTGATTCTAGAAAAGACTTTCAAGATTTCAATATATATATATATATTCATAAAGTCTTCCTGAGGTATTTGGCAAATGTGGAGGGCAATTTGAGTCGAAAGTTCCTGAAGAACCAGTTCCCGACCGAGAATGGGGCAAAAGCAGCAGCGGTTGCATTTCGGAAGAAGAGTGTCTCCATGCTAGAATCTTTTGAGAACATGAAGGGGAAGGCCCGGTGAGACAAATAGATAGGGCATATCAATATATATATATATGTATTTAAAATTGTGAATATATATATATATATGCACGGGAAGAATGGTGGTGGCATTCCCCCAGTCACAAACAAACTGTACATGGGAAGAATGGTGGCAATGGATTTTCTCAGTCATTGTATATACACCCCCAAAATTGGAGCCAAATTATGGTACATAAATTTTATAATATATTTGCCATCATATGGGTTGGACCTACCAACAATCTTTGCTAGGCACAGGCCCGAAAGATATGGATGGACAGTCACAAGTTCAAGTCTACGGGGAGTTTGAAGCAACAGAGAGATGGTATGGTTACAGCCCTTTGTTTGGGTCATTGCCGAGAAGCTGAACAACATATCCTCAATGCGGTACCAATGTCCTTGGCATTGAAGCCTTCGGATATAAAGGTTGAGCTTCACCCTGGTGATCCCAAATCATACTTAGCAAGTGTGAGTACAAGTACAGGGGAGGTGATCAGCAAGAAAATCGACACTTTGAAGGATGTCAACGACTGGCTTCTTTCAATGTGTGAGTCAAAAAACAATGGAATCCTTGAAGCTGGTTTGAAAAAGGTGAAAGCCACGGTAAAACCACAAGTTGAGATGGAAAAGGCAGTAGATGAACTTATGAGTTCAAACCATGGAGCTGCCAGTTCATCATCCTCCAAACCAACTCTAGATTTGGGTTGTGAATCTTCCCTCTTGAAAGCCCCAAGCGAATTTGTGGATGTGACTGCACAATTTTTGGGGAGCAAGATTGAATCTACTGTGGATTTGCCTTCGTCCACGGTGTGCATTCACAAGGGGTCATTGACCAACTACCGAAACATTGCATATTCAAACCAGTCTGTGTATGGAGTTCTGTTTGGCAAACATGCCTGGAATGGCAAATTACATTGCACCAACGTGGTCCTCATCAGTGACACAGCCCGTTGTGTTTCAGCCATTTTGGAAAATGAACAAGTCATGAGACATTGCAAGTCGATTGGTCTGCAGTGTTGTGGTATTCTCTTGGCAGGGCCCTCCTCACACTGGAAACATGAAGAGCATCGTCAACATGCTTTGGCAGGTCTTGAATGTTCTGAAAACCCCATTCTGATTGTGGTGGACTTTGATGAAAAACACACTGGAGAAATATCATGTTGGGAGTTGAACATGGAAGAGAACAAAACGGTACCGGTTTCTTTGTCCTACACAAGCAATCCTCACGATGTGAAGAAACGATTGTTGTACAGCATTTGCTGGCTCCAAGATCTTGGGGTTGGACACATACAGCATGCAACTTCCAAGATATGCTCAGCTTTGATCAAAAGCCTCATGGAGATGAATGAAAAGAAGAAGCACCAATTCCAGGCCCGAAAAGTCTTCTACAGAAAAGTCCGGGTGCCCGCGGATGGGCTTTGCGGTTGGTACTGCCTCTTGGCAGCCCAGGATCCAAGTGCGTGGGAGAAGATACCACGTAGTGAAGGGTCTTTCCCCATCAATCGTCAGATACACCAACAGGAATTGAACAATGCCAAGACTCTGCATAGAGATGTGTGTGAGAAAGCCCTGACTGTTTGCAATGAGTCTTATCATGGAGCTATCCGGGATGTGTTGGCACATCCAAACTTTTCACCTGCCAATTTGGAATGGATAGCCTACACATTGTCCATCGCAATTCGCTGCACATGCGATCCCAAGGCTAGGAGTTGCCAAATTCCTTGGGGGGTGGATCACTTAGAACACCATAAGATAAACATGCTCCATTGTGTTCATACGTATATGTTTATATATAAATAACAAATTAAGATAATATATATATATATATATATATATGTATGATCCATACTGATCCATTATGTGTCAAATAATTATGTATATATATATAAACATACATATTTATCATATATATATATAGATTTTTCTGGATCTTGAAATTGTTCCTATTGATGCCCTTCCACACACGCAGGTTGGCCTCTATGATGGGACACAGTTGGACACAATCTATGGATGCGGAGAGCCTAATGTTCACATGCTGTTCTCATTTGACAAGGCTGTGGCAGGAAGCCATGACTTCGGGCATTTCACTTTGCTCATCCCAAGCCATTCCAAAGGTGGTGATGGCCTACAGCTGGATGAATATGTTTCCTGGTCCAGCACCCTACTCAATGTTTTGTGTATATATATAGTTTTTGTTTCATATATATATATATATAGACATACCATGAAGCATCGGATATATGCACCTAGTTCTACCCAACCGCCTGCCATAGGTTGGTATGAAGGTTGCAGAAGAGAGTCAAAAGCTTCTATCCTTTATGGCAAATGACGATCCTACAACAGTGCAAGCAGCCATCACAGACGAACAAGCAAGTGCAGGACACAGCCCAAAGAACAACCACGATGAAAATCACAAGCTGCCTGCAGAGCCAGAACTTGCTTGCAGGACCGCACACTTAGAACAGTCCCAGAGCCAGCAGCAGCCAGTTCAGCCAACTCCACAGGAGAAACACGCAGAGACAGCAGCCCCAACATCTCCTCGACAAGAGCCAAAGAAGCAAGAGCAAGATCAACAGCAGCCAGCAGTTGAACAAACAGCAAAAAGCAACATCAATCCAGGAGATGACAAGCATCCAGACAAGCCAGAACTAGCTTGCAGCACCGCACACTTAGAACAGTCCCAGAGCCAGCAGCAGCCAGTTCAGCCAACTCCACAGGAGAAACACGCAGAGACAGCAGCCCCAACATCTCCTCGACAAGAGCCAAAGAAGCAAGAGCAAGATCAACAGCAGCCAGCAGTTGAACAAACAGCAAAAAGCAACATCAATCCAGGAGATGACAAGCATCCAGACAAGCCAGAACTAGCTTGCAGCACCGCACACTTAGAACAGTTCCAGAGCCAGCATCAGCCAGTTCAGCCAACTCCACAGGAGAAACACACAGAGACAGCAGCCCCAACATCTCCTCGACAAGAGCCAAAGAAGCAAGAGCAAGATCAACAGCAGCCAGCAGTTAAACAAACAACAAAAAGCAACATCAATCCAGGAGATGACAAGCATCCAGACAAGCCAGAACTAGCTTGCAGCACCGCACACTTAGAACAGTCCCAGAGCCAGCAGCAGCCAGTTCAGCCAACTCCACAGGAGAAACACGCAGAGACAGCAGCCCCAACATCTCCTCGACAAGAGCCAAAGAAGCAAGAGCAAGATCAACAGCAGCCAGCAGTTGAACAAACAGCAAAAGGCAACATCAATCCAGGAGATGACAAGCATCCAGACAAGCCAGAACTTGCTTGCAGGACCGCACACTTAGAACAGTCCCAGAGCCAGCAGCAGCCAGTTCAGCCAACTCCACAGGAGAAACACGCAGAGACAGCAGCCCCAACATCTCCTCGACAAGAGCCAAAGAAGCAAGAGCAAGATCAACAGCAGACAGCAGTTGAACAAACAGCAAAAGGCAACATCAATCCAGGAGATGAGAAGCATCAAGACAAGCCAGAACTAGCCTGCAGGACCGCACACTTAGAACAGTCCCAGAGCCAGAAGCAGCCAGTTCAGCCAACTCCACATGAGAAACACGCAGAGACAGCAGCCCCAACATCCCCTCGACAAGAGCCAAAGAAGCAAGAGCAAGATCAACAGCAGCCAGCAGTTGAACAAACAACAAAAGGCAACATCAATCCAGGAGATGACAAGCATCCAGACAAGCCAGAACTAGCTTGCAGCATCGCACGCTTAGAACAGTCCCAGAGCCAGCAGCAGCCAGTTCAGCCAACTCCACAGGAGAAACACACAGAGACAGCAGCCCCAACATCTCCTCGACAAGAGCCAAAGAAGCAAGAGCAAGATCAACAGCAGCCAGCAGTTGAACAAACAGCAAAAAGCAACATCAATCCAGGAGATGACAAGCATCCAGACAAGCCAGAACTAGCTTGCAGCACCACACGCTTAGAACAGTCCCAGAGCCAGCAGCAGCCAGTTCAGCCAACTCGACAGAAGAATCACACAGAGACAGCAGCCCCAACATCTCCTCGACAAGAGCCAAAGAAGCAAGAGCAAGAGCAACAGCAGCCAGCAGCAGCAAGAAAACGACCAGCAGCAGAAATCAGCAACAATCAACAGGATCAGAAGCAGCCACCAAATCCAACCCAGGCTCGAGCCAAGAGGCGCCTGTGGCCGGAATATTCAATCAAAGTGATTCCCCCTGGTGCGAATGCTGGAGTTGAAGTGAAACAAGAGATTTTTTCCAGCCCAGAGCCGTCACAACATGTGAAAGTTGAAGTGAAAGAAGAAGTTTTATCCAGCCCAGAGACATCGCAGCCATCAAAGCTTACCAGCAGCAGCAAATGTCTACCGAGAAGGAAGGGCAGCAGAAATCAACATGCTGAATGGAAGGCTGTGTCAGCACCACCCGAGCCTGAAATCAGCGCTCTGTTTCAAGGAAAGGCAGAATCACCAACACCACATGTGGAAGATGTGTGCTTGTTTGGGGACCTACTGGATGCAGAAAGTACATGTGCAGGAAAGAATGACAAAGATTCACAGTTGGACCAAAATCTCACACGCAGATTTCAGAGGATAGCAACAACACGGCAGCAGAAGCAGCAGCCGCAGCAGCAGCAATATGCAAAGCACAGCCTGGATTCAGACGTCCGTGAATCACCAAGACCGTGGAAACTGGCAAAGTTGAGACCACACAGCCAACACAACAAGTCACCAGCTTCAACTACCACATCTAGCCCAGAGAACTTAGACAAAAAAGTGAATTGCATCATACTGCTAGAGAGCACCTGGGAAAAATTGGTAGCTGGCCAAAGTACAACAATTTTTCGTACCTACTCCTTGCGGACCGCCCCACTACAACTTCATGTGCTTTCCCGTGGGGATGGCAGCTTCACTTCCTATGTTGGGAAGATGACGGTTCGCGAAGTAGAAGCTGTGACCTCTAGTCGCACTGTCAAAGACTATGAGAACAACCCTATGGAGGTCAAATTCTGGTCTGATAAGGTCAGGAATGAGAAAGAAGTTTTCATATGGAAGATCAGCACAGTGCAGGCATGGGATGAACCCAAGCCGATTCGGTTTCTCCAGGCAAAGTATCGGAACAGGCACTTTCAGGTTCCCAAGAGACAGCTCATGCAAGGTTCTGCGGGAATGGAGACTCCTATGCCGTCCTTGTATGCAACATCAGCTTGGTTCGTGCGTTTGCTGAGCATCTCTCAATACCAGCACCTCAAACGTGTGGCTCTAGAACTGGATGGAACTGATTTAAGGATTGGTACCACATGTTCCGGGAGCGACATTTGCATTGTGGCCATTCATGGTTTGATGGAAGCCATCAATGCTGAGTTTGGTGTTTCTTGATCGCAATTATATATGTTATATGTCCAAAAAATCCATATATATATATACAATATACATAGCATATGGTATATATATATAGTTAGGGACCTACACCTACACTTAGAACACTATTTGGAAAACGAAAATTGTTGATTTATACATCGGGGATCCCATTTTGTTCATTCTTCTTGGGTGAGTGAAGTGTTCTAAGTGAGGTAATATATAGGGGAAAGACAGTCTTCCTGCTGGTGCTTTCCAGGTCAACATTGGTGTCAAACACGTCTTCTCAGCAGAGCTTGACCCGAAGAAACGTCAGTACATTTTGGATTGTCATCAGGCTGATCACGTGTATGGCGATGTCATCGCATTCAGCAACCAGAGAGGGCACTGCTACCGGTGCAATTGTGTTCACGAAATCAATGAAGGAAATATGTCTGTCGACATTTTCCTGGCAGGAACCAGTTGCAAGGACATTAGTTCCTTGCATGAAAAACTATGTTTCTCTCTTTCTTTCGTTCGTTCTTTGTTTGTTTCTTTCATTCTCTCTCTCTCTCTCTTCATATATAAGTTCTCAAGCATCCGTCCTTGTATGTTTGTAGGTATGTAGATCTGCATGTATATGTATATACATATGTATACATATATATAAAGGTATATATATATATAGAGAGTCTTGGACATACATTAAAAACATCTATCTATCTATCTATCTACCTATCTATCTATCTATCTATCTATCTATCTATCTATCTATCTATCTATCTATCTACTTATCTATCTATCTATCTACCTATCTATCTATCTATCTATCTATATTTATACATTAATGTATATGTACTTGTTTCCTCCTCAGTGTTGTAAGTACAAACCATCCTCAGCAACCGCCTGAGGTCTTTTGAATGCGAAGCGCAAAGACTTTGCAGGTAGCTACCAGTCTGGAGAAGGTTTCGGAACATCTGCACACACACTTACAAGCACGGCTGGAAGGGAGTGCCTTAGCACCTATATCCAGCGGGAGATGGGTTCATTTTGGGAGCCTCCACCCACCAAGGTGGTATTGCTTTTTCATTTATATAAATGTGTGCACCTTTAGCTTTTAAAAAACAAATCGGTATTCAAGGAGTGTTCCCCTTTGAGGCTACCAAATGTTTGACATATATATATATATATTATATATATATGTTATGTTTAGTAGATAGCGTTGTTTGTATGAAACATGTGTTCTAAGTGTGGAATAGATAAGGACAACTGATGTATTTTTATTTATATATGCATGTATACCTGTTATTGTATATATATATATATAAATGCATGATCAATAAATATATAGATAATATCATTGCCCTTTGTATGTACAAGTGTTCTAAGTGTGGAATATACAAGGACAATAGCCACCTATCTATGGGGATACTGGAAGAAAGTGTTCATTTTCCGCTCATCAGAACCAAACAGTGGGGTAACCATATCCAAGGTTGTTGAGCTTTTGTGCCCCATCATGTCCATCTATGAGAATGTGAAGGGCGCAATGGAGCGAAACACAGATGCAAATGGAAGGAAGCATCCACCTGCCATTCAAACTGTTGAGAAGGATGCCAATGAAAATGGCTACCATTTCGCACCTGGACTGATGATGTGTTTTCCACCATCATCGGGGTCATCATCATTATCATCATTGTCGTCGTCATCGTCTCCATCACTAAATACATGTATGAGTTTGCTCACGTGGTGCAGCCACCATGGTATATATATATACAAAGGCATCTGTATATATATATATTTGATATAAATTATATAATGTTAAGTGCCGTGCACACACACACATACCGATATATATATATATACATTTGTATCATTGTATGACAAATATGTGTTGAAAACACTTCCGCTGTGACTCAGGTATGGTCGCTGCTTGATTCACAGGACTTCCTAGTGCGGCATCGACGCAATCGGGTTTGGGGAGCCACCATGGTATATATATATACAAAAAGGCATCTGTATATATATATATATTTGATATAAATTATATAATGTTAAGTGCCGTGCACACACACACATACCGATATATATATATATATATTTGTATCATTGTATGACAAATATGTGTTGAAAACACTTCCGCTGTGACTCAGGTATGGTCGCTGCTTGATTCACAGGACTTCCTAGTGCGGCATCGACGCAATCGGGTTTGGGGAGTGGCAGCAGTAAATTCAGGGCAACAAAGCGAGGCTGAATTCCAAACTTTGTACAAACGTGCAATTTCATCTCTACAAACCCACTGCCACTTCTCTATGCGGGATACATTTGGTCGATATCCTAAAGAGGATCCCAAGACTGATCGGGAGCGGGAGCTTCTTGAGAAGGCAGTGGAGAAATTCAAAGGGGAAACTTGGTTATTTTGCTTAGCACCATATGATTTCCATTTTGTGAATGGTTACCAGTGCAGGACGTTACACTTAGAACACATGGTTCCTTCCCAGATTTTCCTGTATCTTTTGCTATATATATATATAGATATATAGTTTATATTGATATATATATATATACACAGATATATGCACCATTATATAACCAAGTGATGGGATTCCATTGGTGTGAGTGGTTCACCTCTATGCTTGCAGGGGAATACACTTAGAACACATTGATCCTTCTCATTGATTTGGGTTATATATATATATTTATAATTTTATATACACAGATATATGCACCATTATATAACCAAGTGATGGGATTCCATTGGTGTGAGTGGTTCACCTCTATGTTTGCAGGGGAATACACTTAGAACACATTGATCCTTCTCATTGATTTGGGTTATATATATATATATGGGTTACAAATATTGATGGTATCTAAGGAAGGAGTCGGCAGCCACAATCTGTTTGTCGACATGAGTTCGTCTCTTCAGAGGAGGGAGATGCCGGAGGCATGTGTGGATTGCTCAACGTGCATCACGCCATCTCATTCAATCTATTCAACCTTTTTGAAGAGGTATGTCAAGCCAGTGGAAATGCTAGGCCTACAAGCAATCTGGGAAAATGATGCTAGAAACCCAGAGGCTTTCAAGGCTATGGCTACAAGTTCCTGGGCACAAGATCTATGTGGCAATGGGATGACGGGCACGGTGGTCCAAGCTGTTGTCTTAGCTGCCTTGGCATCTTCAGGTGCTTTTCTACACATCCAACGTGGAGATATTGCTGCCGCAAGCCCTTCAGCATCTGGCGCGGATGTGTCACCAATAGCAGCAGCTGCAGCTGGGTCAAGACCGCATAGTGGGGGTCACCAGGTGGTAGCTTCTACTGAAGGTGATCAAGAAGTGACTGAGCCAGTCCCATCAGCCAGGGGCAGGAAACGCAAACAGGATAGCCCAAAGAAAAAGGAGAAGTCGGTAGAGTTACCAGTTCCAAAAAAACGTGTTCGTGGGAAACAGACACTGTTGTCGATTCCACCAGCAAAGAAAAAACATGGGTCTGGACCAGGAAACACAAAGGCAACAGGAAAGAGCGCGATGGTCTCCATTTTTCAACGTGAGGCTATTTGCAAAGCCTATGATGATATTGTTGAGAAAGGTTCAAAGTATCCTGACAAAGACCTGAAAAAGTTGAACATGCATGGCTATTACAGAGGATGCGCCCTACCTAGCAAGTGGGGAAAAGCCCGCCAGGAACAAAAATGGGGTTTACTTTGCATGACTGCTCCAGCGCTTTGCAAGGCCAAAAAGGAGCTGCCCAATAGCCTACGCTTGGTCATCAATTTTCCCACACTCAAGCATGGGAATATGCATGCACACTCAGAGACGAGGACAATGTTGCCGGGTGTCTTGAAGGGTGCCGTGGAGGAGCTGGTAATGGAAAGAATTGACCAGGGTGAAGAAGTTGGTGTGGCATTTGTCAAAAACACAATCCTTTTCTTGGTTTCGGTCTGGAATGACTGCGTGCTTTCCATTCGTGAGCTGATTAGGAACAAAAACTTGGACATGCTGAAAGATGAGGATGAAAAGTTGTCCAAAATGTCCAACAAACAGTTGGATGAGCTTTTTTCTTCTCTCACCAAACGTGCTGATGAAATTTTGGTGCCTATCCAATTGGCAAAGTCCGATGATGCCCTGACGAACCTTGTCTGGGGACAATCACTTTGTTCTGGTTGTTTTGGAACCAACCACCAACAAAACAGGTGCCTGTTTCCCATATAGTTGTTAATATATACAAATGCATTTGGATATAACCAAAAAGAGGTACATATATATATATATATATACACATATCTGCTATATTTGCTATATACAGTTCAGGACATACACTTAGAACACATTCGGGAAAACAGGATTTCCATGTTCTGCAGGGGGAATGTATATATATATATACATGCGAGGGACCACAATGAGTACTGTATATTTTGGACTTTGCGTGTACCAATAAACCCAGGGATAAATAATCAGTTCTTGGCCCACCATGGTTTTATAAGTTTATGTGGACATAATTGCCCCATCACAAGAAAATAGCCTTAGCCATCCTTAGCCATTGTTTGATCATATACCTATATATATATAGATTGAACGATCGGCATATGTGTTCTAAGTGATGACCACCAACCCATTTCTGCTCAGGAAGCAGGCACACAGGATTTGCAACATGTATGGACTTCGTTTGAAGTCCATCGAAAAGCCTGGAGCGCACTTGGCCTACGATTCTCCGGCTTTAGAAGCAGTGAGATCACAGATCCGTGCCTTGATAGAATCAAAACATGTGCATCCCCAATTGGTCATGAACTTTGACCAGGTCTGGTCATTGCGATTCAGACCTCGGAAAAAATCCTATATGAAGGATTCGAAGATGGCTGGGGTGCAAAAGGACCCATTAACTCGGTCCATGTACATGAGAAAGATACGCCATTCTTTGCAGCAATGTTTGGACCTACCATTTAGTGAGCCAAACCCAAGAGAGCCACCCAGAATTCTTGCCCCAAAACCCCCGACAGTACTGGGAGGGAAGGCAGCTTGTGGAATGATAGATGAATGGAGGGTGCCAAGAACGGTTACCACCCTTTCATTTGCTGATGGCTATTGCGGACGACTACATGTGACTCTGCGGGAGGGATCGCTACCAGAGGAGAAACGCAATGCTCTCAACGAAGAGCTCAGGCGATGGCTGGTCATTGATCAACAACAGTCGAAATCACACATCTGGAACGAGAATACCCTGGTGAGGTATTTATCACATTTGTCGCAGGAGATTTGGGGGACAGGGAGGAATCACTGGGCTATATATCATATATATATACCAATAAGAAAGTATATTATACTTGTGGACATACACTTAGAACATCAAAAGTACTCAGACAGAACCTGATCTCCCCTTATCATTTTGTTTGCACTGGAACACTTGCAGTGACCCACACTTAGAACATCATTTTTTTGCGCAGTCATCTCTTTCTCTCTCTAAATATGCACCCATCCAATGGATTGTTCGAACAACAAACACTGAACAATATTGTAAGACACTCTTAGTAAGACACTTTTAGTGAGACACTCTTGGTAAACAACTCCTTTATATATATATAATCGTGAGCCGGCCAAAGGTCCCTAGCACTTACACACACATATATATATAGTGTACATGAAGACATTATGTACAATTGTCCCTATACAGGATTCACACTTAGAACACCATTTCCCAATCACGACCCCTGCTGTTGATGTTGCAGGAGTTGCGACACCGCCAAAGACAATTGAACCTAACCATGCAAGACCGTGCCTTGTGTTTCTATGATCAGGCTGCTGCACACATGTCCAAATCATTCCTCAAAATCCAAGAGAAGTGGTCAGAAGAAAACAATTGCGACACTGTTAGGATTTAGTATTTTGTATATATATATATATATCTATCTATCTACCGAATCTTTCTGCGTCTGGAGCTCATTAAATGTATATACATATATATATTTGTTCACCAGGTAGAAATCCCGGTTGTCGGCTGTATATATATGTATCTATTGACATCTTTAACCATAAATATTATAAATAAATATATATATATAAATATATATATATAGCTGCTATGTTTTAATCATCATTTTAAATCGGTTATATATATATATGTATATATATATACATATATTTATATATTATATATATATATATGAGTGTGTGTGTGTGCCTCCTGTGTTTCCAAGTCAATCAATCGCCTTAGGAACTGATGAACGGTCACTCAGAGGTGCCAATACCTGGTGGTTTTGGTGCCTCTGGGGCACCCAACGACAGTTGGCACCAGGTATTGCATAGTCTTACAAAGAGTTATACTCGATTGGCTGTGGGGTGGGCCGAATTTCCACACCTCCGTCGAAGATTGGAGGAACTGGAATTTTCAGTGCAGGGCCAACCTTCTACAAAGTTCCTGGGTTCATCTGTTCTGGTGGGCAGGATTACACTTGGAACACGTGGTTCTTTCCCACATTTCTACTATATATATATATAAAGAAACACCCACAGATCTACCCAAGAGTAATGGAGGGTCATCCCTGGATGAAATGACAATGAAATCTATTGGTTGGTTCTTAAGAATGAGACAATTTTCCATGTGATATTATTTTCAATACCCAAATGTTTCAAAGCTAATGGATGGAGTTCCCTTATGTTCCCTTTGGGCCACAGGTTCATCTGTTCTGGTGGGCAGGATTACACTTAGAACACGTTGTTCGTTCCCACATCTCTACTATATATATATATAAAGAAACACCCACAGATCTACCCAAGAGTAAGGAGGGTCATCCCTGGATGAAATGACAATGAAATCTATTGGTTAGTCCTTAAGAATGAGGCAATTTTCCATGTGATATTATTTTCAATACCCAAATGTTTCAAAGCTAATGGATGGAATTCCCTTAGGTTCCCTTTGGGCCACGGGTTCATCTGTTCTGGTGGGCAGGATTACACTTAGAATACGTTGTTCATTCCCATCTCTTTACTGTAAAGAATTACCCACAGATCTACCCAAGAGTAATAAAGGTCAGCCCTGGATGAAATGACAATGAAATCCATTGGTTGGTTCTTAAGAAAAAGATAATTTTCCATGTGATATTATTTTCAATACCCAAATGTTTCAAAGCTAATGGATGGAATTCCCTTAGGTTCCCTTTGGGCCACAGGTTCATCTGTTCTGGTGGGCAGGATTACACTTAGAACACGTTGTTCGTTCCCACATCTCTACTATATATATATATATATAAAGAAGAGTAATGGAGGGTCATCCCTGGATGAAATGACAATGAAATCTATTGGTTGGTTCTTAAGAATGAGACAATTTTCCATGTGATATTATTTTCAATACCCAAATGTTTCAAAGCTAATGGATGGAATTCCCTTATGTTCCCTTTGGGCCACGGGTTCATCTGTTCTGGTGGGCAGGATTACACTTAGAACACGTTGTTCGTTCCCACATCTCTACTATATATATATAAAGAAACACCCACAGATCTACCCAAGAGTAAGGAGGGTCATCCCTGGATGAAATGACAATGAAATCTATTGGTTAGTCCTTAAGAATGAGGCAATTTTCCATGTGATATTATTTTCAATACCCAAATGTTTCAAAGCTAATGGATGGAATTCCCTTATGTTCCCTTTGGGCCACGGGTTCATCTGTTCTGGTGGGCAGGATTACACTTAGAACACGTTGTTCGTTCCCATCTCTCTACTATATATATATATATATGTAAAGAATTACCCACAGATCTACCCAAGAGTAATAAAGGTCAGCCCTGGATGAAATGACAATGAAATCTATTGGTTGGTTCTTAAGAATGAGACAATTTTTCATGTGATATTATTTTCAATACCCAAATGTTTCAAAGCTAATGGATGGAATTCCCTTATGTTCCCTTTGGGCCACGGGTTCATCTGTTCTGGTGGGCAGGGTTACACTTAGAACACGTTGTTCGTTCCCACATCTCTACTATATATATATATAAAGAAACACCCACAGATCTACCCAAGAGTAAGGAGGGTCATCCCTGGATGAAATGACAATGAAATCTATTGGTTAGTCCTTAAGAATGAGGCAATTTTCCATGTGATATTATTTTCAATACCCAAATGTTTCAAAGCTAATGGATGGAATTCCCTTAGGTTCCCTTTGGGCCACGGGTTCATCTGTTCTGGTGGGCAGGATTACACTTAGAACACGTTGTTCGTTCCCATCTTTCTACTATATATATATATATATAAAGAAACACCCACAGATCTACCCAAGAGTAATAAAGGTCAGCCCTGGATGAAATGACAATGAAATCTATTGGTTGGTTCTTAAGAATGAGACAATTTTCCATGTGATATTATTTTCAATACCCAAATGTTTCAAAGCTAATGGATGGAATTCCCTTAGGTTCCCTTTGGGCCACGGGTTCATCTGTTCTGGTGGGCAGGATTACACTTAGAACACGTTGTTCGTTCCCACATCTCTACTATATATATATATATAAAGAAACACCCACAGATCTACCCAAGAGTAATGGAGGGTCATCCCTGGATGAAATGACAATGAAATCTATTGGTTGGTTCTTAAGAATGAGACAATTTTCCATGTGATATTATTTTCAATACCCAAATGTTTCAAAGCTAATGGATGGAATTCCCTTATGTTCCCTTTGGGCCACGGGTTCATCTGTTCTGGTGGGCAGGATTACACTTAGAACACGTTGTTCGTTCCCATCTCTCTACTATATATATATATAAAGAAACACCCACAGATCTACCCAAGAGTAATGGAGGGTCATCCCTGGATGAAATGACAATGAAATCTATTGGTTGGTTCTTAAGAATGAGACAATTTTCCATGTGATATTATTTTCAATACCCAAATGTTTCAAAGCTAATGGATGGAGTTCCCTTATGTTCCCTTTGGGCCACAGGTTCATCTGTTCTGGTGGGCAGGATTACACTTAGAACACGTTGTTCGTTCCCACATCTCTACTATATATATATATATAAAGAAACACCCACAGATCTACCCAAGAGTAAGGAGGGTCATCCCTGGATGAAATGACAATGAAATCTATTGGTTAGTCCTTAAGAATGAGGCAATTTTCCATGTGATATTATTTTCAATACCCAAATGTTTCAAAGCTAATGGATGGAATTCCCTTAGGTTCCCTTTGGGCCACGGGTTCATCTGTTCTGGTGGGCAGGATTACACTTAGAACACGTTGTTCGTTCCCACATCTCTACTATATATATATATGTATATCTATAGAGTATCAGCCTTGGTTGAACATTGTATAAAATTCTACTGTCGGATTTCTTGTTTGTTTTTGCTTTTTCCATGAGGTTTCCCTTCATATATTTCTTTTGAGCAAATTAAATATGGATCCCTTGGTCAGCAGTATATTTGCACTGGCACTGCATGCCTTTCTGAGAACACAATGGTATGCTTATTTTGTGTCTCTACGTAAATAAATATATATAAATATATATATATACATATGTAGGTAAATATAGCTACATACATAGACATAGAATACAAATTGTTTTTAAGTGCCCAGGTGTCCGATCGAAGTGTCTCTGCGAGCCGATGCATTCGCAATGGCGCAGCTATCTCTGGATTCAAAGACTCTTGGTGTGGCAATATATGGGATGTGGTTGACAGCTGTTATCCATTATGGGGAACATGTGTGATTTTTTTTGGCTTCAAAAAAAATATATCTATATATATATATACTCATATATTTTTGTTGTATTTATATATTGGCTGGTGAAATTTTCCTTCACATGGTCTCCGTAATTGGGGAAATTTGTCATTTTACAGCTTCCCGTCTGCTCTAAGTGACGGTCATTTGATGACAATGTCATGCTTAGGCACAACAAATTGATTTGGATTGGCTGGATGTCCCGCGGATACATCAGCGTGGAGGACATTGCCAGATGGCGGTTTGGAGGTATCTGGGATAAACCAGGGTTTCGCAGGGGTGTGGTTTCCAATCACTCCATGGTTCATGTTATGTGGAAATCTTTCCTTGGTTGGGCGAACATACACTTAGAACACATTCCGACCCTGTCATGTATGTATGCAACAGTTCTTATGTGTGGATTCGGTTTTTTCTTTTCCTGAATGATTTACATGATGAGTATATAAATCTATATATAAATATATATATATATATGTGATTTATTTCTTTATATACATACATATGTGCATTGTATGTACTTCAAGGGGCTGTTACACACATATATATATAAATAAATCATATGATGTCTTCCCATGCATTTCCACAGTAGTGGTTTTATACACTTAGAACACATTTTCACAGTCATTTTACGCATAGCAGGGTTATTGCTCAAGTACAGTGGAGTGCGGCCCACCCATTTTTCAGTGGCATGTCTACCCCGGTTCCAGCCCCTTCCACCAGAGGAAGGAGGGGAAGGGCAGAAGATGATGACTGGATCATACCCTCCGATTCAGAATCCACCGCCTCTTTGACATCACAGGATGCTCGAGATATGGCCAATGAGCTGGGGGTTTCACTTGCTGATCTTGGATTTTCAGATTCTCGTCATGCTGATGCTCCCCGTGATCAGAAACCAATTCCGGTCGTCAAGACATCTCTTCATTTGAGCCGTTTTGTGATCGGCAGTCAAGAGGCTAAAAAGGCAGTGCAAGATTGCCTTGTCCAGTTTCGACTGCATCCAGGCTCCAAGCCGGTTGACCCTAAAAAGAAATCCAGTGTGCACCAGGAGATGGCATTTGTCAAGAAGGCCATGAGGGAGAAAGGATGGAAGTTGTGGTGCCTTGGGGGACACCCAAATTTCACTCCACAGTGGGTCAGGGCATCTTCATGGAAGAAGCTGACGAAGACTTTCTGAGATGAAGATCACGAGATCAATTGAGCCAGGTACGTTTCCATTGTAGCTTTTATTAGCCTGTGTACAGCTTGGAACTTTACCTGCTTTAGTTCCGCCATGTTTGACTCATGGCAAAGAGTTCATATATAGTTCAGATTGTAGCTTGCGGCGATGCCATGCTGACACATAGCAAATACCAAATGTCCTTTAGAGCCGACGGGTCGCATGAACATCTGGGCTAGGTACAATATTAATGCATAGCATAGGGGTGTGCAAATCAACGCTGTTTCTGCAATCAGCAGCAGCAAAAGTGTGCGGAATGAGCTGCAGTGGGGGTTGTTTGACGCAAGAATTCACAAAACACATGCTTTGTTGGCATATATATATATAAAATACAGCCACAAGCAAAGATTAGTTGTGCTTGTAAAAGTGGTTATATAAAATAAGATGTGTTCTAAGTGGTAGGTTTCTCAAGTTGCTGAGAGTCAAAAGGATGGTCTGGTACATTGGAATATCACGACGTCCACAATGTCTGATGCCCAGGTAAGACCAAAGAAGTGGAGGATCTACTTCAACATGACAAAGGTTCTATGCGTGATGTGCTGCAGTTGGAGGACCTCCCAGACATCACGCCTGATTCAGATGATTTGAATCATATGCGAGTTCAGGAGCTGGTGTCTTGGCGCCACTGACTGTTTGCATGTGGGAGCTGGAACTGTGGTAAGGCTTTTTTATTATACGTAGTGCATTTGGGCATGATATGTATATATATATATGTATATATATATATATGTATATATATATATATAAAATAAATATATATATATATAGAAATAAATATATACAAATATATGTATAAATATCTATGCACACACACACACACTTAGAACACATATATGTCACATATATACTTGCATATATATTCATATAGATAGATATTTAAATATATAGGCAGCTACACATAGGCGTATAAACACACATGTGTGGATCCTGTTTATTTCTTTGAGGCCTCAGTTGGCATGGTGCAGCATTTGTTCCAAGATATGTATATATACATATATATACATATATATATGTCTGTGGGATAATATTTATGTATATATATATATACATATAAATGCAGCATTGTTAATTTTTGCCTTTCAGCAGTTGGGCACACACACACTTAGAACACATGGACTATAATATATAAATATGTTTTTTGTTTTAATATATATATATACATATAGATGCATATAAAATTATATATATATATATATACGCCTCCATACATACATACATGCATACATGCATGCATGCATACATAGATACATAGATGGATACATGGATACATGCATACATTTATTTGTTCTGCACCTTGCATGTACTTCAAGAAGTTGTTAAAAACACGCCCTGTTACGTATATAAACAGCTGCTCCGTGCACACTTAGAACACATCCCTTCATCACCATTGTCACATGCCAAGGAGGGTGAAGTGAGTCACTCTTGGTGCCTTCAAAGGATGGATGGTGAAGGGCAGCGGTATGTCTTGCCGAAGTGGATTGGAGATGTTCTTGAGGTACAAGTATGTTTGTTTGTGGGTGATCACAGCAAATGGGAAAAAAATATCAGAGAAGGCAGCTCAAGGAAAACCATTGACAAAGTCCCAAAAAAAATCTTATGAAGAATGGCAGTCACGTTGTGAGCCACGTCTAGTCTTCAGTGCAGCAAAGAAAAAGCAGGTGACTGATGCTAGACAGGTGAAAAGGGACAAATCTTGTCTTGCAATCCAATTGCATCTTTCGGAGTCACCAGAAGAGCTACAAGTGAGTGCATCGGATGGAAGCCGCTATCTTCTTCTTCTGCTGAGAGGGCGCCCGCAGAAGCAAACAGTTCCGAAGGCCCGGGAGACAGCCAATGTTGAGGTGTTCTAAGTGTGTTGTATCAAAGGTGGGAGTGGCACGGGTTTCCAGTCATACTTATACATTGTATCTATTTATATATATATACATACATGTCATTTATTTATATATATATACATATACATGTCATATATTTACATTTGCATATGTATGTTTAATGCATGATCTTATATAAATGAATGCATAATGATATATATATATATCCAATAAAAGAAACATATGTCTTATATATATATATATATATATATACACACTTAGAACACATATCACCTGAACCCCAGCCTGTTCTAAGTGTTAAATCATCCAGCTGACCGTGCAGGTTCTGAGTGGAGATGTTCCTGCTTGCGTCATTGAAGAGATGCAGAAGGCGGAAGAGGAGGCTGAACAGGGGTCTGGAGAAGTTCTTCATGACGATGGGGATCAAGCTGAGGCCCTCCCTGTCACTGACGAGATGCAGGACAAGATGTTGGACATGCAAAAGGCCCAGCAGGACGCAGGAGAGCAGAGTGATGAGCAGTCCGAGAATGAAGAGGGAGAGTACCTTCTGGCCGACTCGGATGAGGAGGTCAACCAGTTCCATGTGGTTTCCAAGGTGGAGAAGGTGAAGAGTTTTTCATTCCGAGAAGCATATGAGAAATTGGACAAGTTGGGTCTTTGCTCCTTGCCAAGGCATGTGCAAGGGTGCAGTCTGTCCTATCATGGAAAGGAAAGACGGTGGCAGGGTCTGTACCCTACCGCCAAGGTTGGGATGTCTTTCTCTTGGGGGGGAATCACCAAGAGAAATGAATGTGAAGCCTTGTTGTCTGCTGTGAGGGCAGTGCTTACAGCGCACTGCCGTGCCTGCCCAAAGGATAAATTGTGGGCAAGCCAGCTTGACAAAGTCAAAGTCGCTGAAGCCACCCAAAAGTTCTGATCTTGGGTTTGCTTAAGATTTTGGAAATGCAAAAATTGTATGTATATATATATACAGACATTATTTTCATTTTTTGTTTCAAAAAAAGAGACACGTTGTATACAGAGGATCCTGGAGCAAACCTGGGTGAATGGCCAGCAACATTGACCCATACCCGTACCATAGCTAGATTCAGCATCGGTCCACATGTCATCACTGGAGAAGGGCAGGGTGTTCTAAGAGTAGGGCCACCCTTGTAGTACAACCCAAACACATAGGGGTAGATATACACTTAGAACACTTGGTTGAATTTCCAATCAAAGAGAACCTGCAGTTTGAACACCGCCCAATGTGTCTATCATATGCAGATGTGTTTCTTCTATCATATAGGTTTTCTGGTTTTCTTTCGTACTGTGTCCCAGTGATACTTGCAACGACATGGTGTAGACCCAGATGATGCAGAAATATCCACAGATCCATTTAAATTCATATGATCAAAGACCAAAACATGGCTAAGACTGTGTTTGCATGTCCGTTCCATCAGCACGCAAAAAGAAGAGGTATGCAGTTTGTGCAAGAGATGTACCAGGGTTGCAGGGTTTCTGTATGAATCCTTTACTATATAAAATACACATATATATATATATTTCCTAATATTTTGCAAAATGATATATTTACATGCAGGGGCCTACACTTAGAACACATGTTAGAAAAATAAGATGTGTTCTAACACGTTTCTGATGATGTTCTAAGTGGCTCACTTAGAACATGTTCTAAGCCTTCACTTAGAACAGTTGGGGCGAATTTCTCCCGCAGCAAAACGGTGTTCTAAGTGTATGAAAAAAATTGGAAAACACTTTGTGTTCTAAGTGTATGTCCTTAACTATACACACAAAAACTTTTACACACAAACGCTTTTACACATGGTGCTTTTACACAAACACACTTTGACACACAGACGCTTTGACACACAAAAGCCTTTACACACAAACGCTTTTACACACAGACGCTTTTACACACAGACACTTTTACACACAAAAGCTTTTACACACAGACGGTTTTACACACGGACGCTTTTACACACAGACGCTTTTACACGCAGATGCTTTTTACACACGCACACACGCTTTCACACACAAACGCTTATACACACAGACGCTTTTACACACAGACACTTTTACACAAACGAAAGCGTCCACCGCAATTTTTCCTCAGTTTTTGACGTCCAACGTCCATTTCGTGCGAAAGGGTTACGATTGACCAAGTAAAATCGCAATTTTTCCTCAATTTTTGACGTCCAACGACCATTTCGCGCGTAAAGGTTGCGATTGACCAAGTAAAATCGCATTTTTTCCTCAGTTTTTGACGTCCAACGTCCATTTCGTGCGTAAAGGTTGCGATTGACCAAGTAAAATCGCATTTTTTCCTCAGTTTTTGACGTCCAACGTCCATTTCGTGCGAAAGGGTTGCGCGCGACGGATAAAAGTCGCAATTTTTCCTCAGTTTTTGACGTCCAACGTCCATTTCGTGTGTAAGGGTTGCGATTGACTAAGTAAAGTCGCAATTTTTCCTCAGTTTTTGACGTCCAACGTCCATTTCGTGCGAAAGGGTTGCGCGCGACGGATAAAAGTCGCAATTTTTTCAAAGTTTTTGACGTCCAACGTCCATTTCGTGCGAAAGGGTTGCGCGCGACGGATAAAAGTCGCAATTTTTTTTTTCAGTTTTTGACGTCCAACGTCCATTTCGTGCGACAGGGTTGCGCGCGACGGATAAAGGTCGCAAAATTTTCAGTTTTTGACATCCAACGTCCATTTTGTGCGAAAGGGTTGCGCGGGGCACATCAAAGCGCAATTTTTCCCCAGTTTTTGACATCCAACGTCCATTTCGTGCGAAAGGGTTGCGCGCGACGGATAAAAGTCGCAATTTTTCCTCAGTTTTTGACGTCCAACGTCGTGGCGCTCCGGCGGCACCGCCCCCGCCTTAAGAGAGAATAGAAGAAGAGCGAGAGGAGATCTGCAGATGTGAGGTGTGAAGATCTAGATCTGCAGGTGTGAGGGTGTGAAGATCTAGATCTGCAGATGTGAGGGTGTGAAGATCTAGATCTGCAGATGTGAGGGTGTGAAGATGTAGATCTGCAGATGTGAGGGTGTGAAGATCTAGATCTGCAGGCTGTGAGGGTGTGAAGATCTAGATCTGCAGGTGTGAGGGTGTGAAGATGTAGATCTGCAGATGTGAGGGTGTGAAGATGTGAGGGTGTGAAGATGTAGATCTGCAGATGTGAGGGTGTGAAGATCTAGATCTGCAGATGTGAGGGTGTGAAGATCAGATCTGCAGATGTGAGGGTGTGAAGATCTAGATCTGCAGGTGTGAGGGTGTGAAGATCCAGATCTCCAGGTGTGAGGGTGTGAAGATGTAGATCTGCAGATATGAGGGTGTGAAGATGTAGATCAGCACATGTGAGGGTGTGAAGATGTAGATCTGCAGATGTGAGGGTGTGAAGATGTGAAGGTGTGAAGATCTAGATCTGCAGGTGTGAGGGCGTGAAGAAGATCTGCAGATGTGAAGGTGTGAAGATGTAGATCAGCAGATGTGAAGGTGTGAAGATGTAGTATAACGGCTGCTTTTTTACGAAGAACCCTTCGCAGGCGCTCTCGGGAAAAATGTTTGGCGGAAAAAACGGTTTCCGCAGCGGGAAAAACCAGCAAAAAATGTCGCTTCGCACCGGGAAAAATTCAAAGCAGGAGAAAAAACACCTTGCAGCAGCTGAAAAACACCTTGGCAGCAGAAAAAATGCATTCTGGAGACAGTGGGAAAAATCCTCCGAGGCAGGAAAAAATCTGTCCAAGGCAAGAAAAAACCGGCCGAGGCAAGAAAAATTGCAGAACGGAACAAATACATTTCCGCAACGTGAAAAAAGAGCAGCCCTTTTGTGCGCAAACTCGCACGAAACGGTCAGCAAACGCTGACTTGACTCTTTATAGCGTTATGCTCTCATGTGTAGCGATGTTTTTTGGGCTCTGCTTTGCCCATTGGCATGTTACATCGAGGTTTTTTCCCCTTTGCAGGAGGGTTTTTCCTTGATGAATTGTGCACTCACTAGATTCCATGTCAACCCGAAACAGTTGTCCTTGCAAGAAGATCTCGTGGAGATCCTGGTGAAGTCCTCTTTAAGAGGTCGTTGCGTAGTTTTGTATAGATCCTTCTAAGAGGATATTGATGAAGTTGTGTCTGCGAGGTTCTTGCATGATGTTGAACAGGTCCGTTTCCAAGAGGTCCTTGCATGATTTTGCACAGATCCTTATCTGAAGACCTTGTGGAGATCCGAGTGAAATTTCTGTCTTGTACAGAGGTCCTTCTAAGAAGATGTTGTGGAGATCCTGCTGAAGTCATCTAAGAGGTCTTTGCATGATTTTGTCTATTCCCTGTGAGAAGATCCTGTGGAGATCCTACTAAAATGCTGTCTTGCATGATCTTGCACAGGCCTTTGTGGGAAGATCTCGACGTAAAATCCTGTGGGGGTACAGGTCCTTGTGAGAAGATTTTGTGAAGATCCTGCTGAGAGGCCTTGCGTGAAGATCTTGAAGATGCTTTGCATGGTCCTGTACAGGGCCCTAAAAGAAGGTTATTCTGGAGATCCTGGTGGAACCCTCTCTAACAGGCAGGTCCTTGCGTGAAGATCTTGCAGATGCCATTTCTTACACTTGCTTGTGTGAAAACTTTTGTGGGAGGCTCGTTTTTTGTCTCAAGATCTTGTTAGCTGCTCAGGAGGCAGCAGGTTTTTATGACGATCTTGTGAGCCTTGTATGAAGATCTTGTGAGCTCCTCCAAATAGATCACATAGAAGGTCCTGCTGCTGCGTTGCCATGATGTCTAACCTCAACTCATCTGTTGCTGCTTCATAGCTACTGTTGCTTGTATCTGTTACATTGACGTCCTACCCCCGCACACTGTTTGAGGTCTCTTGCCGGGATAATATTTTTTAGAAATAGGGTGTGGGACCATTATCAAACAATTTAACATGAAAAACTGAAAATAAAACATATTGGTTTCAACTTGGAGTTTCAGCCAAACCGGATAAATTATCTCCATGGGACATCAGAAATTATGGACGAAATGGACCCTAAGACTCCTTCATACCCCCCCCAGCTGAGACTGTATTGGTTCATTCGATGACATCAACTCAATCATGCCTCGGCATAGGTGCGGGCCAATTTTTCGGAAATGCGCGGTGGGTTGATAAGAGTCTCATTCCTTGGATATCAGTACCGGTTTTCATGTTAAGTGCATGTCATGTGGATTCCTTTTTCAGTTGGATGATATTTCAAACCTTCGTTTCTCATGTGCTGATGCGCCAATGCATGGATAATCTATTGTAGGGGTTTGGTTCCAAATCAAAGGGGCGCTACACCAAACAGTGTCGGTGTATGTTTACATCGCCGCCAGCATGCGGGAGAATACCATGGTCAGAATTTGATGCAGAATAAAAACAAGGACCACCACTGCAACGTTTTTGTGGGTATGAATGCGCAGTGTGTCGATGCGGACGTGGTTTTGCCGAGTTTTGCTTGTGTGAAGAACACGGTTTATGTTGAGATTCGATCATTGGTTCCAGGAAATAAGTCGTGTAGTCTCAAACCCATCCATGTTATTAGCAGTGCATGCAACTGCACAGATGTGGCCAGAGTTAAATGTGGTGATGTTTGAATGCATATGTCGTATTTTGTTTTTGTTTTGCCACAATCATGAAAAGGTTGTTACAGGTTCAAACAGCAGTGTCCCCTATGTAGGTTTGGGATTGACAGCAACAAATGAAATCATGAAACAAAACACCGCGGATTAATGTGTGGGGTTTGTTTGGGGTGCGCACAGTTCGCGCCATGAGTGAGGCTTTGTGGTGCACCATTCATGATATCATGGCGTGGCCTCGCTTTGGGCATTGGGGGGGCGTGTGCGCAACCAGAAATTTTTGCACCGCTTGTGGAAGAACTTGGAAAAGGCATGGCCCAAGAATTGAATCTTGGACCTTGATTGTTTTTGCGGCATTTTTACGAACTCGTGTGATCAAATGTGGAACCAGAACTTGCATTTCGTAAATTCCCGAGTTGAAAACCATTGTTTTTGTTTTGCATGTGTTTGAACACTTGGAAATTGATAGGTCATGAATACGTGTATTCTCACCATCGTTTGGATTCTACACATACCGTTGTTGAAGTGTATGTGATTCAATTGATGTTTGACCATCAGAACCTCAATTTGTTTTCCCGTCGTTCAGGTGAACTGGCCAGGAATACATGGGCTAAAATTCACAACGATCGTGTAGTCGTTGAACCATGGAAATACAAACTGTTTTTTTGGTAACAGTCCTTTATCCATTGGGTCATTCACATATGGTATGCAATGAACAGTGACCACATGTGAATGTTTTTTCTTGACAACAACGATCTGAAACAATGTAGGTCCAAAGTGTTGACTTTGGTCAGGAAGGGTCGCCTGGCAGATGTGCTCCGGTACCACTGGCGGAGTAAACATTTCTTGGACGTCCAAGCGACACTTCCTGAGACCCTGGACGTGGGAAGGGGCAGATTGGGGTCAGGGTTTGGTGATTGGAAAATGCTTTGAAATTATATACGGAAACCATCAGCAAAAACATTATTTCCAAAAAAAATCATAGTTGAAGTGCAAAAACCATCGATTCTCGGTTTCCTGAACCCATTCAACTTGATGCAACACTTTGGAAATTGACACGAACAAATGGTAATCATTTGAACTGATCAATTTGGACATCATGCCAAGTTACAACCCACCAAATCTATCCAAATCTGCCTGCCCGAACGAACCCGAAATCATATCATGAGTTTCGATTTCGTCATAGTTCGGAACTCAAACCATTCGTAAATTGCAAATTGTTTTTGTTGTCCCATGCAGGACTGGTCCACTTAGCCCTCTCCGTGGCGTAGCTATTTGGGTGCGCCAGCAGTGCGTCTGCCCACCGCGTTGCCAGATGCTGTGTCAGCCGACAGCGTTTTCTGGCGCCTAAGGGCAGGGCATTGTGTGTTTTTTGGGTCGGTTGGTGGGGCCTGCCAAGTCCTGCATTTTTGGTGATAGAACAAATGAAAATGAAAACGATGATGATGATGATGGTGATGATGATGATGATGATGAGGATGAGGGTGAGGACAAGGACAAGGACAACTGTTCATCTTGGGCTGAGGTGCCTTTGTCGTTGAATTCTTTGGGCAGTTTCTTGCGTTTGGGTGCTGGCATTTCTGCTTGGAAGAGCTACGATGGGGTTCATGCGCCACATGTCCAGACACAGGGTGGATTGGGTAAACAAGACAAAATGGACCGCAATTGCATGGAAAAATGTGATGCGCAAACATCTTAGGCACACCAAGGGTACAAGGAATTTGTCCTTCTTAAGGGAAACAAACTTTTAGGGTTGGGTTTTATTTTTCAGATCATAGCATCATGGCATTCGGCGATTGAGCAGATGTGAGTGCTTCATTCAAAGAAAATACTTTATAGACTTGAAAGCAGGCGACGTGGCAGTGAATAGCAAAAAACACACCTGACCTGTACAGTTTCACCTGAAAATGATGGCCTGGGAAATAATTCAAATCTATAACTCTACTCTACCATTTTAGCGTCCGGTTCGATTCGATTACTTTATTTTTCAACAAACACCAAAATCTGTTGGAAACCAAACGATATCCAAGGCACACTTGTGTTTGACTGGCCTGGTGCCCTGGTGTGGCCCTGGTGTGGCCTTGTGATGAGGTGGGCTTTACGTGTTGCGCCCTCCTCGGGTAACCTGCAGACGACAGAAGTGCACTTGGTGTTGCCCCCACTGGAAGGGCTGGCCCCTGTGACGGCTGCGCCACTGGGCTTCAACGGCACAGAATGTTTTTTTTTGCTCATAGAGATGCGCGGATTTCACCACAAGGGGATTTGACAAGCACTGGAAAATTGGAACCAACTGCACAATTTCAATGCATTCAATGTCCGAAATTGAGATGTTAGGGCCATCTCCAATTGGGGGAACTGAACGTGAGGTATCACTATCAGCCAGAGATGCATCACTTGGAGCTCCGCCTAGAAGCTCCTCAGGAGTAGCTGGGTGGTTTGCTCCGCGGGATAGCTGTGCCCCAACAAAGACGTGGAAGGCTCCAAAGTTAGGAGCCGCAACAGACCAACAAATTTCATCTTGAGAATTAGTAAGGGCAGCAAAGGGTCAAAATTTGGCGGGCTGGTCATTTTCGAGTCTTCAACAAAAAGCATTCCGTTCTTTTCACGAAAGCTAGCGTCAGCTAGCTGGAGTCTTCTTGCTTTAGCAAGTATTGGGGGGGCTGCTCAAGGACATCACGTGATTTTTCACGCGAAAGGGGCCCCCCCCCTCCCCCACCACCACCACCATCACCACCATCACCACCATCACCATCATCATCATCATCATCATCATCATCGTTATCATCATCGTCATCATCATCGTCACCGTCATCGTCATCGTCCTCTCCATCGTCCTCGTCCTCGTCATCATCATCATCATCATCATCATCATCCTCGTCGTCATCATCATCATCATCATCGTCATCGTCCTCGTCATCGTCATCGTCATCGTCATCATCATCATCGTCATCATCATCATCATCCTCGTCATCATCATCATCATCATCATCATCATCATTCATCATTCATCATTCATCATTCATCATTCATCATTCATCATTCATCATTCATCATTCATCATTCATCATCATCATTCATCATCATCATCATCATCATCATCATCATCGTTATTCAATTACATTTTATCATTATTGGCAATTATTGTCATTATCACGAAAGCTAGCGTCAGCTCGCTAGAGTCTTCTTGCTTTAGCACGTATTCCGGGGCTCCCCAAGGACATCACGTGATTTTTCCCGCGAAAGGGCCCCCCCTGCCCCCTCCCCCATATATATCATTGTTATATATCATATATCAATATATCATTGTTGCATCCTCGTTGGGACGAACAATGCCGCGACACGATGATGACAGTCCCTCCGCAACTCACCTCTTCCCTTCCTTCTTTCTCCTACCCCGCTAGCTTTCGTCATCCACCCCCGGCCTCAAGTTCGGATACAGATCTGACAGGTGCCCAATGACCCAAACTGCAAACCCTTTCACCATGACAGAAAACTGAGGTACTCAGGTGCCCAAATCCCAAATCACTACGAGAATCCCACCATTTTTGGGCATAATTTGAATTTCTAGGTCCCGTAGAGGGTTGGTTCATGCTTCGAAAGGAACAGAGTTAAGTCCATTACGAGCCGTAAGTTCAAACTACATGTGACAATAAGACTTCTCTTTGCTGCATGTACTGCATGTACTAGTATTCTGGCTGTCCAATTGCCCGAGCAGGACAGTGTCATAGTGTTTTGGGATTTTGTCGGTTTTCTTCCGCAATTTCTGCCTCCAGCCGTTTGGGGAGAAAGCACCAAACCAAGATTTGTATGTTTTTTATTTATCAGATTCAAAGAATCCAACATGCCCAAGGGATCCCAAGGGCACGTTGCAATCGTTGCAGATCCTTAGGTTGGTGGGCGGACACCAATCCTCAGCCTCCGGCTTTCTGGTCATCCTCAGTAGCCTTTGCGTCAGAGAGGCATGGAAATATGGAGAAAGAGCTTTGAGGTCGGGCTGGGCCAAACTCTCAGAAATGGCACATTTTGCGGGAGAACTAAGGGAACAAACCCTACATTTCATGGGAAAAATGAAGATTATTTCTTGGAGATATAGATATGAGTGAACAATTTTGAAACCAACCCAGGGACAAAGTATCCTGAAACCGATCGAGTAGAATCTGCATGGTTTTTGCTGTCGAACGGTTGCATGTTGGTTCTGACTCATAATTCCCATTCACCAGACTTGAGACCATGTTTGATGGTTTTCCCAAACATATACATACATATATATATATATACATATTGTATATATATATATATATTATATCATATATATATATAGATTATATCATATATATATATATTATCATATATATACATATTATATCACATATATATATTATATATATATATATGTATGCCCTGCCAGTATCAAGGGATTACCAAAAGCATCAGGTTTTCGATCTCTCACCTTGGAAAGGCCGCTCCGTGGTTCGCCCTGAGGTCTTGCCACCTCAATCTGGGGCACATGCTGCAAGCGTTGTCGGTCTCTTGCGAGCTTCATGGCTGGATCATGGAGGAAGGCGGGATCCGACAAGTTTTTCTAGGACCATTTCCAAGTTTGGTTGGCGAATGAGCACTGTAGCCCATTGTTGGATATTCTTGGCATAGGAGATGTAGTTCTCTCTCCCGGTTTTTGGCAATGAAATCAACCATTGATGGTTGACGATCGGCCCGTTCACCGGGTTGCCGCAGCTTCGGGTGCCTTGATCCTGGACCCGGTGCTGCGGCGCATCCTCGACGTCCAAGACGAGACGCCCGAGCTGGCGCTGTGGGTCACCACCGGCAGCGAAGGGTCGGTGCCGGCTATGGCCTGGGCGGAGGAGTTGATGGCCGTCTATCAGCAGGTGGGCTGATGGGCTGATGGGCTGATGATGGTTGGATTTTTTTGGATGGTTTTGGATGATTTATATAGTTGGATGTAGATTTATTTAGTTTGGTGATACAAAGTTGTGATCTTCGTTTTTAGTTGCTGGAGGTCATCCCCACTGCCGCACTTGACCGTCCCTTGGGGTCTGTCAGGCACACTTGAAGAGTCTGGGCGATACTTGGTTGCAAAGTTTTGTAGAGCCCTCTTTTCTTCGACATCAACTTTTCGAATTTCACGGAACACGGACAACGATTCTTCTCATCAAACCTCTTCACCATGAAGGTCAAGAGTTTTTCCCAAAGCAAGTTTGCGGTGATTACGATAAACATATAGACACACAACATATGTGCATATATATATATATGTATATATATGTATGTACAATATATATATATATGTACAATATATTTAAATATATACAATATATATATATGCATATATATATATATTGTATATATATATACAATATATATATACAATATATTGGCACTATTTTTATATACAATACATATATGTATATATACACTATATATAAGATTCATATACAATATATATATATACACACTATATATATACTGTATGTATATCTATACAATATAAATAATATACAATATATATAATATACACAATATATATACACTATATATATAACCAATGATATACAATATATATATATATATACAATGTTATACAATACATATACAATATATATATACACTATATATATACAATATATAAATACTCAATATATATATATATATAATATACAATATATATATATATATATAAATGTATATACAATAGATATATATATATTTATACTCAATATATATATATCTATGTAATATGCAATATATATATAATATGTATATAAACACTATACATACAATATATATGTATGATATATATATATATACATATATATATAGATGCAATATATATATAAAAACAATATATACACCATACATATATATATATATACATATATATATATACATATATATATATACATATATATATATATTACAATATATATACATACATATACACTATATATATATACACATACATGCGCATGTACACATTTGCAAGCAGCAACATTTCTGGATCCCAAATGCCGTTCTTCATTCACCAAGCTCTGTGTGAACGTTCCCAGGATCCATCGCCTTTGAGCGCCACACCAGGGACCATCTACCCAGCATGGCCTGTCATGGATGCAGCGCAAGAGGCTCTGAAACTTCAACGGGAAGATCTAGCCTTGCTGGATGGGGCGGGGGCTGAGGCCTGTGGATGGGATGGGTCAGAACTGGAGACCAAAGATGGGAGGATTGGTCCAATACTCAGTATGAGGGTCCCAGAGGTCCAAGAGGACCTTGATCTTTTTGGGAAAACTGTCAAAAGGCTGGAAGGAATCTCTGCGACATAGCTATCCAAACTGTGCCCGAAAGTCAGGTCCCGATTAACCACTTGTGGGAGAAGCCTTTTTATTCTTGGGTTCCATTTTACACAGTCCTGAAGAGCCGAGAGAGCGCCTACTTTCATTGTGGCCCCCTGAGTTTAGGTCAAAGCCATTGATACCGAATTTGTAGAGAATAAACATCGATACCATTCCATATCCACCAGATTTTCTGGTGCAAACTGACCCATGGCAATTTCGCAAGGCCTCTCAACCAAGAGGGCGCTGTTTGCATCACCTTGGCGCCCAGTTGTTGCCCTCAGTGCTGCGGCGCCGCAGCGCACTGGGCTTTGTGACAGAACAGTATCCACAGGAGGAGTCATACGCTGGTAAACGGGTATGGGTTTTTTACTGGGTACCCCAATGAGATTGGATGGTTAGTACTAAAAATTGACTAAAATCTGTGGGTCCCTGAGGTCTTTCGTTTTGACCCATAGCCATATAAACTACTTTGAGTTTTTTTCCATCGCTCCACAAATGACACAATGATTTTTTCTGATTTTCGCTCCATTCCTTGGGGAAACATGGAGGAGTTTGTACGGATGCTGAGCGCCAGCTGTGAGTGTGCCATGGAGCCACAACTGTTGAGAGCTGGAAGCAGGATGAAGATCCACTTACTTCTCATGCTTCACGATGTTGAGGCTGCGCGGAGCTTGTCAGACAGCTTCACCAGATGGGTGCCAATAGGACCTGGCGACATGGTCAAGCTTTGGAAAGCTGCCACTTCATAGAATTCAAGCATGGACGCAGCGCGAATGCCTTTTTGTACCAGAATGAGCAGAACGCACATACAAATACAGGCATGCACATGTTTATCATTCAGGTATTGTAAGTCTGAGTGTAACGAATTGTATTGATTTGTGTAATATAATATATCTAAACAAACTCCTTATTTTTTTTCTCAGTGACAATCCCCAGGTCTTCCCTCCTCGCTGTGCAGGGCTTTCAGCCCGGTCTCTACCTCCTGCAGCGCGCCCGCGACGAGATGCTGCCGGGCTTCGTCGAGCCGCCGCTGATGGAGGTGCTGGCGCTGCAGGGCTGCACATTGTGGCGCTTGGCCGCGGAGCCTGGGTAGCAGGGGAGGCTCTTGAAGATGTCAGGAGTTCGGAATGGTTTTTACCTATGCTAAGCTCAACACCGCCAACTGCGCCACCTGCCCCCGGGTTTCTTGGTGTAAATCATTTCGTTGCCCGAGGCAGACGTGCACCACGCTGCGCAGCTCTCCGCGTGCGGACAAGACATCGCCACAAAGGGCAGCTTTGCCGCAGCCTTTGTGGGAAATTTCCATGGCTGGACACATCCAAGGAGATCGGCGACGGAACACCCAAGGGGGTATGTTCTGAGGTTCTAAAGAGGTGTTTCAACCACGACACCTTTTGGCTTTCAGGGTTTCTTGGTTGTGATCCATTTGAGCACGGCTGTAAATTGGTGTAATTACCAAAGACTTTAGAACTGGCTGGTACTTGGCGCTAAGCTTGAACCATGCAATGTCCGGGACCGAGTCAGTTTTTACATCATCGTTTGTGGTGTTTCACCGTTCATTTTTTCCAGCAACCCACCTTTTTCCATCCAAGATCCGATTTTTTTGTAAACCTCATTACTTCAACCAAATCAATCATTTTCACCGGTCAATTTCGCCACTTTCTGATAGTTGGTAGTAAGATTTCGATACTTCATTTTTTTCGAAATCTAGATATCCAATCTTAAATCATCTAAAATCCATATTCACAACATCCGCAGGAACTACGCGGAGCTGCTCTGGCAGTCTGGGGCTTTGGGCCAGGTTCTCTACCTGGCTGCTGAAGCAGCGGGCTTTGGAGCCACCGGCCTCCTGCTGGAGTTGCTGGGAAGGGTTGGTTTGACCGCCACCTAGGGATGAAACGACCATTTTTACCGACATGGCAAAACCATATGGATTCCTAGCACTTAAGTCACTTAAGCCAGGAAGCCATGCGAAATCAGCAGAAAGTCTGGATTTCTACGACTTAACCGATTAACCCAGTGAAAATATCCGAAAAACCTTGACCAATACAAGTCGGACAAGAAAAGTTGGGGTGAACCAGAAACAATTGGGATGTGGGTCTAGATTTGAGAGGCAACATATTCCTGCCGGTATCCAATTGACCCATCCGCATACATCCGATAGAAACGGAGGGTTTTTTTTTGTCAAGCAACACCGTGGTGAGAAATTGGATTTTCGACGATCAAAGACCTGCTCAGAGCATCAACAAAAACTGGTGGCAATACATGTAAATTTGGAAGGTAAGAACCAACTCTTGGGCTATTTCCAAGTCTTTGATGCAACTTACGGAAATGGACAGCTATTTGATCAGAAAGCACAGTTCCTTTGTCAGAATGAGTGTTTTGTAATCTACCCAAAATCTGTGTTCAATTCTCCAAGGAACAACTCAAGTTGGAGAACATGTATATATCTATCTCCAATTTGTGCAAATGCCAGGCACCTGTAAACTCTTAGGTCTCACCCCTTGGTCTCCAGATTTGTAGTCGAAGTCCCTCTTTCTTGTGATAGCTTCAACATCGTCCAAACAGGTCAAAGATTCGGGAAGGGCAACTCACTCTGGACTCGAAACTGGCGCCCCAAAGTGGTGAGTACTGTAGTTCAGAATGTTCAGATTCCTAGCATGCTACCCTTCAGTGTCATTTCATGGCCAAGCACATCAACTTCCTATCAAGTGGGTACCCTCTGGTAAACTAACATAGCTATTGAAAATGGCCATTTATAGTGAGTTTTCCCATAAGAAATGGTGATTTTCCATAGCTATGTTAAATTACCAGTGGGTAGGGGTTCACAGGCTTCACACTGAGGTATGGGTTGCTTCATGGACGACATAACGTTGGCGCTTCTGAGATCCCCTTGGGCCATGGAGTCCAAAGCGAAGAACGACTCCCAAAGCTTTGCGCCCATGGAATCGCAGTACCAGGCTGCAGGATGTGGAAGTTTCATGGGTCAAAAAATGTTGGTGAATATATCCTGGGACGGGCAACCTGCAAACATAAGATCTCTTATATAGTGAAAAATTGAGGGGTTTCAGAAAGAATGAGACAAGAAAATATCCCTGAAACTCATGAATCTATGGGGTGGGCAAGTGGGTGTGGGGAAGTGGGTGCGGGCCAAAACTGGTTCCAGGATCAGAAATGTGAAGTTTCGTCAGCTCCGTGGCAGGTGCTCTACCATTTCGCAGTTGGAAAGCCCTCGGTGGATCCGCGGCTTTTGAGCTTCGAGGCTTACCAGCACCTGCAGGTGGGAATGGAGTGGAATCCAGGCTCCGGGTAGGATTTTCCTATATTTTCCTAACTTGCACATCAAGCTGGGAAACGAAGGGGGTTTCACAACAATCTTGTGCATTTTTTTTTCATTTACTCTATGTCTTTGTAGATTCTGCCAGTGGAATGAGTCCAGTCTGGCACTGTGCCGACCTTGATGACCCTCAGAGTTGGACCCACAAACTACAGCTGTTCCATCACCGCCAGGATGGTTTCTACTACGAAGCTTTGCAGGGCGGCATGGGGCGCATTGTGCAAGCCTCACCTGTCGGTGAAAAAATGCCTGTGGCAGGGCTTCAGTGGGGTCTTGTTGGGGTCTTGTTGGCTGGAGATGCAGTGTGATCTGAAGATTCTAGCT
The DNA here is from genome assembly GCA_947184155.2 of Cladocopium goreaui. Lineage (NCBI taxonomy): Eukaryota > Dinophyceae > Suessiales > Symbiodiniaceae > Cladocopium > Cladocopium goreaui. The sequence continues at coordinate 267,489 of CAMXCT020000018.1, forward strand.
GAGAAGTAGGAACCTTTCAACCCCATGGGTCGATCTGAAGCTTCTGGTACGTTGAAACAAATCCATTGATAGTGGCTTTGCCAGCTGGAGGATTGGACTCCTCTGAAATGCTGGTCCAGAAAAAGGGCAGACTGAATGCCAATTACTGGGCGTGTCCTGCATCTTACTACGATTCTTCCACTTCCATGGATATTTCAGGTAGGCTTACGGCTGGCTTGTCTTTTGGCTTGGATACTGGTCCAGTGGGTGAGCTGAATTGTACACCATGTATGGACTGGAAAGTGGATCCTCTACTTTGCAAGTGCTGACATGATGACACAAATTTGACCAATGATGAAGCCATCCAAGATAAATTGTCAACATGAGAGGCCGCTGAGGTCATTTTCCTGGAGTTTTCATTGATTCCAGGTCATTTGGTATCGCCGGTCTTCTTCACATAATCCTCACCAAGGCCTTTTTTGGTAGTTCGAACACCCTGAATGGTTTTCAAAATCATCTGCAAATGCAACTTGCTGAACATCCCAATGACGTCCTGACATGCCCGGCCTGTTACAACAGCCCCTTGGCCGCAAGCTGCTCTTGGTTGATGGCTTGATATGGAAGGAGGATGGCCAAGTTCACTCCAGAAATATCGCAAGCAGTGCTGAAAAGTGCATTGGAGCTTCCTCATTCACAGATCCCAGCATTTGACTTCATTGAAGTTAGTTAAAACAGTCCATTAGGGATAATTTTGGGCAACTTTGTGCGACTTGCTGGAATCTGGGAGCTTCAACTAGCTGCTGGAAAACCCAGTGGACATAGACCTAAGATGACCTAAGAATCCTTGTGTCCGATCTCTAGTTTTGAGGCACACCGGCACACCACCCATAGTTTGCTTCTGACCATTTGTTCAGTGCCCCAAACCATCCCCTTCTACTGGCTTCTCATAGACTGGATGAGGTATGAGAATCCCTACCAAAACAGCTGGTCTAGCCCTTTGCAACTTGATCCTGACACTGCAGGTTTGGACCCAACTTTGCCAGCAGCTTCTCTAGCTTCGAGGTTTCAGCACATGACAGATTGATCATCTTGGGTGCCAGTGGATAGCCAAGATTCACATTTCAGGTACAGACCATTTTCATCCATTTTCCAATTTCAACCTACAACAATCTTCCCGCCTTGGGGCCGTGGGTGTTCAAAGGCTCACTCTCGAACTTGAGATGTCAATGGCATCAGTTCTGCCGTATCCATGATATCAATGATATCCACGGGACCCCAATGAATCCAAGTCAGTCCATTTGGGTATTGAAACCCATGGTGACTTAAGGAATTCCCCACTTGACCGCCCCAGCCTTGGACCTCCGTGCAGGAGATTCCCGGTCTCCCCGGTCTTGCCGGGGCGGGTCTCAGCGACCAGAAGCCAAAGCCAGCGCTGGACTGTGGCTTGGAGATTTTTTCTGTTGGATTCCCAAGGTGTAGGTCTGAAAGATGAGGATTTCTATAGCCCCCAATGCATGGTGAATCTTGGGGAAAATGATGGAACATGATCATGAACCAGATTCAGAGATATACCCTTGTGAAAAAAAAACACATCTGCTGTCATTGAAGAGTCTGAACACTGGTCTTTGAATGAAGGATCTATGATAGAAAGAATCAGTGATTTGGACTGTTTGTTCAACGGTTTGATTTCTGTATGTCTGAGGCAAATGCTTTCGATACCAAAAGGAAACCTTAGATGATGTGAATCACTTGCAGCAGAACGTGAACTTCATTCGGAAGTTGCGACTTGTCACACAGTTTCAGGGTGGATTTAGCCATAGAAAAATGTGGAGGTCCGGCTACCAGGGCTACCATGGCTAGAAGCAAACTGGCTACCATAGTTTGGATCAACGCTGGGATCCCAGGGATCAGGTGGTACATTCAGCTAGCCAAGCCAGCGCCGATGGTTTTAGGATGGCAACCCAGACAACAAGCTTCCATTTGATAGAGCTATATATATATATACATATACATATATATTATATATATATAGAGTCCAACCAAGAAGGTGAACCAACAGGTGTGGAGAAAAGATATCCAATGATATCTGTCACTCTATCACCATGAAGCATTTCGGACACCAAACAAGTTACAGCCAGTGAATCCATCAACAACAAGACTTCAGAAGATGTTCCGCAACAAACCGTGGGACCGTGGGGGGGATCTCAACAGCAGCATCCGAGGTTTGAGCCGAGTGACATCACTCAAGAGATGCTGGATGGAGCCAAGGACGTCATCGTCAAGAAACGCGAGATGAAGGAGGAAGAGGTGCAAACCGCTGCAAGCCCATGGTGATATGTGGAATATTGTGGAATGACATTTGAGGCTTCAAATTCCTGGAATGATATTTATGGTTAGGACTGACATTTGAGGCTTCAAATTCCTGGAATGGTTGATGGTTTGGGGATTTTCTTGGGAGTTTTACGAACTGGTTTCACTAAGTGATGTCATGGGGATTCGCCGCCGGATCGCGACATCACTGGGGACCCCAGGCAGCAGCCATCGACACCGGGGAGAGCTTTTGGTATGCCAAGCTGTCCGAAGACATCGCCAAGAAGGCCAAAAGTGGCTTGAAGGCCTGAAAAACTCTGGGGTGAGTGGTTGGGGATGGAACTTTGGATATTTCATCAGCAAAGATGGGAATTTCATATATTTCATGGACACTCAGAAAGAAATATAGCTGATGTACCGAGATGTTTGCTGTTTGGGACCCCGCATTACTGCAGCACTTCAAAAAAATGGATCTGAAGGGGAGGACGGCCTCTTTTGCCGTGTTTTGGGGTAGTTGCATTATCTTTGATGATGTATCATACCCATTTGATCAACCCAGCAAGCAAGCATACACCTTTCTTTGGGGAAGATGTGCTGGGCCCAGTCTCAAAGCACTGCACCCATTCGGTCCTTCAAAGCCTGTTGCAATCTTTGGGTTTCTATTTGAAGGCGGGTCAAACTTGGGTTTTACATATCCCAAGCAAAACTTCCCAGCAAAAACGGACCACAAGTTGCGGGTCGCTAGGTCCAAGGTTCTACATTTCTCATGTCTGCATGACCTTTGGGGATTGGGATCACAACTAACTGATGCCCCCAGGTGAAGATTAAACGCGGCGAGGAAGAGATGGAGGCGAGGAAGGTTATGACTGCTTCAGAAATATCATGTGTTTGATCAGCTCACACATCCATGTACTTTTTCTTTGAAACAAGTCTACATGGCCTGTCTGAAATCTCACACTCCCGTGACTTTTCGATCAGTCATTGGTCATCGCTACAGTAGCGATCTGCTAGGCATGCCTGAAGTCCTATCCGGATGATCTTGACGCACAAAATAATCTGCGCAAGAAGAGCAAGGCGATTTGGGAGCTGTGTCCTCCTCCGGGAAAGAAGAGTCTTGGCATTTACGTCCGACCTCTGATCCCCACGAGGATTCCGAAGATACGGTGATGTTTCTGGTGGGTTTGGGCTGTTTGGGCTTAAGATTTCCTCTGTGGGTTAGTGACGATGTGATGGCTGGGATTCCACCATTCTGCACCATAAGTTTTCATCGAGGAAGGTGCCCGATGAGGATCCTTTGCCGTGTGGTGGGACTGAGAAGCTCTGAGATGAGAAGTTCCTGGTGCGGGTTAGAGGGCAGGCTGTGCGAAGAGAGGTCGAAACATGAGGTCATGAGGGCTTGAATTTGTCAGAACATTTAGGGAATAAAACCAATGCCAGTGGTTCATCATCATTTTCCCCAAAAGAAGAATTCTGGACAAACCTCATGGAACTGGATAACATGAATTATGTATCCTCAAGGTTTAGACAAACCCCAAATCCGACCGCTTAAGCATCACTTTTCCCTACTGATGGACCAGGAGTCAGGCCACCAAAAATACCTGACGTGGCAAGATAGTTGTGTCCTGCTTTTACCTTTTGTGATACTCTGCAAACTTGTGGAATCAAAAAGAACTGGATACAGACGTAGACGTGACATACCTCCAACAAAAACATGTAACATGAACATTACATATTATACACACATGAATATAGATGCATACTCTCCCACTTTTGCATCGCTGGGGTGGGATCCAACCTGAGGTTCAAATGGAAGTCTGGAGATGTCATGGAATTTCTAGGCTTGCCCGGTGGCTCGGGTCAGCGGCGAAGCAAAGCAAAGGGTTCTGGACACCAATTCTTGCGGTCAGCCGCCATTTGGTAGATATAAGATGATATAAGGTTAGTACTGTTGTTGCTTCTCCCAATCATGGTTGATCAAGCTTCCTGCGATCCTCACTCACTCACTCACTCACTCACTCACTCACTGCAGCGGACGGATGCGATCCTAGTGCTATTCATCTCGACTTGTACCCTGTTTTCATTTTTGAAGGTTCCCTATCCCAAAGTTCCCCAAAGTCTTGCAGATTCACCATGTATTCACCATGTATTCTGCCCATTTGAGCAGCCTTCCCAGCATCCCCAGATCTTCCATGGCCACAGGAAGCTGTCGCAGTTCCTTAGCCATGCGTCATCCCAAGATGAAAACATACGAGGAGGACCAGAAAACAGGGAGCAGTTCACGGTGGGGACAGAAAGTCAACCGGGTTATTTTTGTTTGTGGCTTGATGTTTCTCTATATTTCTCTATACATGTTTTTCTTTGAATGTTTTTTTTTTTCAATGGATTATTTTGGAAGGGCAACGAATGCAGTGAGTTTTGGGGGAGCTGGACCTTCCAACTTTTCCACGCTGCAGGACGATGATGAGCGTTTCAAACTTGCGGTGAGGGACATGACCAAGGATTCAGTGGGGGCTTCCAAATCAATGAATTTCAGTGGGGACGCCAATGATGAGTTCAATGTTCATAGCATCTTTTCACACTCATTTTCCAGAAAATGTGCATTTTGACAGCAAGAAAACATGCAACATCGCAAGTTGAAACCCATCTTTCCTGGAATTTTGATGAGGATTTTGGACATTTTTTGCCTCTTTCCATCATCCCGTGGGTCCCAGGAGTATCGCAAGAAGTTGGCCAAAGAGAAGGCGCAAGCCCTGAAGGCGGTGGCGGAGGCCCAGAAGGCCGACAAGTGAGCAGAGCCCATCTTTTTCCCGAAACCGGTGGTGTTGGCAACGTTTAAACCATGACATATGTGGAATTCAAGCAAGAAAACAAATGGCAAGTTGGTGAAGAAAATGGAGACTTCCATCAAAACATCAAAACATGGTGGTTGGAAGCAGCAAAGAATTCAAGACGAGGATGATGAGGACAAAATAGCATGACCTTTGCTTGGGTAGAATTCATCAAACGCGGAGATTTATAGCAAATCAAAATGAGGATGTCCTAAAAAGTTGGAGGTGACATACCATTGACTTCAATAGCCAAGACCTGTGGAAAAGATGGCGAAAAGAAGGCTCCGAAATGGATCAAGATGCGATTCCATCCATTTTGGTTTCTGAGAGTTGGATCCAAAGCATGAAGATGTGGGGAAATCCATTGCTGGAATTGGGTTTGAGGGAGAACTTATAGGAAAGCTGATATTTGACATTAAAAGCCATGGTTTCCTGTATTTTTGGCCCTTAAATCAGTCTATTGATCCATGGTGTTCAAGACCGGTGTGGGTCTCAAAATCTTGGCTTCGCTGGGGCCAAAGCAGCCCGAGCGGACACCAGCATGAGGTGCTGACCAAAAAACAGCCGTGGAGCCTCATGAAGAATGTAGAGATATACTACAGAGCTCGAGATTCAAACCAAGTGAGCCAAGTGGTAGTCCCTACCACACATTTTTAGAATAAGACTTGAAGTGTCGGTGGATGTAACCTACCTAAAGTCTCCTTGAGTGGCTGTTAAGGGGGTGCTTCTAGAACTTGATGTACCTCTAGATATAAACAATGTGATTGGAATGTGTGGGAACTCAGCCATGTCTTTACGTAGGTTTCTTTAAGACCTCAAATAGGTTAATGTTTCCTTTGGCTCACACCTTTGAGTGGAATTGTTCCGCCACCCCACGAGCTGCACGGCTCACAGTCATCAACTGCTACCTAGGCATTCAACACGCAGTTGGAAGACTAGCCCCCCAAAAAAGTTTGCACTTCTGCAAAGACCAAAGCAACAGCTGAGTCCATCCAGTGGATCGCCGAGCGGCTCGAATCGAGCGGGTTTTCCCCATTTCGGAGGGAACCTGAGGCACCTCAGAGCTTAAGCCAAAAAAGTTCAATCTGAGCCACTTACCCATCCTTACCCATCCTTACCCATCCTTTCCACCACCAGTCGTTGTGATATGTCGCGCATCCGTGCTGCCTCCGCGCCTGCCCCCAAGGGGCTGAAGCGCCCGGTGAAGGTTTGTGTGGCTCGACAAATGGTGAAGGGTAATCGGGCTCATTAAGCAGTGAAACATATTGAAAGCCCAAAAATGATCAAAAGTGATCTTGGAATCAAAAGGATTTGCTTGTTGTGTAGCTTGTAGGTGCTTCGGAATAGATCTCCTGCTGTTTCCTGCTTTCATTTGAGATCTCCCAGGTGAGGGTAAGGCCAGTGCTGGAGCGGGAAGTGGAAAATGGCCGCTTGGCAAAGATCCCTTGACCTGTGACCTTGGAGATCTTCAAAATGATTGACCTTGGAGATTCAAGACTTCAGTTCAACCATTTTAAGGAAAACATATTACAATATATGTTACAGTATGTATATATAAATCAATAAATAAATAAATGTACATATACATATCGTATATATATATACACAGTAGCTCTAACTTCATTTTTATGTCGCTTTAAAACATCGCAGTTCATGTTGCCAAACTCTTGGAGCTCCGGTGCGAGGTTGCTACCATGGTTGCATTGCCATGGCCCATGAGCGCATCTACATCGCAACCGAAGATAAGCCAGTTCTGATTGGCAGCAAAGATGACCCGGTGCCAGAGGGAATCAAAGTTGCCTGGCATTTATGGTGGTGGATCTTAACCAAACCTGGATATACTGGATACCCCCTGTCTCTAAGAGTCCCACAATCTGTCATTCCAAGACAAAGACATGTGGCTGTAAGGCTTTTTGGGCATTGGGATTTGGAGAGAGCTTCTCGCAAACCAACGGCAATTGAAGCACAAGGAATCCACAGTGCCCAAAGCCGGGACTTTGAGGTGTCAATGAAATGTAAAACTGCTTCTCCCATTCTCATTCTTTTTTCCACAGTCTGAGACTGAGATGTTTCTCAAAACTGTTCAAACCTCATCCCAGAGGGTTTTCGGGTTTCCCCCTTCTCAAGCAAAGGTATACCCTGGTTTCGATGGGCTTTTAGACCAAGATTGCAGCCAAGAGGCCAGGAGATGGCACATGGCGACGAGGTTCAGCAAAGTTTTTGGTGGCTACACATCAACCAATTACCAGCTGGGTATGTTTTGAGCGCTATGCACCACTCAGACGGCGCAGCATTGTGGGGCTCTCTGTCCTGTACTTGGATAAGCTTCAGTGACTCCCCCAGGTACCAAGAGGTAATGAGTTGTGGAAGAAATACCAGTCACTTCCTAGTCACAATAGCTTTCAATATTCTCTAATCCCAATTTTTCACGCACAAACCCACATTGCGGTGTCAGAAATCCAGACATTTCTAGGATACGGCTATGGGTCAAAACCCTTGTGCCCTGGTCAACATTAAATTAGCTGGTGAAAGGTATTCCATGGGTTTTGACCCCATCAACTCACCACAAGATCATTGTTTTTGTTGATTACATCCTATTAAATCTTATGGAATCCCATTCAATCCCATTAAATCCGATTAAGTCACACTAGATATCCTATTGAAACCCATAAAATCCCATTGAATCATCATATTTCTCAACCCGCTTTGTTTCGTTCCAGGATTGCTTCCAGAGCGCCGGCCGCGAAGCGGTGGACGGCATCTTATTGGGCCTCAATGGAGCCATCATGGCGTACGGACAGACCTCCACCGGGAAGACGCACACCATGGTGGGCGACGCTCAACGCTAACGTCTTGGTGCTGGGTGGGACTGGGTTTATGGCTGACATGCTGGGCTTATTAATGCCAAAACATGTCGTAACCCCAACTTCACAAAAAAAGATCCCATGGAAAATGGTTTTCTTGATTTAAGACCGCAATTTTGGGCTACCGCTCCATTTTGAGACCTCGTTGTTCGCAGGGAATGCTTGGTCGGGTTTTGCCTAAATCGCCAAAAAGGCTTGCTGGGTAAGCCGAAACCGTTGAAGACTTTGGGTCACCTTTAGAGATTGACGTCAGAGGGATGGGCGCTGTTTCCCGTAACTTGTTTGGCAGATACCCTGTTGATTTCCGTCCCATCATAATTTGCCTTGCGCATGCAACAGGGGGTAAAAGGCATTCCGATGCCCCAAGGTATACCAGACATTAAAACCTTGTTTGGATGGGTGTTTCAATCATGTTCTTGATCCGTACCTCCTTAGGGCGGGAAGAACATCGTTTCACCTGCGCAGTTGCGTGTTTTTTTTCTGAGGATAAGACCCGCCCGGGGCTATGTCTGAAAGCGGCTGCGCATCTTTTTTCGGAAGCCGGGCTTCAAGGGGCACAGATTGAAGTGACTGCATCCTTCCTACAGTGCTTTGGATCAACCCTCTGGAAATGGGAGCCGAGTCACAGGACCTGGATTCCAGGTTCTTACTTCGTCTAGGCAGGTTAAAGACATTCCTGGGATGAACACTGTTACAGTAGATAGTATCAACTTTGGAACCTGGGACTTTGGAAATGAACAACTCAAAACAAGGGGTTCCAGGTGAAATAAATCATCACCAGGTAGAAACCATCACCCCCTTAAGGACTTGTTTGGGATACACATCCATGGTGCAGATGGACTGCCTGGATCCTCTCAGGTTATATCTCAACCACATCACCGACCTCCTAGCCACTCGGTTTGAGATCATTTGAGAACATCAGGATGGGTCAAATTCGGATAGCCCGAAGGGTTTCTCGTATTGGTGAATATACCATGGTATAGCCTGGTATAGCCATCAAAAATGCTGGTATCGAACATGTGGATGTAACTTTCAAACACGGGAATACGTGATGGTGCGGGGTCCCTTACCAACACCATGGCCGTCAATGTTGACCTTTAGCCGTGTCCAAAGATATGCCCAGGATATGCTCCCATGATATCCATGTGAGATCCAGCCCTGGCTCAGGTGAACGATGGGCACGAAAAGAAGCTCAAGCTCCGAGAGTTTGTTGAGGAGGACTGCTTCCCATGAACTCTGCCCAAAGAAGGGTGGCAACTAATGTATATAGGTAAAACAATAATAAACCACCCATTTGGGAATGGTTTATATCACCTACTGTATTTATGGTGATTTTGGGGGTGGTTTATTATTGTTTTACCATGTTTTACCCACATTACTCCACATCTGATAAATCTGATGGCTGATCATCATGATTCGCCATGAAAACTGCGTAAAAAATGCCAGAGTAATGATCTTTTGACGCCTCCGTGCTCCGTCCCTGAGGACTACGTGGACACACGTGTGGAAGGTCTCAGTGAACGTCCGGTGCAGTCCATGGACGATGTCGAAGAACTGTTGGAAGAAGGCAACAAGCGAAGGCAGGGTTTGGAGCTTGAAACCACCACTGGGTGGACTGGGAATTCCAAATTGGATGGTGCAACTGGCTTCATTTCACCCAGTTGAATTGGTGGACAACCAGTCATGGGCCAAGACTGGAGCCACGAAGGCCTCATTTGGTTTCGGGTCTCCTTAAGGAGGCTATGCATCATGTGCCATCAAGCGGCCCACATGTCTGGTTGTATAAATCAGGGCACGTGGTCAACTTGGATACTAAGGTCGTTGGCTAATCAATATAAAATATTACAGTATAATATAATGTATATGAATGGGGATATTATTTTTTTTCACCCACATTTTAAGAATTAATCCCATGATTTTCCAATGTGTTGAATAATCCCCATTCATCTTTACAATCCCCATGATTGCCCCCGTCGTCCATCCCCCAATGGGACAACCGGTCACGTTTCCGGTTTTTCCCATGAGGCAGCAGGCGTGCACCGCTCTGCCTCTCGGCATTTCCCGTTCACATGTGGTTCATTACTGTGGTTTGGAAACGGGGTCGTTTCCAATAAAATTGGCGGGTGAAGCATCACTTTTGGGGGTGTACTAGTGACTACTAGTGGTTAATACCCCCAACAAGGTGATGTATCTTGGATGACATACCAGGAACATTCAAGGAACCTTGTCAGATGCCTAGGCTTGACCCTCCCAATGGTAAGCTGGTCCACCTTGCCGGGAGCGTTGAAAATGGGTCGACTGCCTTGGTTGCCCTGAGGAATGCGAGTTCCAGCAGATCTCATGCGGTGCTGATTCTCAATGTGACGCTTTGGCAAGGTGCTTTGAGGGGCTGAGATCCTGACTTTAAAAACCATTTACTGTAGGAACTCCAGCGAACATCCTAGAAATGAAGAAAACAGACTGTATGCTTTGGACTGGGATGTTCATCCCATTTTCTGGTCGAGTTTGTTTAAAAACCCCTGCAGCTGGCAGGTGGCAAGGACGACGAAGCCACACAGGCGAAGTTGTACTTGGTGGATCTGGCAGGGAGTGAACGCGTCAAGGATTCCGCCGCCACAGGTGGGGCTGGGGATGTTGGGGGTACTGGGGATGCTGGGGGTGGGTGGGTACAGGGATGATCCTCCCGTCCTGAAATTAATCCGCCAGGTACGGCTGTTTCTGTAGGCTGGAAACCAGTGAAATTGAGTTGCTTATGAGTGCAGCGCAGGTAAACTTCTGATCCCAAACACCTGCCAGTTGGGCAGGTGACCGTTTCACTGAAGCCGTTCACATCAACAAGTCCCTCTTCGCATTGCAGGGGGTCGTTGCCGCGCTGGCAGATGGCGCGCCGGGGGCAGTTTACCAGAAAGTTTGCGGCTCCGCCAATCTTATATGTTTTTTTTTCGGTTCCGCAAAACTTGTGCGTTTGCTGATGATCTCAACATTTTGAAAGATCTAGCCGAAATCCCTATTTCAGCTGGTTCAATCGCCATTTTTTGTGCTTAAAGCCACTTGAAGCCCCCAATTGTTTCTGTTGAACTCCCGATTTTTCCCTTCCCCCGGCCTCCCCTGGAGCTGTGCCAGCGGAGAGGCAACCCCCACGTGCCGTACCGCAACGACCCTCTGACCCAGCTGCTCCGCCCCGCGTTGGGTGGCAACTGCTGCACCACACTGGTGGCCACGGTGTCTCCGGCCCAGAGGCCTCGAAGAGGGTGCTAATTGGGCACAGTCGTACTTGAACTATGGTTAGGATTTTTTGTGGTGATACCTTATGACCTATGACCATAGCCAAATGGGTTAAGACCAACCAACTGCTGGAGCAACTAAGTTGCTTAAGAAACCAGGTTCATTTCAGGTTTATGGGGGTTATAAAGTATAGGTAGAGGGGTCAGAGGGGTTAAGACTAACCAACTTGTAACTGTGTGCACCACTTTCTGGGATTCATGGCAAGGTTGGACCCATACCATATCTATGTAGTAGGGGCAACTAATTATCATGGTGATGTTCCAAGCGTGGAGGGCAGAAGCTCAGATGGTGTTCGCCGACGCACTCTGTGTGAACTTGAGCAGATCGTGAGTGATTGAACTCATGGATTTTCAATCTTACATGAATCATGAAAATAAATTGAAAAGTGCAAGGGGCTTTCAAGCCTGCACTAGATCATCTCCAATTCTTAGTTGATTTACCTGATTAAGCAACAAATTGCCCATCCCCAGGTTTCTTTACCACAGGGTACCCATTGAAATCATTTGGGGATAGCGTCTCAGCCAGGCATTCCAGAGAGTCGGAAGGGACCTTGAACTTTGCTTCAAGCTGCCGACGCATCAAGGGTGAGGCCGACGCACCTTCAGCTGGGAATGGCTAGTACTGTCCATTAGTACCTCTAAAATGGATGAAAGTGGGATGGTTCACTGCTAATTTTTGCTAAACATGCTGTTTCTGACTTCTAGCCGTTTCCGTTTACATCCATCAACTATGTGGGGTCGCAAGACTTTGGAGGATTTGGGGATTCAGCTGGATGCTAAACTTGGATGATTTCACCTCACCTTGGGAATGGAGTGGCAGGAATTGATCAATGAGGTCACTTTCGAAAGTATTGTGCCCTCCCTGAAGAATCATGTTCAATCCAATTGCAGCGTTTCGAGTATCTCTACTTCCAATCGAGATGTGGAGGAAAAGTGGCCATACTCCGCAGCCTCAAACTGGCCAGTGCTCAATTCAGCCAGGTCTTTGTGAATTCGGTACGAAAGCCACGGCCGTGGGAGTCGAAGCCGAAGGATGTCAACCCGATGGCTGGGGCAGATTCTTGCCCCTCACGTGAGCGACACAGAAGTGGACACTTATGGTGGAATTTCATGGAAATTCCACTTCGACACTTTTTGTTTCGAATGGGTCACAACTATAGACTGGAACCCAAATCTGATCGCCAATGGTTTCAAACTAAACATGGCAAAACCCAGTTTTCAACTAGACCTGCAATGTTTGGGTGCGAAGCAAATTTGTTTCAGTATAATACAGTGGTCAATTGATAGCCATGGAAGGAGGAACCTGTAAAGGAAGAGCCAGAGGAATGTCCATGGGCATCTTTGGCAAAATTGGATGCCTCCTGGCTGAGATCTGAAAGGCATGGAAGTGGGAAAAGCCAGAAAAACGGGATTAGATATGGTGTGTTTAGTGTGCCCTTGGTACTGGTAATGAATTTTGTTTGGTGCAATTTGGTGAAGGGCAAGACTTATGGGGTACTGGTGCTGTCCTGGAACGTCAGTGGTGGTGAACCCCGTCTTCTGGTATTGATCCATTTAATTTACTGCGGATTCGACGCCTTGAATACGTCTGCACTGTTGTGCAAAGCAACATGAGTTTCTGCAGCAAGAAACTTGCTTGGAGCATGTTCCGCACTGGTTGGCGACTTTTTTCCAGCACATTTCGAGCTGCAAAAGCTCCACTTCCTCCTTAGTTTCTGGGTCCTGGATGCCAACAGAATGCGGTCATACTGCGAATGAACTGCACCTCATGGTGGACCTCACCCCAAACGACAACATGGAAAGTGATCTCAAAGTGGTCTCAAAGTGCCCAATTTCAAGCTATATCTCGTGATTCTGTGAAAATACTTTTGCGAACAGATCTCCCGTACCAGACTCAAGTGCCCCAGTGCCCCGCTTCCCAGCTTTACGAGGCTGCTTCTGTGATGGACTCGCAGATGTTGGATACGGCACATGGGCAGATTCACGTCCTGACGTGTGGTCCCAGTGATGGGGAGGCGAATGGTACCGTGGCGGCTGTACTGAAATTTTGCCACTGGTAGCGGATCAATCTGAGCTTAATTTGGATTGCGAAGACTACATGCGATTACAGTATTTCAACATATTTCAACCTGGTTGGTGGTTTGGAACATGGCTTTTATTTTTCCCATCATATTGGGAATTTCATACTCCCAACTGACGAACTCCATCATTTTTCAGAGGGGTAGCAACCACCAACCAGCAACATATTTCAACCATACCTGGCAGAGATGGGCGACTTCCACTGTTGGGGATGCAATTCCTGGAAGGCGGTGTTGTTGCTACATGGCTGTCCGTCGGATGCGTGGACTTGGAAGTATCCTGGCGTCTGGAAAGGTAGATGTTTTATTCTGATATATATATATTATATAGAGGTTTCCATAAATGGGGGTACCCTCTGGTAAACTAACGTAGCTATGGAAAATCACTATTTTGAATGGGTCGGTAAATTCACTATAAATGGCCATTTTCAATAGCTATGTTAGTTTACCAGAGGGTACTTCCAAATCATCCATTTTGTTTTCGGATTTCCCATGATTAACAATCCAGCTATTGGGGTATCCCCATGACTATGGAACCCCCAATTAATACGTACTATGTGTTTCCTGGTCCCCCTATGGATCCCCAAAAAAAATCCCATTGGATACCATTGGTTTTCAGTGGGTTTTGAAGCCCGGTAGCATGGTATTCTGTTTGGGTCAGGTCATTGAGAATCGAACTCGTAGGAACTCACGAAAGATCGGTCCCGAATTTGGACCATTGGAAGCAACTCCGAAGTATTCTTTGAAGGATTGAATGAGTATTCTTTGAAGGATCTTTGAAGGAAATCTGAAATCTGCCTTGCCAAAGGTGATGTAGAAATCCTTGGGATGTGGCTCCCTGGACCTGTTGATGAGACCATCATTGAGCCACAGTGGCTGAGGTGGCTCTTCCCACCACTGTTGTACAACAAGTATCGCGCGATTGTGCCCTCCTTAGTCCAGTCCACTGTTGGATGTGTGGCTCTGAATTTTGCTATCAATCCTATTAGAATCCTATTGAGGAGCCACTTGGGTCTCTTTGGGAATGCCCAAAGGCCTTCCCTGAAATGGTGGAACTTCAAGTAAAACCTCATATGTTCAGCCAAACACAACTTCCAGCCCTGGAACTGATATTTCCTTTACTCCACATATACAAAGCGTACAGATAGCATACGTTGATTGGATCACCCCAAATCTCCATGACCAAATCCAGCAAGCCAAGGCCATCGACATGCCAGGCTTCGGCAGTTCTCCTGGGACAAGGCTCGGGAGTCGATCGGAGCTGAACAACGTGAAGGGCGGACCACTGGACATCGCCTGCGCGGTGCTGGATGCCTTAGGCTGGGGGTTTGAGATGCCTTAGGATGCGGCTGGGGGCGGGGTTGATGTGGAGGGGATGATGGTGGGATGTGGTTGATGGGGTTGATGGGGTTGATGGATGATGGTTGGTTTGGTCATCGTTGCCATGTTGGGCCAATGGGATCAGTGAGACTATCTTAGTCGTCCCCCGGGGGCACCAAAGACATACCGAGGCGTGCAGAAGGCCAACGTTGTGGGATATGAGCCTCAGATGCAGTTCCTTTTGGCTGATACCCTCTGGTAAACTAACATAGCTATGGAAAATCACCATTTATAGTGGATTTTCCCATGAAAATTGGTGATTTTCCATAGCTACGTTAGTTTACCAGAGGGTACCTTCATCCATGATGGACTTGCAGGTTTGCACCAGGTTAGGCATCAGATGCCTTCCATGTTGAACCGTTACCCGTGTACACGTGTATATTGAAGTGAGTCAGGTGTTGTCTTTTTTACTTGCATGGCCATGATCTGCAAACACCCAATGATGTGATGTGAGAAAATCCAAGATGAAGTTGGCGGGGTTTATACTTCGATTGGGAAGAGGAGGATTCCCGCAACAGTTCTTCTGAAAATGAGGATTGGGGCGCTGGCATCGCCCTCTCAATGGGGCTGCTGCGAAAGAATCGAGTGCTGAAGGTTATACCATTTCATCCCTCCTATTCTCCGCCGAAAGGCCCGAGGGCTTTCTTGTGTTTGTGGTGGCAACGAAGCCATTACACGATGTTACACACTCTTATTTCGGTGAATGCAGCATACAGTCACTTTAAACTTTAAACTACATAGTTTGTACCTGCAGATGAAGAACTGTTTGTCCTTTTGCAAACTGAGTATATCAGTATGTTTAGTCTCAACTGAATGGTCAGCTTGGACGCTTGGCTTTGCCCTGAACACAACACATGATGAAAGGA
Organism: Cladocopium goreaui; assembly: GCA_947184155.2. Taxonomy (NCBI): domain Eukaryota; class Dinophyceae; order Suessiales; family Symbiodiniaceae; genus Cladocopium; species Cladocopium goreaui. Next base: position 283,078 of record CAMXCT020000018.1, read on the forward strand.
TCAAAGTTTGATCAAAGTTCTCCACAAATTCAGTCATTTTCCGTCGATGATATTCTCATCACATCACGGACACCATGATTCTGAGTGATTGAGAAACGTGCCCTGTGATGACACAAAAGTTCTCGTTGAAATCATGAAGTTCTCGTGGTGTCCAGCGTCCTTCTGGTCAGAATGGCCGCTCTATCCTGACTGGATGGTCTCCAGATGTTTCCAGCGATCGTCAACCAGCTTTTTCTTTTGTATCTGAGGGCCTTTTTCAAGTGCTTCATTGAATTGGGAGAAAGGTGAAACTTCAGAAAATCATCCAGGGTCCACGGTTGAGGCGAGAATCTGGGAGCCATGTCAATGAATGTCCTGGTCTTGTGGGTGAAGGAGGACCAGCATCTCGGTGTTTTTTTTGGGAAAAGGGGGAAGTTACCATCCGGTGAACATAGCTATGAAAGCCATGGCCCATTTAAATAATCATTATTGTTGATGATGATTTAAATTACCAGAGGTTTAGATTCGACGTTTTCTTGTTTTGATGGTTTGTTCGACCCCCCAAAGCTTGGATTTTTTGATGGTTTGTTCAAGTCTCCCAAACTTGATGCTTGTTATCACTGACGGTTTGATGCGGCTGCAATGCACGGCCGCAAGCAGCAGTGCAGTCGCAGCCAGGGTCTGTCAGGGTCACAAAGGACGAGCCAAGTCAGCAGCTTTCCGAAATTTCTGCTGACCGGCTGCCGCAGCACAGCCAGTGACAATGTTGCTCAAGACAGCTGAATTTGTACATATTGCCAAGCCGTCTACTGGCAACACTATGCCTGCCTCTGGCTTACGGATACCTTTAAGAAGGTAGTGATCAAATCCCAGAATCCGAAGACTTTGACTGAAAACATCCCGAATGATCTGAACCATAGAAGCCAACGTAGGCCGCAACAACAAAGAACCATAGCTCCTAAAATCCCACTTGAAAGTACTTGGATTCCAAAAAGGGAAAGCCATCTGCCGCTCCTGGATGCACCAAAGTGTAAACTCTACAAAACTGAGTGGTGCCATGAAATCAGAGCTGGACTCCAAACTAAACAAAAGGTCAAAAACCTGAAAAACGAATTCAATTGGTTGCTTCATCTGTACATCTGGTGAGCTCAACTGTGTTTTCCAATTGATTGGGAAGACATCTGAAAGTGCTAAGTCTATGCCTAAGTTAGGCCAATCAAACGTCTCACTGAGGGTCAAGTCAATGATCTCCTCGGTCTTCTTCTTCTGATCGGCAATTCTGCAGTAGAAGGCTCTGAGTTGCCGAAGTTTTCCGGACCAGAAACAAAAGTGCTGACATGCATGTTGCTTCAATGTCCAAAATTCAGCTGAACGAGCCGCATTGGTGGTCACTGCAAGTTGGTCGGCAATGTCATTCCATGTGGCTTGCCATTCCTCGCAAGTAGATGTACACCTAACCAGGTCCAAATGGGATGGCGTCCACTGAACTGAAAAGAGATCTGCCGGCATGTCCGCAAGCAGTACACTGATCTGGTGCCAAAGATCATGGTTTTCACAAATGGTCTCTTCAGGATGCCAAATGCCCCCCAGGATGGCGAGCAGCCCGTCTACCGTGGATTTTGAGTCACTCCAAAGGCAAACTGGTACTTGATGGAATGCAGTCCATCGAATTGCAGCCAGCGCTCCGCAAAGCTCTGCACGTGTGATGGATTGAACTATGCCATGAAGTAGACCAGCTCCAACGGCTTCACCCGTGGTGGCATTGACTAATGACCAAGCCCCAACCCCAAAAACTCTAGGTTGAGAGGGACAAAAAGAACCATCAGAAAACAAATTTTGCAACCCTGGTCCTGGCTTGGAGTGAAAACAGCCAGTTCGATCTTCAATGCCCATGAGGTACGCCTTCATCTCAGCCTCATGCCGGCCTCGAGGCACCAGGAGGTGATGAAGTAAGCAGTCTGGTACATCTTGTGTCCACAGGAAGTCTTCTGCCATCTCCTGCTTGATATGCTCATACTCAGGGCATTGAAACCAGTGTCGTTGGGTATTGGGCACCAAACATCTCGCACATATTGCTGGCTTGGTCGGGTCATACTTTGCATGGTTCCAGTCTGAAAGAAAAGCACCTGACTGAAGTGCCATTGTCCGTCCAAGTTCCAGGGGTGTCATACACGCTCGATCCAACAAAGTCAGTTCAGCATGTAAACCTTTAAGGTCATGCATTGTCTTCCGGTGTTGCACCTGCGTGGCCAAGTACTGGTACCAGGCGTCTTGCAGCAATGCCTCAAGACCATTGTTGGAAATCTGGAAAAGATTGTGTGTAAAGCCATCATGGTCAGTAAAAATGGGTGGTACACGGATGGACCAACCAACTTGACTAAAGAGCTCCACAATCTTATAGAAAGGTCCGGGCAGCTTACGTCCGGTGAAGTTGGCCATGAAGTGTTGCCACATGACAAGGAGGTCTGGAGTCTTGTGGCAAACCCTCCGAAAGTCAAAAATGCAATGCCGTAGGTGGTAATACCCTGGGTCTGCAGTTGATGGTTGTGAAAGGGATAAACGCAACATGGGGTTAGCTCCACCAATGCGCAAGCCCAAAGCTGCAATGGCTTTCTTCCGAAGCTGATGCAAGTGGCTGTCAGCAAAAATGCAACCAAGTGCTCCATGGAGAGCTGAAGCCCAGAAAACCATTGGAAGGCTAAGTAACTTCTGCGCCAGGGGCGCCTTGGAAATGCGCAAACGTGCCCACTTCTTCTCAAGCCGTACTCCACGCTCAAGGAAAACTCGCACTCTGGCTGCAGAGTAGAAGGTTAAGGATCCCCCCAACTCTGAGATGTCCTCAACAACTTGAATCCCCAGAGGTGCCAATTCTGCTCGCGTCTGCGGCAAAGTACTCCAGGTATAGGATTTGTGGATATCAATTTCCAAGCCCCACAGATCCAAAAATGATCGCAATGAGAAAAAAGCCCAAACCAGGTTCATCACAAAGCGTGACATCATGGAAATGTTGTCCACAAATGACATAGTGCGCGTCATTGGGGCATATTGGGATTGATAGACATGTAAAGCCCAATCCAAAACTGCCATAGCAGGGACGCTCAAAGGGTCCCCCTCCGCAAATCCAATGTCTGATGTCAGTGGTTTGCTCAAGTGATTGTGCACTTGGAAGCGCCTTGTGAAGGAGGCCAGAAATTTGTGCCATGGTTGCAGTATTCGCTCAGGTAGGCCGAGGTGTCTTGCTAAGGTGAACCACTGGGGCCTGCGTATGTTGTTAAAGGCCTTCACCAAATCAACTGCTAGGCCTGACAGCGCCTGGCCAGAAACAAGTGCTAGCTCAACACTGGCTTGTACTTGTAACCAGGACTGCATGGCTTCCCTCCCTGGCAAAAATCCAAAAGCATCTGAATGGATATGCCCTTCAATCAACTTCAACAGCTGCCGTGAGCGCAGTGAGCCCCAGCAGCGGTAAATGATGCTGAAGAGCACAATAGGGCGATACGCCCCAGCTTCATGCGCGTCACCATGCTTGGCTATGGCAAGGACAATTCCTTGTTGAAGTTGTTGGGGCCAATCTGAATCCTCCAGTTCAACTCTGGACAAAAATTGAAGCAACCAAGAAATGTGAGCAGGTGACATGTTCAAAAGATCCTGCTTGGCAAAACCATCGGCTCCTCGTGCAGCTGACGGTTTAAAACGTTTGACTGTGCGCATCCATTGTGCCGGGGTAATGTCTGGCAAAACGAATTCAAAACTTGGCATGTAGCTCTGGATGAAGTTGGTGACACGTGTCCAGTGATCTGGGTTGATCTCATGCAGTTGTTGCCACCTCGGCTTCCAAAGATCTATCAGCTGCTCATGAACTTCTGCATCGGAACTTGTGTGCGTGTGTTGAACTATGACATCTCCAACTTGCAAGTCTGGCCATTTGTGGAAGACAAGTAGTTCTTCCTGGTATCCATCAACAGAAAGCCCACAACCGTTGTGATACCAAACTGCCCCAGCTTTTGGGATTACGGCTGCATCTAACAAAACGGCTTGGGACCCAGGTCGAACAGCGATGATGGTGTAGCTTTTGGAACTCCAAAGGCAGTCAATCTGATCTGGTGCTGGGTTTCTCAAGTCTTTGAAAAGAGCAGCGCAAGTCTTGTCATACTTCAATTGGATCGCTCGATTCTTTTGTTGGAGATGCCATCTCTCAAACGCACGAAATGCATGATGAAAAGCCTCAAAGATCAAGGAGGTCTGTTCCACATTGGGAGGTTGTGCTGGCAAAGGGCCAACTGCATGAAAAAACTCTTGCTCATCCCACCAACTGACAAAATTTGGTTGGGAACCACGTGCCCGCATAATAGAGGTCCACAGTTCTGTCCTGTAGAGAACTGCTTCAGTGTGTAACTTTCCAGACTTAATGGCATGGTTATAAGACTGGATCCTTCTCAACTGTCGAAACCACTGAAGAACTGCGGTTCCAACCAAATCATGTTCCAGAGTCACTTCACCTTGGCGGCTAGCCTTGCATGTTGTTGGCTGCAAGGAACGTTTCTCAGGTTTGAGCCGTTTTGCTCGGCCTCGTTGGGTGGGATGCAGAGCTGCTCCATTGGGGCCAATGTAGCCTGTCAAGGAGTCCTCAAAGTGCTGAGAAAACTGTGTCATGAAAACTGTGGAATCATCCGCAGGTTCAAAGTCATGACCATTGCAGTGTTCATGCCAGGCTGAAACATCAACTGTGTCCCATTGGATTTCTCTAGGTCGTGGCCAAGTCAAAACGTGTGCTGGGGATTCAGCTACATCAAGGGTGACCATCACGGAGCTATGGTCTGTGAAGACCTCGTCAACGTAAAAGCCAGTGCAAACTGTTAAAGCTGCTGGCGACAGCCAGATCAGGTCACGTTCTGTAGCCCCTTTGCATGTTGGAGTCCAGGCAAAATTCCATCTGTCCATTGCTACTTCTTGAGCTGAGGCCCAACCTGCCGAGCGCCATAGATGGAATTGTTCCAGCTCATGCGGGCTAAAGTTGAAATCGCCGCAAATAGCTACCATCCCTGAGTGGCCAAAAACAAAAGTCTTTGTAAGAAAGCCCAAGATGTCATTCATCTGTGTGGCAGCTTGAGGCCATGTAGGCCCCCGTGGCAGCCCATAAATCGAAATGACAGTGATACTTTGGCTCCCAATCTGATGTTGTGTGGCCAAAACACGTCCAGAGTTCCAAAGATCCTTTGGCCACTCTATGCTAAGCTGCTTGGAACTGAAGTCTGAAGTACAAGCCACCCCAGTCCAAGTCCCTGCCCAGTTTGAGCGGCTTCGCAGAGGAGCTGGAGCACTGAAGTAGGTTCTCAGCAGTCGTTGTTCTTTGCGAGCTACAGACTTCAGTGCTTTGCTGGAGGTGACCTGAGTGAATGCTGAGAGATGCGTCTCTGAGTAGGTCCATATGCCTGGCCCTTGAGCAACTGCAAGAGCTTCCTTGTTGCGGAGTCCACCAGGGTTCGTGCTGCCAATGACCAGGCTGCTGTAAGGTCCTGGATGGCTAGCTTCTCCAAAACGGTGTCCGGAGCTCCATAGAGTGTGGAGCTCACTATCATGTTGGACCATGATGATCCAAGGATGATGGTATGCTTCCTCTGCCCCCGACCGATGATCGCGGTCATCCGTGGATGCTGCGCTGGGAACGTTCAGGTCGGCAAGGGGCAATTGGAAGGCTGAACCAGTAGCAAAATGCCAAAACAAAATGCAAAGCTGAACCAAGAAGGTGAAAACTGATGGGCGTCCCGAGCTGCAAAACCCACATGCAGGTCGCGCCCGATATAGTCATTCACATCGCTGCTTCTTGTTGCTGAACAAAGCTTCAAGTCGATCAAAGCGTGACTCCAGCTCATGTGAAACCTCCGTCTTGTGGTTGTGCAATGCACTTTGAACAGCTTGTCCAACTTGTTCAGAAACTCCTTTAATCTCATGGTGGAGCCCTTGCAAGTCAGCCTGATGTGTGCTCAGGGTGTATTGAATGCCCTGAATGGATGTTTCAGCTGCTTTCATTTGCTGCCCAATGTTGGTAAACCACCCGGAGAATTGAAGTTGCTGGGCTTGCAGTTCCCCGATGGAAGTCTCAATCTTGGCAAAGCGCTCTTTGTTCTCAGCTTGATGCCCTTCATTGCCGGAAGCTGGATGGCTGTGGCTAAGCTGCATCTCCTCAAACTTCTGTTGCATGGCTGCTGTGAGCTCATCCTTCAGGCTACCTGTCACTTCCTGCAGGTGGCTTTTGCCAGAGCCAGTTGGCTTGACTGCAGCAGGTTTCCATGGGTCTTTGCCTGGCAGTGTCCAGGGGTCAAGCTGTGGGGCACTGGAAGATGTGGCTGCAGTGGAAGAGGCTTCTGAACGCAGGTGTTGCTGCGTCTTCACGGAGGCAATCATCTTGGGTGCGGGAGCTTGCTTGCTTTCCCTGGTGATCTCAGTGATGATGATCTCCCGCCCAAAGCCTGTGATGACATCTTGTGGTGGTGGTACAGCTGCCCCCACCTGCCATGACATGGCATCTGCACTCCCTTTCCCAGGCTGGAGAGGTTTGACTGCCCAGTCGATGTCTTGGAGCAGTTTAATGACCCCCCCTCTTTGAAGTCCATGAGGAAGGGGAAATAGCTGGAAGATGCGCTGGACTTGTGTGTTCACCCAAGTAGCATCGGGCTTGATCTGCTTGAAGGTTTGCTCCTCATGCTCTGCAAGAACTCGGAGTCCATATTTCTTCTTCATCCTGACAAGGCCAAGTGCATGGATGGTGGTTCTGCACGTATGCATAGCTTCATCATGAGTACGGGCAGGCAACCAGATGACCCGGTATCTTTCGTCATGACCTTTGTTCTTGTCGGACCTGGGTTCAAAGTAGATCCCCACTGCTCCACATTGCAGCAGCACATCTAGTATAGATGCTGGCACCCTGATGAAGACTCCAAAGACTTGAGCATCAAGTGCTGGTACTTTGCCACCCTCAAGTTTTGTGAACGTTCTTGACCAGATCTCCATCAGGATAGAGTCGAGGTCTTCATCAACCGCTGCATGAGACTTGGGACAATCTGCTCCGCATTCTTTGCCAGGACAAAATTGCAAGCGAGGCACTGCTTGGCAAAGTGCTCTGACTGGGGACTGTGTCAATTGTGACCATGCACCTTGATATTCATCACGGAAGATCTGAACTTTGACAACCTGAGTGCAGATTAATGCAGGTTGATCAAGGGCTCCTGGAATGTGCTGGGTGATCTGGATGTCCCCCAAGTTTTTGAATGCCCCGAAGATGAGTACTGGCTCACCGGTGCCTGTGTACTTGGCAGCGAATGATACCTCAGAGATGTCATGTTCGTCCATGTACGCCTTGGGTGGTCTCTCAGTGAGCAAGAGGGCCAAGGGCTTGGTGCTGATGGACTGCTTGGCTTGGAGGAAATGACGCCCTTGTGCCAGAGTGCAAATGGCTATTCCAGTAGCCTCTGCTTCAACTTCAGAAAATTGAATTTGTTCCACGATGTCATCATCAGTGTCCTGGAAGTTGGCACGAGTCAGGACCAAGAGCTCCGGGTCTGGGTTGAGCACAGGCATGGAGGATCTGCCTTCATGCTTCTTCTTCTTGTGCTTGGCGTTGTCCACATTGGCACCGAACTTATTCTTCGCCGTCTGGGTCACATGGCGAGAGAGTTCATCTGGTTGCACCAGTCGCAGGGAAATGGAAGGTCTGCTGGCTAAGGCTTTGAGGTAAGCCCAGCTGTTTTTGGCCTCAAAGGCTTCTTGCAGCAGCTCAGGTCCAATCTTTTGAAAAAGGAGTCGGACTCGTTCTGTGACTGCATCCGCTGGTACTCCGTGATACTGCAGCAGAGTGGCAAGCTTGGTTTGCAATTCAGCCTGAGATGAGGATCCATGAGCATAGATGCCACTCTGAGGTTGTTGGACTAGGAGCCATGAATGAAGCACTAGTGGATCGAAGTCCAAGTCCACACATGTCTGGCATAAATCCAAAGCCATCTGCACCAGTGCAATGGTGCCACATGTGTTTGGGTGGGCTTGTAAAAGTCCATTGCCCATGTGGATGCCACGAAAGACCAAATCCAGTGTGTGGCAAATCTTGATGGCCAGAGCCGCAGCTAAGAGGAGTTGTTGATCTTGTCGAAGTCCATCGTGGAGTGTCCAAGAAATCTCTTTTGACTGCTGCGGATGACCGACAAGAAGGAGCCAGTGACCCATGCTCTCAAAAATGACAAAGATGCTGCCATTCGAGAGTTGGTATCCATGTTGCCATGATTGACAGATGGTGTCTGGGAGGCTTTGCTGCATGAACTGGTGCATTCGGAAGGGATAAAAAATCCATGGCTTCCGATCTTCGTGGAGGATTGCATGATGATCTGCAAAGGCCTTCATGTAGTGCCAGATGATCTTGTCGCCCAGTCCTTGTGAAGAGGCTGTTCCTCGTCCAGTGATGTGGTCAGCTGCAAAGGTGCGCACTTGTGCGCTCTTCCGCAAGGTGATGGTGTAGATGATGTCTGCGTGAAGCAATGAGTCCAAAGCCAGTCGCTCTCCGTTGTGTTTGACAATGGCATAGTGCCCCCACCCACATAGGCTCTTCTCAGCTGCTGCCAAATCACGGACAGTCAAGGGCTTGGAGATGATCACCTCAGAGTAGATATCTTCGTCCTCCAGGTGCAGTGTAAGACATCTTGGCTGGTACATCATTGGGGTGATCCACTTTTGGAAGGAATGCACCACCAGGTGTTGTTGCAGAACTTTGAGGCACATTGATGGGTCAATTCCAGTCCAGCCCCATTCATGTTGCTGCAGTTGTGCCAAGATGTGGGATTGAATCCATAAGACCTGCAAGGGAGCTGCAATCTGTCCTAGCAGGCTCAGTGCTGAACGTGGTGGCATTGGGAATCGAAAATCTGGAGGGACTGTGCAAAGAAGAGCACCTTCTGCTGGATGTAGGTGTCTGCATCTGCCAGTGCACGCTGATAGAAGTCCAAATCCACGTGCGCCTCCTTGCCTCAGTCGTGCTTCACTGAAGGCTGCACGACATCCGCAGGGACAAGGCCGTCCCACATTGCCCCATGAGTGAAGCACTGTAGGTGCTTTGCCATCTGCTTGCAAAAGTCGCTGATCTGCTCCATATGCTGGGTCCATGTAGATGGTCATTTCATGCGTGTCCCATTCAAGTTGTTGCTCCTCTTCAGGACTCCAAATGGCATCAAGAGGCATCACGTCCTTGAGCTGCTGGAAGTCAGGCGATGTTGGCCATGGAGAGATAGTGGGTGCTGTGAAGTCCTTGTCAATCATGTAGCACCAGAACCTTTTGCGTCTCACCGGCCACTGGTGCTGGAGGTCAATGACCAGTTTGTTGCATGACATACCTGCATCTCGTGCGAATTTGTCAATGCATTCCTGGGTCTGGGCAAACTGAGTGACATTGTCAACGCATTCCAGGACCACCGCATTGGCCTGCATGAACCAGGCATAGCTGAGGATGAAGTAGAGGCTGTGGCTACGATGGTCATCAAGCCCCATCTGATCTCCTTGTCGGGAGTAGCCTTGGCATGGGAATCCGCCGGTAATCTCAAGGAAATCACCTGTTTTCTGGCGGAGAAGTTGCTTCAGGATCTCATCGTCTGCCAAATCCCCTTCATACACTGGGCCAGCAAAATTGGCTCGGAGAGCCATGCATGCTAAGGAATTGCGCTCAACGAATGCTTCTGTGTTCAGTCCAAGGATCTGAGACCCTAAAGAAAACCCTCCCATTCCGCTGCAAAGGTCAATCAGCGAATTTTTTTGAAATTTCTTTGGAGTTGGGTGCAACAAAGCTTCGGTGGAACTGACAAAACGACAGACATCAGGGTCCTCATCGCTCTTTTCCAAGTCGAAAAAGGTGTACTTGCCCTCTTCAAGAAACTTTGCATTCTGGACCCGAAATCTCTGAGGAGGAGACAGGCCAACACAGCTCAAAGATCCTTCATGTGACTGCTCAACAATGGCAACGATCTTGAACTTGCAACCAGGTGTGAGGTCTCGAATCAAGAGATCCATGGGAGTATGGGAAACGGTGTCTCTACTATTGGTTGATATCGGGTTCACCGCTGGAAGGTGTAGAGCCAGAACCTACTTGATGCTTGTTAAAAGCTGATTTCGGAACCGTTGGGAAACCCAAAATCCATGGAAGAGTAGCTTCCTTCCAGGAAGGAGACCAATGGGTTTTGGAGCTGGACCTAGATCCGGGCTATCTGCGGGCGGCAGAGGTTCCACAATTTGACGAAATGGCGAAAGCATTTTGAAGCTCTACCCAGTGCCAAGAGGGAGCTCGAGGCGACGGTTGGGGTCATGGCCCGGAAATTTCAACATTGCACCAATCAATGTACTGTAAAGCATCCTATTCTATCTCAAAGCATACACTGTATACCCATATGGGCTTTATGATGCTTTATGAATTTTGGTAGCCACAACGCCAAATAAAGGACCAAATCAATTGATGAGGACACATTTCCACCCTATCTCCACTCAGTCGCTGACGCAGAGTCCTGGTCTCCAGTTTTCATATGGGAAATCTGAAAATTTGCCGCTGAAAACCCAATTTTCATATGGGAAATGGACCTATTCCCATCCCCATCCCTCAAATCTCCGTGCAGGTCTACAGCATAGGTAGCCGTTGGAAGCCGGGCATGTCCCTGGGCGGTGACAAGCGCTTGGGTCCGCAGCTGCAGCGGCGTATCTTGGCGTTTCTGGCTGGAGAGGCGTCCCAGGAGGCGGTCAGCGGGAGCCTGGAGAAACGGCTGGAAGCGAAGGGGGCCACCACGGCCGGGAAGTTGGTGGTGCATGCGTGCCTTGGAGTTTTTGATGATGATGATGATGATCGATGTTGTTCTTAACTTTATTTTTCCTAATTTTCATGTTTTTTTTTAGGATGGTGGGGATGTGGATGATGGGGATGGGGGAGAGATTCGGAGAGATGAGTCGAAGGATGAAGATGATGACTTGACTAACTTGATTCAACTTGATGATGACTTGTTCTCTTTTTGTTGTTTGATTTTCCCCATACCTTTTCTGGCTTCGATGTTGCCCCCAGTCATTTCGAGGCAGAATGTGGTGGTGGCTGACGCCTTAGAGGATGCAGGCGGAGTAGCCAAAGCCTTGAGGGAAGTGGAGGATCCCACGAAAGCAGCAGTGGAACAATTCAGACAGTCCCTTGGTGGAGGCCCTCTGACAGTCATTGGAGAATCTACACATTTTCGGGGCAAAACATCTATGAAAGGGGTAAACTGGCAGATTTTTCCAGGCAGGTTAGATTGCAGTAGGGTAGCTGGTTCAAAGAGGACACATGGAGACCAAAGTCGGTCATTCGCAGAGAAAGTGGTGCGCAGTGATAGTCGCATGTTTTCTCAGTGTTGGAAGTGAATGGTCCAATTCTTCATAGCACGGTTGCTGAAGTCCATCGTTTGCTTTCTCTGGTGTCCTCCACCATAGTCGCACGAGGCATACAGACTGCTCTAGCATATTTTCCAACATGTGATCGCAGGTATATTTGACATATGTGAAAACCCAAGTCATTTGCCAAGTCCTTCTTTTTATCCCATTTTTTTGGGGGTAAAGCTATGCCACTGCACCTTGGATCCTTGAACCGACCTGGCCAGCGACGCTGAGGCTGTGGAGTTCGGGCAAGCTGCAGGCGCTCTACGCGGAGCGTTTGACGGGGTCCTCGGCATCGTCTGCGTCACTCTTCGGAGCGCTGCCTGAGATGAGTCCTGAGGATTTGGGGGGCTGGGGACTGGGGCAATTGGGGTAGTGATAGTGACTTTCTTTGGCAGTGGATCAGGATGATGATGGTGTTGATGATGGTGATGATGATGGTGATGGTGATTCTCAAGGCCATTGTTGTCGTTATATACTTGGATTGGTTGTGTTGTGGTGGTGGTTTCTCCACCAACCCACACCGCAGGCCCTGAGCGATCCCAGCATTCTGGTGGAGCTGGGGCTGTGGTCCGCGGCGCCAGAGGGCCGGGCTGCCCAGGATCAAGGGCCCAACCATGGGGGACACCACGAAATGACCAGTTTATAGTGAAATTATGGGAAAACTGATGAACAACCATAGGATCTTATGGGAAACATAAGAAAAATCATGGGATTTTGAGGTTTCAGAGTGTTTGGACACTTATACTTTGTATGCACGCTTCCCAAAAGTCTAAATAGGCAGGGAAGCCATTCTGGGCACTACCGTTCATCTTTGGAAAGGGTTCATGTTCCGATGGGATCTAGGAGAGCATGTTGCCAAGTAATTCGACCTTTCGCAAATGGAATTCAGGTTTTGATTCAGGTGGCATGGGGTTCCTGCTGGTGCCAAGTACGAAAAAAGACGAAAGACACGGTGGTGTTTGTGGATTTTTTCCCAAATGGGGATGGTTTCCTTAGGTTTCCGCCGCCTTGCCGCTGCCGCCTCGGACCCGCCCAGGTTGGGAACGGATGAAGAGCACCTGCCGCTACGGTGTGGACCGACGCGTCCTGGTGCGGGGCAAGGTGGGTACGAAGCCAGCAGATGCCAACTTCATGTGCCATGGCGACCCAGCCAGGTGGGGTTCAGTTGACCCTTGGGTGATGGTGAATGGATCTTCATGGGGGATGTCAATGGTGAATGGAGCAAAACAATGGGTCTTTCATGAACCGGGATGGTTCATTGGTGGTAAAATAAGAAACCAACCCCCAACCTTGCCAGAGGATGATGGTAATAACCATTCCAAATTGGTGGTTTATGATTGTGTTAAACCCATACTGTAGCATGGGGTTACTGTAAGTTGCTATTGATGGTTATACAGTTATACAAGTTATATGACTGACTGGTGCTACCATGTGCTACCCATCATGGATAGTTGCCACGGCCTAAGACTGGCTTAGGTCTTTGACGGAGAGTGGATCCGATCGTACAACTTCAAAAGCAGTGCTGAAGGGGAAGAAGGACAAAGATACCTGGCAACTCGCATCATGACCTGGAGAAACGCCGATCTTTGGCATTTGAGTGTAATGAGTCAGATGCTGTTGAGGTCTCAAACACCTTTCACACGGTTTTTGTGTGAAACAAAGGTACTTAACAATTTTTACTCCGAATTTCTTGGATGTTTCATGGTTTTGCCATATGTTGCCATGATTTCCCATTGAAGTTGCCATAAATTTGGGGCCCAATTCCCAATATTCCCAGGCTGGTGGACATCACGGCCGCAGATGGCGGCACCAAGAGCATGGAGGTTTCGAAGGCCGAGGTCTTGCGCGCCTTGGAAGAAGGGGCCGGGTCCCAATGGGCAAGTGCTCTGATGGTTGTTTTGGGGAAGCGGATTTCCATGGGTTTTTCATGGTTTTCCTTAGTTTTCCTTCGGTTTCCTTCGGTTTTGCTATGGCTTTCCATGGTTTTCCAAGAATTTGGCTTTGTCCAGAAATGGATATCGGATATTTTTCCACATCATGGCAAGTTTTGGGAAAAATGATGATCAACTCCATGGGATTTGGGGTACCGAAGGTTAGGGGTTGGTTTCTTGGTTTCCTAAGTGCACTGACAAACCCAAGACTAAGCCATACCTGATGCGGCCCAGAGAATGTTTTTTTGAGGATTCACAGTTCCGAAAAGTTAAAGAATCATCCAATTTCATGAAGGGGTAGTGGACCTTTTCTATCAATGCAGGCTCAGTATAACAGTCTTCGTTCCTTGTTTTATTGTATGCTTGTTTAGTCTTCCAAGGAGAAGCTGCAGAATTCGAACCTGTAGGATCACCGCGGATGAAACCAATCCAAATGATGGTGTTTGGGGGTATCTTTACAATCACTTTCAACCCATCTCAACAATTCCGCCATCAGAAGTGACTTTTCAGCCCAACTCTTTCATTTTCATGAGCACAAGATGCTGGGCCGTCTGGGCTTTAAATATCTCGGAGATCAAGGTCAAATGACCCCGCAAAGTTGACACTTATACAAGTGGCATCGTTTTCAGAACGTTCAGCAGGTTGATCCAGCTTTGAAATGACCCTCCCCATACGCCTCCAGCTTTGAATGCTTGCGAAATTGGACGGTTCCAAAAACCGACCCACTTTGTTGTTACCTCCAGTGCAATATGTGCAATTCGCGCCACCTGGAGCTGAGGATTGAACCAACGCCACAAGTTGTTGGCAAGCGGGAAGCATCTGCAGTTGGAAGACGGTCTCAAATGTCTTTGGGCGGCGCTGCCAGTCTTTGTGTCTTTTTTTGGGAACTTGAGCCAAGAATAGGATTTCAACCCAAAATGGTGGTTTGGCCAACCATGGGGGAAATCGCAGGATTTTTGCCACAACTTTCGCAGATGCCTAGGCTTCAATATATGTACCAATGTGCCAAATTCGAGACCAAACATAGAGTCACGGGAACAAACTGAGGGGCTACAGCCCCGGAAGCTATCTTTTTTGTTGTCTCAACTTGAAACGTGTTGTTTTTTGACGACCTTTGTTGCTGGCCATCCCCCCTTGCCGATGGATCTACCCTCAGCGAAGGTGACTATTCCTCGCCCTTGACGCGCGCCAAGTTGTGCGAGATCGCGTTGGCGCTGAGTCCGGTGGTGAAAGATCTGGATTTCAACACGGCAGATGGGGGCCAAGCAATGCAGCTTAAGGCGGTGGAAGTGATTCGCAAGTGTGGCTGGCCATGGGATGGTGGGATGGTGGGAACTGGTCAGATTTACCCATCCAGTTATGAAAGATGGCTATGGCTCGGTGAGAAAATATCGAACTCAGTGGATCTCAGGGGGTGATTTTCCAGCCATGTTTGATGACACCTGAGGATGGGAGATGGTGCTCTGCCTGGTTGATGTTGACAAAGTTTGTGTCCGGACTTGAGCCCTCCAAAACCCCCCAAACATCTCTAAGGACATTCGTTTCTCTTCCTGGCAAGGATGGTGGCACAGCATATTAGAATTGACCTCTATACAGTTGTTTTGTTCAGAGAATTGACCTTTAATTATACAGTTGTTTTTCGTTAAACTGTTAAACCCTTCCAAAAAGGACTAAAGTGACTAAATACATCCCTAGAAATCTTGGTTTGGCACTGGATTTATTCATTTGGTTTGTTTGTGAGGATATGTAATATTAAGGGAATGGCATTTGTCACATCTATTCACAAGGTTTTCCAGGACATCTCCTCAAAAAAGATGCGGCCATTTTTTATCCGGGCCTGCCCCAGGTGTCGAGACCAAATCCAGAGATTGATTATGATTAATTCATCATGTTGAGTTCAACTTTGAACCAAAGATCTTTTTTTTGTGTTTTCCAGGCGGTGTTTTTTGACCGCTTTCGTTTAAGGTCTAGACATCATCACCTTCCAGAAGGGCCTGGATCGCGGTCGCAGTCCCGCCATGTGCGATGACGTGGCCAAGTTGGCATGCCATGGGCAGGGGCATTGCCACACGGTGTCCTCAACGATGGCCGCCTTTCTGAACCCCTTCTGTCAGGTGCCACGGTGCCACGGCTTTTTTTGTGTTTTGGATTGGAATGTTTAAGGCTTGGAGTCTGGACTGGTAGAGATTTTGATAGGAATGAGAAGAAACTATACGGAGGAATACATAGATCGAGGAAAACCATGTGGTGAACGTCCGAAGTGAGTATTTTCTGATCAGTTTTGGGATGCTCGCTGCGGTTACCCGGATTGACAACCATGCCCAAGATCAGAATCTTTCAACAAACTTCTCCATTTTTCGGAACGTGGCTTGTTTGGCAGACAGCAAACATGTCTCGTGGATCATGTGGATCCTCACACCCATCACCCGGTTTTCTGTTCGTAGGTCCTTGGTATTGACATGAAGTATCGTGGTGGTTACTCCTGGGGCGGAGTCAACATGGGTGAACCAGCGGATGATACCGTGACCGTTGCAGACTCGCCAGCAACTTGCTGCATGCCCAGTATGCCATTTTGATCCATTTCGGAGATAGGAAAGTGCTTGTTTTGGATAATTCGAATGTTTGGCGCTAGGTTGAGCTGCATCAACTTCAGCCGTTATCTTCGCAAGTCATCAGTTTCGGCCTTTTGGACGTTGCTAAACGTTGTTTGACAAAGGCAGGCAGTTTCCCCAGCGCCACTGTGAGGAACGGCACCAGTGGCTGGAGTTAACGTTGCGACCTTCGTTGGAGAGCTATGTGTGCGATCTCTGGGTGGCTGATGCTGTTGGCAACGATGCCTTGCGTTGGCACATCACGGAGGACGGGGCTGCTGGACTTTGCTTCTTAGTGAAAACCCAAAGTACATAAAGACATGTGAAAAACCAGGCTTTGGGGCCCCCATGCTACCGAGCAAGCATATCAATGCCAATCTTGGTTGGAACGGACTGTCCTAACCTTTCCTCTGCAATGGATGTGTGCTTAAAGGGCAAGAAATGATCCATCAAGACATGGTACTTATCTCTTGCAGCTTGCCAAAACCTTCTTGCAGAGTTCCACGGCATTCATACGAGCCATGTACGGAGGCCTATCAAAACCGACTCTATCCCAATGGGAGCTTCAACACTGGCCAGCAGATTTGTCCAGAAAAGTCCTCAGATGTTGATTTGCCAGACCTTGATTTTCATTTTTAATTACATGATTTCATGTATCAAAAATAATCCTTTTCTAATTCCATTCTTGGCAAATTCTTTCAAAAAGAAGATTGTCCGATATTACTCGATTTTATTCCATTGAAAATATATCAAAAAAAATATTTTTAAAATAATTCCAAGAATATATTATATAATACTATATAATGATATATAGAATTTTGAAATTATATATTTAATTTAATATTGGATAATAGGGTCGGCCTGCTATTTCCAATAACGGGAAATTACGATACAAATAAAAATTAATATAAATAAGAAATAATATATATATATATATTAAAATAAATAAATATAATTCGAATTAATATATTAAATTAAATTAAAATATTATTATTTATATTTTATAAAAATAATTATTTATTATATATCTTAATTTTTAAATTTATAATGAACTAATAAAATAAATTAGAAATTAATAAATATAAAAATAAAAAATATAATTTTAAAATATTTTAATTTATTAAAATAAAATATATTATAATATTTTATATTAAATATTATTTAATAATATTAATTTATAAATCGAATTTTTTGAATTTATAATTAATTATATTTTATAAAAAATTAAATAGGATAAAACATATAATATTATGAATATATTTATTTATTACTAAAAAAAATAATTATATAATATATAAAATTATAATTTTATATTTAGATAAAATATTAGGAGATTTAATTGGATTTTTAATAATAATTATAATTATGAAAAAATAAATAAAAAAATATTTTTTATTTATTAATTTTAAATTATAAAATAATAATATAATTTATTATGAAATAATTAATAAATTTAGGAGATAAATAATTGTAATAATTATAATTTTATTAAGATACATATATCTTAGAAAAATAATATAAATATGAATAATAAATAATTACCGGTCGAAAATATTTAATTCTTTTTATAATATTAAATAATTTTTTTTATAATTAAAATATCCCCGATTTTTGAAGGTTTATGGCCTAAGATTTTATTTTATTAAAAAATTAAATATTAATGAGGAATAATTAGGAAATAAGGGTTCGATATAAATTATATAGTGAAATAAGGGGTCATTTTATAGATAAAAAGGGGGTTATTTTATAAAGGGATATAATCGGACAAGATTTTCTCAAGGAATGAAAAATTATAATTGGTATCATATTAAAAATTCTTATCGCAAAAAAAAACCCTTTGGCTTTCATTTCGCACACCTATCCATTTTGTAATGAGAAATTTAAAAGATGTATTTTTATTATAAAACATAATACCCATTTCATAGAAAACAATAATTATTTCATGGTGTCAATATATTTTTAGATTCTTATTTTATAGACATCGTCCACTGGACATAATCAAAGCGATTGGATAATAAGGAAATTTGAGATTCCATTATATAGTCCACCACTTTGGATAAATAAATATAAACAATTTTTGGTCCTTAATATAAAATGGAATCATTTTATATAAAATCTTGGTTTTACATTTTATAAAGAAAATAATTTAATTATGTATTTTATAATATCTATTCTTTCTATAAAATATTTTATAAATATTAAGGATATCAAGGACAGGGGAAATTATTATCAAAAATTAATTTCCAAAATAATTTCCCAAAATCGCATTTAAGAGGTTTCATCGAAAATTGCTCCAAAATTAATTCCAGAATTCTTCCCCAAAATAATTCCGAAAATAATTTTTAAAAATTAATTCAAAAAATATTTTCAAAAATTCTTTATAAAATAAAATCCTTTAATTTATTATAATTAATATATAATTATAAAACAATATTCCTAATTTTTTTTCCCAAATTACTAAGATATCCATTCGAGGTATATTAAAAAATATATATTCTTTTTATTTATTTAGGCATTTAATTTAATTTAAAATATTTAATAATAAAAAAAATATCTTTTAATAAATTAATTTTAAATATAATTTTAATTTATATAAAATAAATTATTAAAATTAATTCAAATTATTAATATCGCAATCAAATAATATATTAATATATTTATTTATTTTTATTTTTTTTAAAATATTTTATTAAATATATATTTTTATTAAATATAAAACCTAAAATATCTATAAATATAAAATAATATATTTCGAAATAATTAAATATATCATTATTATTATAAACAATTATTTTATTTTATAATTTAATATTAATATTATTTTTATATTTAAAATATTTTATTAATAAATCATATCAAATTAAAATACAAATATATATATTTATTTTAATCAAATATTATTAATTTTTAAATCCAAATTTATTTTTCCTCATAAATTTTAAATATATAAATATATAAATAATTATAATATTATCAATATTTTTTATAAATAATAATTAAATTAAATTTATATTAAATTTATTTTAATAAATTTACAATCTTTAATTATAATATAATATACATATAATTTCATTATATTTTTATTAAATATATAATATATTTATCAAAATAGATATTATTATTATTATTAAATTTTTAAAATATATATTATTTATTATATAATTTATTATTATATTAATATAAAATAATATTAACACAATATTTTTTAAAACTATTTTCTTATTACAATTTAATATTTGATAAACATATATTTTAATAATAATATGACGATGGTCCTTTAATTCAAACCGCAAGATTGTGATATATAATTATGTTAACGATTCCAAGATATTGACAATCTATATCAATCTATGAATATCTGTAAACATAATATTAATATATATTAATTACATCATTTACCTAATGTTGAAGCATCATCTACCTATCTACTAACAGCAGTTGTCTAATCTCAGCTGACGACCTCTGACGACCTCCAGTCTATCAACAAACACCGCAAGAAAAAAGGATTTTTCGAAGTTCTGGATTGTATGTATCAGTAAGACGTGATGCTTTGAATCTTTTGGGTCCTGAGTCCCAAGTATCATCAAGTATCATCAAGTATCATCAAGTATCTACAATCTTTTGTCTCTAAAGGAGATCAAACAAAACCAATTCATGATTTTCATTCAAACCAAACTCGTATTAAATGTTTCCATTCCACCTTTCAAACAGCCATCGATCGATTTTGGCCCATCTTGGGCACAGCTTCAGGTGCTCATCATGTTGCGATTGATCAATTGTTTTCCACAATCAAACATGTGGAATGTTCAAATGGATGAATTCTTTAAGCATCAGCAGAACTGCATTCTTGTGTCAGCTTTCAACCTTCTTTGAAACAAACACTTTTTGTATCAGGTCGCAAGATATGCAAGATTCGGAACCCTCGCATCAAGATATTCGTGATGCGTCAACTTCCGGCTAAATTGCTGCCATCCAGGACCAGTTTATGGTGGCCTGAGCCTGTGCCACCCACTGGAAATGCTGACCTGAACAATCACATGGTTGGGGCAAAAATCTCTAGCGCTTTATCAAAGCCTTGAACATATTGAGATAGTCGGATCTTCCCAGGACATCACAAAAACATCACCCCAACCGGGACACTCCATGGGTCAACCATTGGGGCGAGCTCAGCCTCGAGGGCCTGGAGCCTAGTGACATCGGTGCACTGCGATTCCCCAACTGATGGGCTCCAGGTTCGAGCTCCGCTGCCTCTGCCTACGCTCAGAACTTGCCTCTGGCGCCTGAAGTGATGCCGGAGCCGTTGAAGCTAAGGTAGTCACGTGGCTGTACTGACATACCTTAATTCATTTGGCAGTACTTCACCGCTAGATAAGAGTTGGTCAACTCACCCCGGATAGCAACCTCCCTGGATCCCATGGCCTTTCGCTTGTGGTGACGCCTGCAACGGGGGCGTCAAAAGGGCCAGGGTCCTAATGTCAATGCAATTTGTGCGTGAATGGTAGGTTTCCCTCAACATCGAGTTCTTGCATTCTTTAGAGATCCCGAACCCAGTCGGGCACTGGGAGCAGATTTGCCCATGCTTTCATTTTAGATGAGTTACAATAAACTCCCAAAACTGCTACTAGAACCAGTGTAATATCCAAAGTCATATCTATTTATCTCCCTCCCTCCCTCCCTATCTATCTATCTATCTTTCTTTCTATCTATCTACCTATCTACCTATCTATCCTATCTATCCCATCTATCTTATCTATCCTATCTATCCTATCTATCCTATCTATCCTATCTATCCTATCTATCCTATCTATCCTATCTATCCTATCTATTCTATCTATTCTATCTATTCTATCTATTCTATCTATTCTATCTATTCTATTCTATTCTATTTTATTCTATTCTATCTATTCTATTCTAATCTAATCTATTCTATTCTATTCTATCTATTCTATTCTATTCTATTCTAATCTAATCTAATCCTATCTATCTATCTATCTATCTATCTATAATATATATATATAATATACACATACAAACATCCCTATTCATTGGTTTTCATATTGAATTAAATAATTCTACCCAAAGCAACACCAACCACCACCAGCACCGCACCGGGGCACCCTCTTTGGCACCTGGGTTCCATGACCCGCAGTAGCAGCCGCTGCGCGCGGCGCTTCGCGTAGCCATAGGACCGCTGTAGCCGTGCTTCACGCAGCGAAGCGCTGGTCGCCTGGTGACATGGCGACGTGAGGCAGATGGGAACCCTGAAAATGCAGGGAAAATGCAGGGAAAATGCAGGGGAAATGGTGATTTAATGGGATTTGATGGTGATTTGATGGGATTTGATAGGATTTGATGGTGATTTGATGGTGATTTGATGGGATTTGATGGGATTTGATGGTGATTTGATGGGATTTGATAAGGATACTTGATGGGATACCCTCTGGTAATTTGTTACATAGCTACCGGAAATCACCATTTAAATCATCTATACATGGACCACTTTCTATAGCTATGTTGAATTACCAGAGCGTTTTGTATCGCACTTGGTTATTTATGTACAATTCGGGATAATTCGGGTATGAATTTAAATTGAATTATATGACGGTTACATATACCAATTCGATCCAGTTGGGATAAGTTTCATTTCTCATTGGTAACTGGTTACTCAGTCATCTCTAATTGGTAGTTGGGGCAATTATTGTTATATACTTGTAAATTCAGTTTCTGCTTGGCAATTGGGGCAAAAACAAACAGGTCTCCAGAGTCAGGGTATAAACATTACCCCTTATACTTTTTAATGACATGCTCTATTTTTTATGGGAAGTTATGTATCAAGTCAAGAGGTGATGGCCGTTTTCATGGTGTTAGGAGGATTTTATGTTTATCTGTGCGGGAGTTGCTATAATTGATGTAAGCGCGGCACATATGGTTCCTCCAAAATACGAATGACAATTTTATTGCTAGTATTTGCAGAGCTTGCATATATATATATTACTGTATATGTACGCATATTTGCAAATATGTTTACACATGTCTGTATGTAATGTTTTTTTTTAGGTAATGCAACTTTATGTGATTTGATCTAATGCAATGTAATTTGTTACGTAGTGTAGCATAATGTAATGTATGTACCAACAAACATGGAGGTTCTGCCATCAACTAATGCTGGTTTTATCAAATCATGTTGACACAACTGTACAGTATAACGTATACCATGGGTGTTGAGAAAACATATCGTTGTTGGCTCATTATGAACCAACACATTATGGGTGTTTACCCATTGTTGGCGTTTCACTTCCTTTTCGTTGGTTCGCCACCCATCAGTATGGGTCAATCCCCAATATGTGCTTATTCCAACGGGGGTATAGGGCATCCATCATTCTGGGAGCAGCCAAAGCATGGTCAATCTCATTTTTTCACTCATCTTCCGCTTGTTTTTCTGGCATGGGTCAGTCAGTCCTGAAAGCAAATGTAGAGGCCTGCTGTGTATAGCATTCCCATCCACTCACCTGAATAAATTGTGAGGTAGACCTTGAATGGGCCTAAAATGGGCTAAACATGCCCAGTCATTCAGCAGGTCAACACAACAAGGTTCATAATATAGTCAGAACTGCTAAGGGCTCATTTTTATACGAACTCTACAGTGCTCACTTCGATGCCAATGCCACTATCATGTTGTAAAACCAATAGCGCACCATCCCCAGTTTCATCAGAAATGGCTGGTATAAAGTATAGATCCTCCAAAATTGGAGTTTTATGGCAGGTGGATCCCACTTTACAACTACCATACTTAGGTTTACCAGTTTACCGTATGTTAACTGCGGAAAAATCTCCCCACCGCCGATGCTTCCCACCGCCGAAACGCGAAGCCCCGGGCGCCCCGGGCCTTCCGAAGACGTCGGCTGCG
The DNA here is from genome assembly GCA_947184155.2 of Cladocopium goreaui. Taxonomy (NCBI): domain Eukaryota; class Dinophyceae; order Suessiales; family Symbiodiniaceae; genus Cladocopium; species Cladocopium goreaui. Next base: position 305,907 of record CAMXCT020000018.1, read on the forward strand.
ATCCGCCACATCTCCCAACCGGGCGAGCCGCTGGACTTCCTCCGCCTGAAGAACCACTAAACAGGTGAGATGTGAAAAGTCCTTTAACAACTCCGGATGAAGGTCAGAATAGGTGAGAAACCTGGGTTGTGAGTCTGGACATGCTTGAGAAAACATAAGAACATCTAGATGTCAAGTCCTGCAAAACTCCTGTTTTGGGGTGGTTTCTGCCTGCGTGCTGTTTAAAAAAGCGCTGAACTTCAGGGTTCGTCCCAGTGGAAGCACTTTCAACCAGTTCGTACCAGACATCTACAACCAAGATGTGAAACAATTTCTGCCCAAGTTTCCTGGTCAAAATATTGAAGCGTTCTTGTGGATTTCGGTGGAGTGTGACATAGAATGTGGAGCAGCGGCTTGACTATATACTAGGGACACGTACCCATATTCATGTACAGCTATTTAAATTGGTGTATGATTTTCCATCTAATGACTAAAATATCTATGTTCACTCATATATATATATATACATTGATCTGAATTGTATATAACTGTATAAATATAAGTGGCAAACCCAATAGTAAACCAACCCCACAACAATCACAAATGGTTGGCATAAACCCCAATGGTAGGTTTATTATTGGGTTTACCCTATGAATATATATATATATACATACATATATACATAGTCATCCTGGAGTAGATAGAATATGGAAATTTCAAAAGATCCGGACAAAAAAATATATCTGCCTGAAAATCCCATATTCTATCTACTTCAAGATGATGATATACGCATATATATATATGTATATACATATTATATGATATATATATGATATATATAATTATATATATATATGTATATGTATATATATATATATGTATATGTATATGTATATGTATATACATGTGGCAAAGTCTCATCAATGATACACATCTTAAACATCTTCGAAAAGGACGGCAGGCCCTCTTCCACACCGCGGCACACTGCGACGGCGGTGCTGAAACTGCAAAGGCCGCGCCAAACGCTGCCAGTCCTCGAGCTGGGCGTTGCGCAAGGGCCGCAAGGGCTGTTGGGGAGACATGACGATATACAAACCATTGGAATATAGTTTATACTGGGATATTATATGGATAATTGAGGATATCAACCAGCAACTTAGGACTGCAACAGCATATGTCCAATGGACTGTTTTTTTTTTACTAGCGGGATTAGTTGGAATTATATACTTCATTCAGTTGCGATATTGTATAATTTGCCAACATGGTAAGGCACCAGAATATGATGTTAATAATTGTACTTGTCCAAGGAGGGTGAGTGGATGCCCGAACTTTAGGGATATAGAATTCAGATCTATGGGGACCACATCACTCCTTCCTAAGACCTTTGTCCTAAGTTTACTTCAGACCTCAAAATCAGACTTCAATCACCCAGGGGCCTCTACTTCTGTTGGATCACCCAGCGTTGTGAAAACCCAAAAAAACGAGCCACCACTGGGATGATTCTCTCCCCCGAAGCACCACTTATATTGGTCAATATCCATATTATATGATCCCAGGACCAACTTAGCAACTTAGGGGATATCCATATTATATGATCCCAACTTAGGTCAATATCCATACTATATGGACATCATTATCCAACATCATATGGCAACAATCCATCCACCATGGCTACCCCACGAGGATTGAAACAATCCCCAGCGAACTCAAATCTCCATGGCTTGGCTTGGCTTGTTCGGGGATTTTCCTGCCTGCCACCTGCCTCGTTGTTTTCGGAGTCACCGGTAACGGGTACATAATTCCATCAATAAGCATGAAACACCATCACTAATTATCATTAGTAGGATTTAGTAGGTATGTTTACTATTTGGTAAACACCACATGGCTGTATACATGATATTGTCGTAACATTTTCCATGAAACATCATGAGAACCACCATAATCATAATCTATCACACTCACCATTAACAATCATTAAATATCATTAATGATCCATAATCACCATGTTAATTATCATTAATTATCCATGATCACCATTAACAATCATTAACTATCATGATCGCAATCTGTGGAACAGTCACACTGTGTCTCATCATTAATTATCCATGATCACTGACTGAACAATCTCATGGGGGGTCATCATTATCGTCAATTGTCATTATCATATCATTATCACCATTAATCATAATCATAACCATAATCATATTCATGATCATAATCATCATCATCACCTGGTTATCTACTACTTAAATATCCAAGAATATCCAATAATCATAATCTGGTTAAACCATGTTAAACCATAATATCAAATTATCCATGTGTAATCACCACAATGTCCCAACATCATCCACAACCACCCCCTCCACGCCAGGTCGCCATCCACAGCGCTCGGATGCTCTGCCACCCCGCAGCCTCTGCTGCTTCAGCCTCGCGCCTGGAGAAACGAAAGGGTCACCTGCCCCGGTAGATGAATATGAACATCTCCTGACAACTCCATGAAAACCGTGTGAAAACTCACATCTATAGGGTTGAAAAAAACAACTAATATGAAAAGAGAGTCTTTTGGTCTGAAAAAGGGGTCAAAACCATCACTTCCTGGAGACTTTGGGTTCCAAAATCCATCATTTTTCGACACGATCCAAGATTTCGGGTCAGTAGACAGTCTCCAATTCGGCTGCTTAAACATGGTGACACCATCCAGTTCTTGGGTCAAGAAAGGGGTGAGCTACTATCACCATGATTCAACATCTGTATTTGGATTCACTCCCAATTATTGTTGGGTGAATTCCACATACCAGCCTGGAAAGCGCGTGATAATAGCAACAAACATGGGAATGTGGGGTCAGCTAAAGACTTGTAACTAGCGGCACCGTAAGATGTCATGAACCTGAAGATCGATTTTGCAGGTCTGCCTTTGCTGGAAACTCTGTGGGTTTGCAGCTTCGAACAAAGCCAGGAATCCTTGTATTGTTGGTCATTGCAGCCCCTTCTCAACGCTGAACGTCTGTGGACTTGCCAATTAACGTCAGCATTAGGACAAAACATGTCCAAAATATGGTTCGTTTCCAGGTCAAGCATTGGCTTAACAACTGTCAAGTCCAACTTTGTCTTTGTTAACGCACCGATTTTGCTTCCAATTTTTGCTGCTAAATTCCCAAGTTGTCCATGTCACATCCACCAAATCCCTAAGAATTCATCTCAGAGATCATCAAAGTCACCTTGTTTTTTTTTAAAAGTTTATAGTAATATTCCATAATGTTACCGCAAACATATTGTCATAAACACATATTATCAGTATTGCTTTGCAAGATCCAACATTTTTGCTGGTTTTCATCTTGTCAAACAAAGGCTATACCAAAATCACTTGGGGGTTCTGAAGTCGTGGGGGATCCCCAGTCGTCACCATGGCTGTCAATACTAAGTCATAGTCATCCATGACTGGATGATTTGGTGGTACCCCCATGACTTAGAAAACCTCCATATATATATATTTATACACGATGGCCAATGATATTATTATAGCATAACAACTATATGACATTATATGACTATATCAATTGTGATTACAATCACAATTTATTAATTGTGATTACAATCACAATTTATTAATTGTGATTACAATCACAACTTGACAATAATATCATATAATATCATATACAGTAATGATATCAATCATGTAATGGTCCAACATCATCGCTGTTGAAGCTGCCTCCAGCGCAGCGTCTCGTGCAGGCTGCGGAAGGTGGGCGATTCTAAGGCGCGACCCAACCAGCGACGAGCGTCGAGGGTCACCTCGAGACGTTTCGGCGAGGGGAGAGTTGACCAACAAATGGTGATTTAACATGGGTTAACTCTATGGGTATGGGTCAAAATTAGGTACCCCAATAATTGGATGGTTAATACTAAACTAGACTAACATCTGTGGTCCCCTAGGTCTTCCATTTTGACCCACATCCCTATGGGTTTAACTGAAGAAATGGTTGTCTTAACTTGATTTATCTGTTAGATGATGATAGATGACTTAACTAAATTTTAACTGTTAGATGATAGATGATAGATGTTTATGACGATAACACTTGGGGAGATTATGTGAGACTCAATGAGCAACAATGGAGACAAGGGGGGTTTGTTTGACCCGTAAAAAATGGGGTAGAATCATGTTAGATCCCCGATACTAGTAGATGGGAAAAATGGGTCGTTTCTTTTAAGACACATATCGTGCTTTGGAGGATTTTCGAAATTGACCCATAGAATGGTGGATTTTGACACCGTAGAAGGGAAAACGATTGAAAGACAATCCTAATGGATAGCCATGTGTTCCAACGATGAAATCCTATGGTCGATTTCACCGCCGGAAAGAATCCCAAATGGCAAGTTTGAGTGGGAAACTTGTCTTCCACTCCCTCTGTTCGTCATTTTTCCACGACTTTCATGGGGCTTTAGGTGTAAAACCCATGCTGGTTGCCCAACTGCGCCGGGACACGACGAAGCTGGCAGAGCCAAAAGCTTCTGCGGCAGCAACCAGCCTGGACAATGGAAGGCTTGCCTGTGGATGGTAGGGATATGTAGGGATTATGGAAAATCATGGAAATGTACAGCATTGGATCTATTCAATCTGTTCATTGTGGCCCAACAGTTGGGGGGTATGTAATACTAGTGGGATTGCAAGAATTGGTTGACGATGGTTTAAGGATGTTGAAGGGAACTTTTCAAGAACACTGTTCCAAGATGTTCCACAGTATACTTTGTGACCCAGTTGACTTGGGAAACTCGTCGTGTCTTGCCTTTGCCACATTTCACAGCAATCTCTTTGGTTCGGTAATGTATGGTAATGTCAATAGCCTCTCAAGATCTCTCAAGAACCATCAAGAATTCAAACCCAACATGTTGCCTCACTTCATATCTGTCCATGTCCGTTCATGTCCTTACAGTGACAATGCTGGCTCTGAAAAAACACCAATTTCAAGTTGTTGTTCATTTATGGATGGTATATATTCCGGGAAAGGACGGGGATTTTCCCTTTGACGGGTTCAACTACCAGAGGGTACATCCTCATTCTGATTAATTAAATCTCTCTGCTTTGTTGGTTATATCACGATTCTTGCAGGTTAAATCACATTTTTGGATGGATAGACCATGGTAGGTCCCCTTTTTTGATGGTTAACTCATCATTTTTCATGATTAGATCCCCATCTCTACCATTCTCTACCCATGTCCAGGACCCACCCAGCCTTTGTTCCAGGTTGCCACTTGCGCTCATGCTCTGTCGCAGTCGACTAAGGAGGCTCAATGCCTGCGCGCTCAGCAGCTTGGTCAAAATTCTGGGAACCCCGGAGAAGATGTACATGGATCCCTGGGACTCAATCCCAATCTGTGTCCCATGGGACACAGACGATTCACGGTGCAATTTACCGTTTGGATTTGCATGATTTAGACATGGATCAATGGATGTCATGGAGCCAATGAGGGTAGTTTAACCATCGTACATACATGGGGACGTGTGTTCATTGGACTGGTTTAAGGCACCATCTTAACCGCAAACCGTTGCTTTTACTCATTATCAAATTGGTTTCCCCATCGTCCAATTCTGGGATTATAGCAACATCCAAAAAGATTCAGAACAGGTTCTAGTATGTTCTAATCACCAAACTATGTTGACATGGATTTTACTATATTTTATTCATTTTTGTTTTTTTGTTTGCTATAAAGATTATAAAGTAAACCAAGGGTGTCTTGAATTGCAAAGTGGCTAGCGGCTAGTGATTTTTGCAGATTTTATTATCCACCAATTCTGGGATGTGAATTTTGAGATTTTTGGCATTCTGTCTCTTGATCTTTTCGAATTTCCAGCCTCCTCCCGCCGCTGGACGCTCCCAGAGCGCACTAGGACGCCACCGATTTGGCAACGCGCCTGGGTGATGCCATTGGGGTTGTCTCAAAACAAACAATAACCTGAGGTTCAATGGTTCAACGGCCCAAACAAATAATCTTGTTGCCCAACACATATTAGTTTGGCTACTTTTGGCTACATAATCATGATAAGTACAGCCTGAATTGGATCCATGACAGACCAAGAATGGAAAACACACATGCGGGTTCATCCTGCAAAGATGGTGATGGGACGCGAATGAGGATGGGACAGGGATTGGTTGGTGGCTAAGCCGCCTTCAACAAATATCTAGCCACGCACCCAAGGAGAGAACAACGAGATGTAACAAACCAGAGCTTTTGCAGAGACCGTCCATTGCAGGTCTGGTCACACGGAAGGAATTTGCAAAGCAAGCTGCGGCAAGCTGGGCATTTGAAGAAACCAGAACCGAATCTGCTTGGAACCTGAAATCCCCACAGCTGGTATCAAAGCCAGACATCGCCAGCTGAGGTCTGAGGTCATGGCGCGGTGATATTGTCTGGAACTGGTTCGGATGGTCCAGATGTTTCCTGCGGGCGCCATGGTTTTGAGGTGTGGCGGTTTTGATGGCGCAAGCTGGTACCACTACTATCCACTACTCTAATTCTACTAATCAGCACCGACAGTTACTTTCTGGAAGGACCAGAATAATAGCCACTTTGTATTGTTGTCTGTAACACGTCGCCAAAAACGGAGTGGGAAAGATGAGACCCTCCTAGCAAACCTTCCGACCCAAACCTGGGAAATGTTGTCTTAAATCTCCAAAAATCATCTCATCAATTCTCATCATACAATTGATTCCATCTCTGAATGCATCTCTGGTACCCTCTGGTTATTTAACAGTTCGCCATGGAAGCCATGACCCATAGAAATAGATGATTTTCCCAGCTAGAAACCTCCATTTATAGATGACTTTCCCATTAAAACCTCCATTTATAGGGGATTTTCCATGGCTATGTGAGTCATAACCAGAGGGTAAGTCATGGCCCAGACATTTTTGGCCGATTCTGGACCCAGATGGCGGCCTTCTGACACGGACCGAGCTGGCACCTGGGACGCGTTATGCTACGCGTAAGCTGCTAGGGACGACGTGCGGAACCAAGAAAGATGGTGGTATGAAACATGGGGATTTAATAAGACAAAATCGTAATATCATGGGATACATAATGATACATAACGATCTATAACCAACAATGTCATATGCGGCTTGGTCTAAGAACTTAGGGGAACACCCCATCCACTGATCATGATGATATTGAAATTGCCATGGTCATCATAGTGGGATGTTCGATACCGATGGAACAATGAACATTACACCCTGGTAAATTAACAGTTGGACCCTGAAAATCACCAATTTTTAATGGAAACTAGTCTTCCAACCCCTATCTGCCAGGGTTTTATGTTAATTTACCAAAGGGTAAGACACAGACTAGGAGAGATCGCAGTACTCAAATTGCTTCGGATATCCGTGACCTCTGGTAGGACACTGTAGCAGGTTGGAGGACAAAGATGCAGATTGGACGCCACTTGACGGCAAGGGCAGAGACATCTCGGGTAGTCGCTACAGATTCAGGGCTTTGACATAGTAAAACTGTCAGGTTACAACACTCTGGTGATTCAACCTTGTACGGAAGAAGTTGCCATTGGTGGATGATTTCCCTTTTGGATCCTTTTGGAACATTCGAACATCACTGGACTTTGTGTGGATATTCCATCAAGTTCCATGACCAAACGGCATTCCTCCCAGCCTGCATCATGGAACGTCTGCCAAGCGTCCCTGCAATGCCGTGGAACGTTTCACATGGTGTCAGCTCCATTTTTGGTGAACTCCAGACTGGTTGAAACATGTTGAAACCACCAGAAATGGTACGTGACTGATCTGCTTGGTGGATCACGTGTCAGTTTGGAAACACCTGGGCCCCTTACTTTCCAGATTTTCCTTCTTACAGCAACTCAGCATCCCATCGGAAACCTTGTGATGCCCCCCTAGGGATGGCAAACCTCTCCGCCGCACAGCCCGGCCTCTGCGCCCCTGTGCCTGTGACCAGCAGCTCAGCAGTGGCAGCAGAGAGGGCTTAGTATTTCTCAGGTCGTCATGTATCTCACAATGCGATAGGCCATCATCACTTCTACATGAGGCGCCCTTTCCAAGACAACAAGGAATTTCTGAATGAAGAACGACACACCTGGTAGTACCATCAGCTTCAAACCCATCGCCCAGCTGCCTCCATAAAGCTGACAAGCTCATTTCTGAGTTCCTTCGAAAGACCTGGCTGCATGATTTGGTTGCCCTGCTCTCGCTGTTCGGAGAAACGCCAAGACTTTAAGACCAAATGCATTAAGAAATCATAGTTTCAGAAGTCTTGCCTGACTTGGTCGTGGGCTAATGAATACGGTCCTGAAATGTCCTGAATATCTACCACCTTGCGCCAAGGCAGAGAATGAATCACCAAATTCGTAAAACATGGCAGGGCTCTCCAGCAATCCCGGATCCTATTCATCGCTGGGGATCATCCCAGGGTAGAAAACAGATGATGAACAAAAAACAAAATATGCGAAAAGCGCGAACCAGAATAGTTCCAACATGGAAAGCATGGCATATTTCCTGAAACATCTGCTGAGTTGCGATCGGTCCGCACCTTCAATGGCCCTGCGTCGGGTGTCTGCAGACATGGCCTGAAGCCATGGTTGAGCCACTCTTGGCCCAAGATCGCGTGTCTTTCATCAACAATCTGTGGGAATCTATCTACATGTTGATAACTTTATAGAATTAGAACACATGGATACTCGGAGATTATATATATACATAACCAGTATATTACCCGACAGTGCTCTAGATGATGATTTTAAGCCGTCCTGAAAATCTCTGTGTTTGGACTGGTATCATCCTCCCATGGAAACTCCGTGGAATTCCTCCCCGATCGCAGCCAGCTGTAGCTGCAACATTGGGAATGTGCTTCCACCTCCAGGTTGGTATAATGCCCTGGCAACAATAAACATCTAAAACAATCAACTAAGAGAGCTTCGGCATTGCTTATCTGAAGAACGGAGCCATTTCTAGCTGGTGGGAAGACCTTGAGGATTATTTTTTTGTCTATATTAAGATCTCTTAACACTGCTCACACAATACAAGCACTAGAAGGATGACACACACACACAACACACACACACAAACACACACGACACACCTACACGCGACATCATGATGGAATTCTACACATAAATATACTACATGTGTCATGTGTAGCAGGTGCAAGTCATCTTAAGGAATTGTTTCTGGCATATTTCCCGATACCATGGGACTGTGTAAATCCCTCATCTCCATGTACCGCTCAAGCCTCTAAGGAGCTTCGCAAACGAGCAAGTGCCACTTCCAATGGCCTGTGGAAGCCATGTGACAAGACCCAGGGCGGATATTGGTGGCTTTACTACGAACCAAAGCATCCAAAAAATTGGAGCAAGACAATCCATTTCGTTGGGTATCCAATTCTGACACGTATGATCCAGTAAGTATATAATTATAAGATATTATAAGTATGTACACGGTTTGGTCTTGAGGGGTTCATCCTATGATTCACCGCATCTACTGCCGCTGGGTTGAAACTTGGAGTTGATTGTTTGAAACAGATTGGCATATCAACTCGTTTACCAGGGGGGTAAACGTTCCATTTTTGGACTGAAATAACCTACCAGTCAGCTTATCTCAGCTGCCGATGATATATCTTCCCCCCTGCTGTCAGCCGCCTCATAGGATTCAATCGTTTCACTCCTGCGGTTGACATTAAACATGAATCCGGAGACGGTTGAAACTGAGGGGCCAAGGGATACGAGGTATTGATCCGATCCACCCGAAAATTGACATGTCCTTGGATCATGCGGGCTTGTCTGAAAATTTAGGGAAAACCCAAGAATCCCATGGTTCGTCATCCTTTTCAGCGTTAACCTCGCCGTAAATAGAGGGGTAAGTACCGCAATGTCAGCAACACCCATGTAGTGGGCGAATGAAAAAACGACCAGTCTTTGATCATGGCTCTGAACTGGCCTTGGAATGGGGTACCAACATGAACGAACGCATGGCTGACCATCTTCTGAAATTCAACTGAAATTCAACCATATTGAACCCTCCAACAAATTGAACATACTTTTGGTCAAAAGACATAATTGCACCACCCAAGTAACAATATCCTAGCTGTCTAAAGCAACATCACAGTTCGATATGTATATATATATATAATTATATATATAATGTTATCATCAAACCATATTCAACCATATTCAGCCACATCTAACAATCTCTGATGTTTATCCGAAAAACATTCACATGGGAATCAGCTACACTTTCAGCCACAATATGCCATCGGAAGTGACGACAGCCACATTCGCCTCGACCAGCTGCACCCTTCGCGTCGGCCTTCATGACCTGGAAGGTGTCGAGCTAATCTCCGTCTGATACTTTAAAGTAACAATGGAATATCCACCAAAAGTATCAGAAGCCATGGCTTTTGAACAATGGTGGATTTTCCATTGTTACAAGAAAAAGCCATGGTTTTTTTTGGTCAATCATTGAACTCAGCCATGGCACCACCGATGTGTCAAAAAATGACCTGGGTACCACCGATGGTTTCCGTAGTGAATTTTCCAAGTCTAGGTCAGTCAGTGAGGGTCCCTAGTTCACACAAACGGTTGATGGTTTTTGCGGGGTTTGACCCCCAAACATAGCGTGGTCTAAACTCTCTAAACACAAGCAAAACTTGGGGGTTCTCTGGACGTATCAGGTCAGAATCCAATAACATACCCGTTTCCACATATTTGACATGTGATGTTATTGGATTTTTCCGCAATAATACCATACAATATCGGATACTAGTATGGTGAAAACTCCAATAATGACATCAAGAATGAATGATTTTTCAACCCCCGGATTCGTAAAGACTGATCAATCAGGGGGTTCAAACCCCAACCAACAAGGGACACCGGATAATAATTCCATACATGGCTAACACAATCCTTGCTTTTTTAAAATAAGAATTCAGACATATTCTACTGTGTTCTTCTACTGTATCCAATCATGTTGCAATATCTTTGATCACAGTTCCCAAGTCCCAAAAAAAACGATGATCCACACCTGGTGAAATGAGCTACAGTACGTGATACCACATTGTGTGACCGTACAAATGTGAGACAACAAACACACATAAAGACTACAGTACACTTATGTACAATTATATAATATAATAATCACTAAAGTTCTGCACTTCTTGTAGATTCTGCTTCAATTCAGACATATCTTTTGCACATCCTTATCCATTTGCTCCTGTCACCCCCCCAGCCTCGTAGCGTGGGACTGTCCGTCAGCGCCTGGCTGTGGGTTGCCACGAGCGACACTGAGAATCGTCCTATTGGGATCTATTGGGTATGGTGGGTGCTCAAACATTTAGAACCTCTTTGGACCCCACAAATTCAAATACCCTCTGGTAATTTAACCTAGCTATTGAAAATGACCATAGAAATAGTGGATTGTCCCATTAAAAATGGTGGATCTTTCCATAGTTATGTAAACGTTTACCAGAGGGTAACTGGTAATTCTTATCAATTCTTGGTATCTCATCCCAAAGTGGGTCAGAAAACAGCCATCCTGGAGCCACTAAGGCAGGCACTGTGGCGCCGGATTCAATCCCTATCGCCTCAGCTTTCAACGACATCAGCCGGTGGAACACTTGGAGTCAAACATCAGCATCAAACGGGGCATCAAACAGACAAAACTCTACCCCCAAACTTTGGTGCTTATCTTAGTGCCCCTATTTTATCCTATTTTTAGTACCCCATGACCTTGAAGTCAATTCAGAGAAAAATTCTGGCAAGGTAAATCCTGAGCTTCTGACTATCACGGTCATCATCATCATCAACTCAGATGCAGGGGGACTTTGAAACTTGTCATTTCCGAGCAATGGATTGATGTCCAAGCCGATTTCAGAAAAACAAACTACCAAGACCCCAGTGCCCAGTGGTCATGCTTTCCACACTCAACGATAGACCTCTTGGACAAAGCATTACTATGCAATTCTCATCTCTTTCCCGCCAAAAAGCACCGTCCATGGCCAACCCAATGCATCGCAGTGGCTATCCGTATCGTTATCGCTATCCTGGTCCTGATTGAGGCCTGAAGCGAAGCGTGGGCACACATGAGCCCCGAATTTTCAAGAATTTTCAAGTGCAAGTGCCATCATTTCACCACTTGCAGTCATGGGAAAGCAATAAAATCTGGTTGGTGATGTTTCAACCAATCCTGAAAAAGGTCAGCATTTTTTGAAGCACATGAAGCCACAGAACCGTGTACACCCTCAAGCCACCGGACAGAGGTAGCTGTGTGGTGGCAACTGGATCATGAAGAGCGACTGAAGCAGAGGCATGAGTCGCTGCCAGTATGGGGTGGACAACCTCCAAGTCGGGACTCCGAGATGGGGCTATGCTAAGTAGATTTCCCAGCATTTTCCCGTCATTTTCCCTTTTCCATCATTTTCCATCATTTCACAACATTTTCCCATGAATTCCCATCATTTTCATTGATTTTCCCATGGTTTCCCATCATTTACCCAGGATTTTCTCATGACTTCCCATGATTTCCGCGAAATCTTCCCATCATCTGCCCATCCTCCAGGGCAAACAGCAAGCCGCACCTGGGACATCATCTCGAGCTGAGTGAAGGACGTCATTTTCGGAACTTCCCAAGGTGGGGCGGACGCCTGGACGGGTCTTTCACGAGGTCAGCTCTTAGTTAGTCCCACTTGAAGATTCGTAAATCATCTTCATGGGCCATGTTACATCATGTTACCCTCTGGTAAATTAACATAGACCCTGGCAGATAGGGGTTGGAAGATTAGTCTCCATTAAAAATTGGTGATTTTCAGGGTCTATGTTTATTTACCAGAGGGTATATCATGTTTCCATGCTCTCCCCAGATTCGAATAGTTGAGCGATTTCTGCTTGGTGGTTCCCATCTACAACCAACAAGTTGCACACGTTTCCTTCCAGATTTCAACTGCAAATCTGGATGGATTTTGATCTCAAAAATGCCCCAGCCTGGATAGAATGCTAGGTGCGAGGCTTAAAGTCGTTGAGCCAAGGAGGGCAACGTGGTAACGGTTGCGGCTTCTGTACTGCACAGTACAGGGTTCAACATTTAACTTCCACTTTGGAAGAATTGAGAAAAAAAAACATGGTGTCTTGTTTTCAGTTGCAGGTTGAGGCTAAGTTGATTTTGATGTTTTGAACCTAAATATTATCAAGAAATACTAGAAACAAGGCAGGAAATTGGATACATATGCTCCATCCACACGGGCTGGCGGGTTCGTGTTCTTGGCAAACTGGAATCGTTTGGGATACCATCGTGATTCAGTGAATTGTTCCTACTTTCTTGATGTTTTTTGCTTCTGTCAGGCTTCATCTGGAGGCACCAGAGTTTGAGGGGTGAGGTGCTCGGGGAGCAAGTCAAGACGGAATCTGCAACTGGCCGTTGCTTCCAATACTAGCCCCAAAACAATACATAAGCCACAGTAAACTCATATTTTGCAAGGTCAAATGATGTAACATTTAGGTTTCTTTCTCCAGCCGCCATTGGACGTCTTGCAAGCTCCAATTTTGGCGCCGTCGCAAGCAAGGGCGATTCGACCAGTCGCGTGGCGCGCGGGGGGTGTCAAACACCGGACGTCGAAATCTGCTCATACTTCTGAACGTGCCTGAACCATTCGCTGGAAGTTCAGTCAAGGAATATCAAGTTGGTAAACTCAATATTAAAATACAACAATTGTCCTGGCTCTAGAAATTAGAAGCGAAAACACAGAATTTGAAGGACATCTCAGAATTTGGAAAGCCCAAAGCCATAAAATAATGCCATAAACCATACCCAAGTCTGGGAGGAGGTGGCAAATGACCATCCACCAATTAGACGCTTATCGGTTTACCACATTAGGACGAGCCAATGACCATCAAGTCTAGCAGCTTCCTTGGCAAGTCAGGAACTTTGATTAAATTCACTCGTTGAATCAAGGCTCTGTAAGAAACACACACACCGCTTTGTTCTCATTGAACCAGTGGTTCAATGCCAAGAAACGAACCCTTGTGAAGCCGTTATGAACATTATGAACTGGCCATCCCCGCACGTAAAAAAACAACATCCAAGACAGTGGTGTTTTTCTTTTTTTCATCATCAACTGGTGGGACATGTGGCTTGTGTCCAACGCATTGAATCATCCCGGGGTTGTGTGGCTGGGTATGGCTCAAAAGGAGCACCAAAAAGACACGAATTTCCAGGGTTGCGGGCTGTATGTGCCACTTTTCATTTATGAAACTATATTTTTTGTTGGGGCATGTCAATGACTTTGGGTTCATGAAACACTTGGGTTTGCCCGAAAACGGGTATACCAATATCACAATAGGGATATTATACTAAATATTACTAAATCATGTTCTGAATTTCTGTATGCCTCTGTAAACCAACGGGATTTTGACACATTTTGACCCTGAGAATTTCCCCATGTTTCAGGTCCGCCTTCTTAGCATCGGGCTCTCCATCGGAGTCAGAATCTTGGCCCAGCAACAACTTGGCCTCACGCAGTCCAGAAACTCGATGGATCGAGCCATGGTGGAAAATCGAACAATTGCCACGTTCAGAGATTCAATTCCTGGAGGGTATCCCATTTTTTTGGGGTCTAATTCTTTTGAGCCATACCGGAAAAATGATGAAAAATGCCGACATTTGGAGTCAAAATTATTGAGCCATGGTTGATTCTTGAAACACGACCACGTGTCTAGCATTTGGTCTGACCATGGGTGAATCCCCCATCTTTTCGACCATGTGGAACATGGTGAAATCAACCCATGTTTTCAAGTGGGAAACATATAAACAAGCTCTTAAAATCAACATTCACAAATCAACAATAACATATATATATATAAACACCATATATCACATAAATGATGGTTTATATGGTTAAATAAACCAGCATTTTTTTAAAACAACAACATATAAACACCATAAGTCACCCATCCCGCAACGGATCACCTGAGTAATCACGAAGTCACTGACGTTGGTGACCTCAACGGACAAGCGGAGCGATTTCAAGGAAGCCAAAGAACACACGAGTCACACCTGTATCTATCTATCTATCTATCTATATGTGTATCTATCTATCTATCTATCTCTATCTATCTATCTATCTATATCTATCTCTATCTATCTATCTCTATCTATCTCTATCTATCTCTATCTATCTCTATCTATCTATATCTATCTATATCTATCTATATCTATCTATATCTATCTATATCTATCTCTATCTATCTCTATCTATCTCTATCTATCTCTATCTATCTCTATCTATCTCTATCTATCTCTATCTATCTCTATCTCTATCTACCTCTATCTATCTCTATCTATCTCTATCTATCTCTATCTATCTCTATCTATCTCTATCTATCTCTATCTATCTCTATCTATCTCTATCGATCTCTATCTATCTCTATCTATCTCTATCTATCTCTATCTATCTCTATCTATCTCTATCTATCTCTATCTATCTCTATCTATCTCTATCTCTATCTCTATCTCTCTCTCTCTCTCTCCTCTATCTCTATCTCTATCTCTATCTAGTTATCTCTCTCTATATCTATC